>CM066038.1:114035491-114342991 GCA_033557465.1 Ichthyophis bannanicus | reverse complement strand
AGAGTGGTCAGGACCTAAACATTTGAGGCACCACTCATGGGTGTCAGTGATGGAGATGGTACCACCACACTTAGAACACTTTTTAAAACCCAAAGCGGGTTTTTCCATTCTGTGGGAAAAAGTTGGGCCTAGTGCCCAAAATGGCGCGTGGCACCCGAGAAGAAAACTACTGGAAAAGACTACAGAAAGAATTCTTTTTTTAGAAAAAAGAAAAGAAGAACCGGCGTTACCAGTATAGTGTCGAGGGAAGGCAGACGCGACCACAAAAAAAGAAGAAGGGAATTTTTCTGCGGTGACAGGATTGCGACCTGTCGGCTCCGCGGAAAATGAAGAACTGGAGAGGGACAGTTGGTAAAGGTGGGAAGGCAGCATGCAGGAACTGTGGGATACTTCCAAAAGCTTTCCTATTGGACGCTGGGGAGCGTTCCCATGCAGGCTCCATCGGTACCGACGATACCCATATGTGAAGACTACATTCCTGCTTGTTCCTGGAGATAAGATATAACATACCATGGAACAGGGTGTGCGTGTGTGTGTGTATGCGTGTGTGTGTGTGTATTATATATATATATATATATGGAGTGGAGTAGCCGCCTAGTGGTTAGAGCAACTGCCTAGTACCCAAAAGATCAAGGGTTCAATTCCCACTGGCACTCCTTGTGACTTTGGGCAAGTCACTTTACCCTCCATTGCCTCAGAGGAAAAGGCTGGCAATCTACTTCTGGGTCGCTATGAGTCAACACTGACTTGATGGCACAAAAAAAAAAAATATATATATTTATATATATATATATATAAATGGTGTCTTAACTTAGGTACAGGTATAATTTTTTGTGTTTTCAATGTCACTTGTCGCGTCCACCCCTTGGTATAGGCGGTTGCCTAGTAGGAATGGACGGACCACATATTTATTTTATCCTTTTTAAGTGCTGCGGTCTCTGTTCCCTTGTAGTTGTGGCAAAGACGGAGTCAGCAAGGAATTGGGTTAACAATAAGTTTTATTGTTATTGTTGCACAAGTGTCTATCTATTATCCCAATAAACAGAAATAAAGGATTCTTCTCCAAACCAAAGTGTCTTTAACTGATACAGCATTATTCACCTGTTAGACATACAGGCATGTTTCTTTCAAAGCACTTTCTTCAAGCTTCTTTCTGTTATAAAACATTCACTGCTTTCTCCTCCAGCAACAAATGCTTTCTTAAAACAAACCCTAAAACAGTAATGTTCTTTTCTTTCCTGGTTTGCCTAATTGGCCTGGCTTTTACATTTCGGCAGCTCTCTGCCTCTTCCCGTGTAAAATCCCACCAGCACAATCTCAGGCTTCTTCCAGCACTTACTATTAGCATAACATTTTACAGCTTTTACCCTCTCTGGCAAAATGCACAATCTGTTTCCATATCAGAACCCTCGCTTCCAATAACAGCTTCTTCAATCTGCATGGGCTCTCCCTCTGAGTCTGATATGCCTTGTTGAATTACAGGCTTCTCCTGAGCAGGCTTCCACTGCTCTGATAAAGCTTGAATCTGTTTCCAACGGGACTCTTCTTTACTCTGAGGTATGGGGGAGGAACTTAGGACACCAGTCTCCTTTAGCACTGACTTAATGGATTCAAAAGGGCTCACCTTTTTCCTGGCCTTCCTTACCCTTTCTGGTAGGCTTACAGGCAACCTCTTGTCCCCAGACTGCTTTCTCTGCTCTCTGCCGTTAAGCTTCTCAACAGGGTCTGACTCTGACTCCTGTCTCCAGAGCTCCCAAATCAGCAACTTGCTCCTTGTCAGCTGTGCTTCTCTCTGAACTGGAGCTACACACACGCTGCCTGCAATCAGAGTGTCTGTGCAACCTTTCAAATGGAGCTTTGTTCCTGCTTAATTTCACACCTTTTACAACAGCTTCAATGGAAGACTCCTGAGAAGAATTCCTCTGGCCTTTGTACCAAGTTTCCAGCCTTTTCTCCTGAGGACTATTCCTTCTTCTCTCTTCCTCAGACTTCCTTTCACAGCTCCTCTCCGAACCTCTTTCACCGTTCCTCTCAGAACGTTTCTCACCGTCCCTTTCAGCGTGTTCCTTTCTAACCTTTTCCTCCTGCCTAAATGTTTGGGGCTGTCCTATGGGCTTTGGCTCCGCCCCCCTGCCTCTCACGTCAGCTCCCCTAGTTGCCATGGAGCTGAGGTGTGGCTCTCTCTCTTGCTTTCTGTGCATGGAGTTTTTTTCATAAGTTGAAGGTTTAACCCTTTCCCTTCCTGCACTGCTCTTGGCTACAGGGGAAAAAGAGTGGTTTCTCCTCCTTTCACTAGCGTTTAACCCAGCTGCGCCATCACACACTACAATAGCGTCCAACTAGGAGTGAGGAGGTTTAGTTGTTGTAGACAGTGTTACGTTTTATCAAAGTATTCTTTGAAGAGGAGTGTTTTTAATTCCTTCCTGAAGTGGGCAATGTCATTTGATTTCCTTAGTATTGCAGGGAGGTTATTCCAGAGTCCAGGAGCATATAATGAAAAGGCTCATGAGTATGTTGACGGGTTACTTTTTAGTATCTCAGTGGGTAAGCGTAAGGTGTTTTTAGAGCAAGAACATTTTCCCAGGAAGACATCAAAAAACAAAAAGACTACAATGTTTATTCTCACTGTTTAATTTAATACCAGACAAATATAGTATCAGAGACTTTGTAAATTAACATCTACTGTGGCAAAGAAACTCATATTAATGGCAACAATTCATTTCAATTTCTATAAAATCCCATTACTACAAATTTACTTAACCAAACACAAAACTATTTTACCAAGACCACAATATAAAACAATCATGCTATCCATTTACATATCATTATTCTCTCTCTCTCATACTTCTTACACTAGCACACAATAACCCACATACACCTCAGTTCCTCAGGCTCATACCATACAACCACTACATAACGTACAACTACATTTAGCACCCACATCACACCTACTCAACACACCCCAACCGCACACAACACCACACAAGGAGAATCATAACAATACAACCCTCCCCCTACACCCCCCTAAACACCCTTACCACAAACAAAACAACACAGGTAATCCGCTGTGCCCTAATCAATGTCAGGTCTGTCAAAAACAAAATATAAACAATCACAGACCTGCTAAATGAATACAAACTAGATATCCTGCGAATAACCGAAACTTGGCTCATAGACCCCGCTAATGTCTTTGCCAAACAAATAAAAACAGATGGCTACTCACTATTCCAATGCACAAGAAACAACGGAAGGAGGAGTACTAATCCTAACCAAAACATACCTATATTTCCGACCCCTATCAGTCAATAGCACAGATGAAGTTGACACAATCACCACCAACAACAAGATAACCATCAGCTTCATCTACAGAACACCCTCATCATCAACAAATGACTTAACAATAATTAAAAACTGCATTGAACACTCAAAATCCAAAAAAGACCTGATTATTCTCAGTGACTTCAACCTACCTTCCCCTCCAATAACAGCAACTGAATCATTCCTCTCAACAATGAAATCAATAGACCTAACCCAAAAAGTAACCCTCCCCACTCACTACAAAGAAAACACCCTAGACCTAATTTTCACCTCCATACACCCCAGTCCCCCCTCCAAACAACACACTCACTACCCTGGACAGACCATAGCCTCATCTCCTTTACCTTACCAATAAAATCACCAATAAAAGCAACAGATCAACAACAAACACGAAGATTCAAAAGCTTCAACAAGACCATCTTTCTAGAAAACACCCTACCATATCTGACCACCGACTCAACAGACACGACAGAACTAACAGAAAATTGAAACAAAGTGATTGGAACTGCAGTAAAAACTACCAGAAGAGTGCCAACCCCTCTCCCCCCCCCCCACCAAAAAAAAAACACACCTGAAAAACCCCATGGTATACCCATACCCTCAAATCTAAAAATGGAACTGAGAAGAGCTGAGAGAAGATGGCGGAATACCACTTCAAAGGAAGACAAGAACAAATACCTCATACTTCTCCAAAACTATCATACCAGCACAGATCAAGCCAAGAGAGAATACCACTCAAAACTCAACACAGCAGCAAACCACCCAAGAGAACTATTCGACATAGTAAAACGACTCACAGAAACTCCAACAAACCTCAACCAAACAATCAACATCACTCACCAACAGCTGCAAATTACAAACAATTACACCCTGACCCTGCTCATATCATCCCAACCCTCACCGAGAAAAATACCACAGGGACTTGCTGGCACACTTTCGAAACAATTGATACCAAAAACATCTCGAACATCCTAACAAAGTTAACCACCACTTCACCTCTAGATCCATGTCCCCCTAACTGGATCAAGCTAGCAAGCACAGAAATCAGCCCATTCCTAGCAAAGATAGTGAACGAAACACTGCAACAAAGATTAATGCCTCCCAATCTTAAGATCTCATCCATCCGTCCTACACTGAAAAAAACAAATCTAGACCCTGCAGACCCAGCATCATACCATCCTATTGCCAGCCTCTTATTTCTTGCTAAAATCAGAGAAAACTGTACAGATCCAACTACAAAACGACATAGACGAAAACAATCTACTGGATCCCCAACAACATGCACCCACTACATGGTGTTGAAACCCTCATGACCTGCCTTGTTGACACCATAACCAAGGGAATTCAAGATCATACACGAATCTCAACATCTCCTCATCATTCGACACAGTCAACCACAACATATTACTTCAAAGACAACAACTATTTGGAATCCAGCACACAGTACTCAAATGGTTTAAATCATATCTAACCGAGAGAAAACAACAAATAAAAATTGTCACAAGCATATCCAAACCCTTCAAGCAAACACAAGGAGTACCTCAAGGCTCCACTCTGGTCGCACCCCTCTTTAACTTATACCTACAACCCCTATGCTGAATAATCAAAAAACACAACATTCACTATGACATATATGCCGACGATGATATGCTGTACTGTCCACTCCTCACCAATCAATCTGATTACAAACAAATTCAAGACTGTTTTATGGAAGTTATGCATTGGCTCTCATCCAACAACTTATCCATCAACTTAAAGAAGACAGAAGCTATGTACTTTGCAAGAGATACCACCTTCCCACCCCCCCCCCCCCCAATCTACCATAAAATTAAACATACCAATAACTGTGAAGACGGAGCTGAAATACCTCAGAATCATAACTTGACTAACAACTATCCTTCAAAACACAAATAACGACAACAGCAAGGACAATCTTCTTCAAAACAAAGACCCTACAGAGACTTAGGCCACTCCTAGAACCAACAGACTTCAGATCCGCACTACAAACCTTCACACTGCCCACGCAAACTTCTGTAACATCTACCAAGGATTACCTCAATCAACACTCCTCCCTCTTCAAACTGCCCTACACACTGCTGCATATATCATTCAAGATGGAAATAAATACGTTCATATCACCCCTATCCTAAAACTACACTGGCTGTCACTTTCCAGCAGAATAAACTACAAATGCATCCTCCTCACCCATAAAGCACTTCACTCCCAACAAGAAACTTGTCTCACATCCCTACTACAGAAAGTACAACCATCCAGACCAGGAAGATAAACATCAATCAGTAACCTCACCATACCACAAACCAAATGTAAATACAACAAACATCACAGGGCATTTGAGCTGTTTGCCCCATCCCTATGGAACTCTCGTACACCATAAGAAACATCACCAACCTCCCTACATGCCACAAAGACCTAAAGACCTACCTATTCACAGAACACTTCGGACCCCCTACCTAACCCTCTAAAATACAACTCAACGCAATAAACCCATGAATGTAAATAGTTTGAATATACCAGCTAAAATGTTAATAGATATTAATTAAATATTACAAAGTTTTATTAGAAAAATGTTTTGAATGTTTAAATGTTTCTTGTATAAAAAAAGTTAAATGTTAAATGTTCTGTTCTATGCAAACTGCTTTGACCTGGTAAAAAGGAGTATATAAATAAAAGTTAAATAAATAAAGACACATGTCCAATGGGCTCCGAGGAAAAAGAGACTGAGGCAAGATGGCGGCCTTGGGCAAGAAGAGGACCACGCATGTACGGTACATCTCCCAAAGGCTTTCTTTGAAAGCTGGGGAGAGCTTAACGCAAGGGCTCCGTCGGCACCAACGTCACCCATATGTGAGGATTGACTTCCTGCTTGTTCCCGGAGAATTAAGAAAATATTTCTTAAGTTAGAAAATAAAAAATTAATAATTAACTACATTTCTCAAAGTCAACATTAATACCCACAAAAGTAATGCTTATAAAAACATGACTCAGATTTTGAAGATTCCATCTGAGTCATTGCTTCCTATTCCTCAAGCATTTTATATTCCTCTTTTGAAGAAGAATCTAAGATGATCAGGGGAAGACATTCCAGATCACCTCACAGAGACTGGATTTGATAGCCTTTCTGGAAACATCCAGAGAATTGGTGGCTTTGGCAACAAAGATTACTCCCTTTAAATAGAAACATAGAAATATGACGACAGAAAAAGACCACATGGTCTATCTAGTCTGTCCTTCCATAACAACTACAACAGTCCCCTTTTTACCTTTAGAGATCCTCTGTGTTTGTCCCATGCTTTTTTGAATTCAGTTACTGTCCTCATCTCTACCACCTCCACTGGGAGACTATTCCATGGATCCACTACTCTTTCCGTAAAGAAATATTTCCGCATATCACTCCTGAATCTATCTCCCTTCACCCTCATCCCATGTCCCCTCGTAGCAGAACTTGCTTTCAATTGAAAGAGGCTCTCTCCCTGAACATTTATGCCACGGAGGTATTTAAACATCTCAATCATATCACCTCTATCCCGCCTTTCCTCTAAGGTGTACATATTAAGATCCTTCAGTCTGTCCTCATATGCTTTATAATGAAGACCACTAATCATTTTAGTAGCCACCCTCTGCACCAACTCCATCCTGTTCACATCCTTTTGAAGGTGCAGTCTCCAGAATTGCACACTATACTCCAAATGAGGTCGCACCAAAGACTTATAGAGAGGCATTATCACCTCCTTTTTTCTGTTAGGCATTCCTCTCCGTATGCACCCAAGCATCCTTCTAGCTTTTGCCATCGCCTTTTCTACCTGTTTAGCTACTTTAAGATCATCAGACACAACCACGCCTAGGTCCCGCTCTTCTTTAGTGGACAAAAGTACTTCACCCCCTATACTATATTGCTCCCTTGGATTGCTGCAGCCCAAATGCATGACCTTACATTTTTTAACATTAAATCCCAGCTGCCAAATTCTAGACCATTCTTCAAGCTTAGCTAGATCCCTCCTCATGTTATCTACCCCTGCCTGGGTGTCTACTTTATTGCAGATTTTCGTATCATCCACAAAGAGGCAAACCTTACCTGAAAGCCCTTCCGCTATATCACTAACAAAGATGTTAAAAAGAATCTGACCAGGATGCTCTCGGGCGTTTCAAGATGGCGGCAGCACTCTTTGCTGTGTGAACACGTTTTTCTTCTATGGGGAAAAAACGGAAAGGCAAATCAGGGCCGGTGCCCTCCCAGCCCTCTGCTGCCTCGACGCCGGTTTCTGCAATAGTTGGTCCTTTGGATTCTTACCTTTTACGTGCTGCACAGGGTTCAGACGCGTCTGGTGGAGTGAGCCGGCTTGCGGTTTCTTTGGAGCTAGATAGCTCAGCAGCCGCTTCGGCAGAGTCGTCCTCCCCAGTATTGAGCCCGGCGCCGAAGGTTCCTCGGAGTCACACGTTGCCGGAGGGCTTCCTGAGAGTCTCCTCCTCTGCAGGGTCGGAGAAAGGTGATATCTTGTATGGGCCAGGAAAAGGTGGACTCGAGAAACCGTTTAGTGGAGCTGTGGTTGAGCTCCCTTGTGTTTCATCTTCGGCGTCTGAAGGAGGAGTGCCTAAGGTGCAGATTCCCTTTTCTGCACGGCGAGGTGAGTCGCTGGTACCGATGGAGGAAACCCCCGTGCTGGAATTCTCTCTGCAGCGTCCGGAGAACTTTACTTTAGAGTCTATTTGGAACGCTATCGCCTTGTTAGGTGAAGCTTTGTTTCCTCAAATATCTTCTTTGTCTACTAAAGTGAATACAGCGATGAGGAATTTAACTGAGTTGGAGCAGAAAGTCTCGGGATTGGCGGCTAAGGAGGAGGATACCGGGAATAGATTATCTAATGTGGAAGAACAATTTGAGACTTTTAAAAAGTTTTCTTTATCTGTACCTATGAGGCTGGAATTATTGGAAAACGTTTCTCGCTTAAATAACTTGAGAATTGTTAATTTTCCAAGGTCATTTTCTATAAGTGCTAAGGATATGTTTAAAGAGTATTTACTGGATGTATTGGGAGTTTCCCCTGAGTTAATGCCACCTATGGTAAAAATTTATTATTTACCTACAGGGAAGCGAGCCTCTTCTAGTAGAGTCGTGGAGGGGGGATTAGAGCGAGCTGATGTCTTAGATGTTACTGGCATGTTGGAAACCTCTGGTCCTGACTCTTTAGTGTCTTCCACTTTACTTGTAACTTTTGCCCTCCTTTCGGATAGAGAGTGGTTATTAAAACTCTTTTTCCGTAAAAGGAAGACTCTTTTTCGAGGCTTTGCTGTCCGTATATATCCAGATCTATCAAGGGAAACACAGAAACGCCGTAGGGAGTTTCTTTTGTTACGGCCAGGAGTTATACAGCTGGGGGGCACTCTTTTTTCTTAAGCACCCTTGTAAATGTCTGGTGAAATATCAGGCACTTTCTTATGTTTTTTTTGAGCCCTCCCAGCTATTAGCCTTTATTAGTGCCAAGCGATCAGAACTATCTATTGTTCCCTCCTAATAAGCTTATATTTGAAATGTCTGAACTTGACTGTTGCTTTGTTTCTTGCATATTTGTTAGTAAATTTGAGTGGAAGGTCCCCTTGTGTAGTGGACTTGGGTGGTTAGATACATTGTTTGTTTTTGCTTCAGGAGATGATTATTTTCTTTGACTTGTTTTTTTTTTTCATATGTATCTTCCAGTTTCTTCAAGAGAGTGTATTGTTAACTTTCTTGATTTATTTGTAAAAATTTCATAAATAAATAATAAAAAAAAGAAAAAAAAAAGAATCTGACCATGGACAGATCCCTGGGGCACACCACTGATAACATCCTTCTCCTCAGAGTGAGCTCCATTTACCTGTACTCTTTGTCGCCTCCCACTCAACCAATTTTGAACCCAAGCAGTAACTTTAGGGTCCATCCCTAGGGTGCTCAGTTTGTTTATAAGTCGCCTGTGAGGAACAGTGTCAAAGGCTTTACTGAAATCTAAATACACCACATCTAGGGCTCTCCCTCGTTCCAACTCCCTGGTCACCCAGTCAAAGAAATCAATCAGATTTGTCTGACAAGACCTGCCTCTGGTGAGTCCATGCTGCCTCGGATCCTGTAATCCGCTGGACTCCAGAAACCTCACTATTTTCTCTTTCAGCAGCGTTTCCAATAATTTACTCATCACTGAAGTTAAACTAACCGGCCTGTAGTTTTCAACTACATCCTTACTTCCGCTTTTGTGTAAAGGCACCACATGAGCCTCTCTCCAGTCCTTTGGCACCACTCCCAACTCCAACGAGGCATTGAAAAGGTCAGTCAGTGGAGCTGCTAGAACGTCCCCAAGTTCCCTCAGTATTCTCGGGTGTATCCCATCCGGTCCCATCGCTTTGTCTACTTTAAGTTCAGCTAGTTTCTCACGAACAGTCTTTTGAAAATTGTTCAAGATGTCCTTTGCTTCTGTTCCTATTTGTGTGTGTTTTCTGAGGTCCTGCTCCTGGTTCTTCATCTGTGAACACAGAACAAAAATATTTGTTAAGCAATTCCGCTTCCTCTTCTCACTAATATATCTGAAAAATGTTGTATCCCCCCCCCCCCCCCCCCATTTTATTGCATTGGCTATTTCCTCCTCCTTTTGAATCTTTGCCTTCTTGACTACTTTACTAGCTTCTCTAAGTTTTTCCAAATACAGATGCCTGTCTTCCTTTCTGTGTGATCTCTTGTATTTCATAAAGGCCTCCCTCTTTTTCTTCACTTTTTCAGCTACTTCTTTCGAAAACCATAGCGGTCTCCTTTTCCTTTTACCTTTTACCTTTATTTACCATTTTAACAAAAAGATTGGTTGCCCTTAAAATATCCCCTTTCAGTTTTTCCCACTGTTTTTCTACATCCCTCAGCTGTTCCCATCCAACTAACGACTCCCTGAGGTATTGGCCCATCTTCGCAAAGTTAGTCTTCCTAAAGTCTAAGATCCTCGCCTTTGAATGGATTCTAACAGCCCTAGTCCTAATACTGAACCACACCATCTGGTGATCACTGGATACAAAATGATCTCCCACTACAACATCAGAAACACTTTCACCATTGGTAAGCACCAAGTCCAGTATGGCCCCTTCACGTGTGGGGTCTGTTACCAATTGCCTGAATAGTTCTCCCTGTAGAGAATCCAGGATCTCCTTACTTCTAGATGATACTGCAGCAGGAATGTGCCAATCAACATCTATCAGTAGCACTTCCCCTTTTCTAGCAATGCTGCACATGTCTTCAATTAACTCTGTCCACCTCTTCCTCTTGTGAGGGAGGTCTGTATATCACACCAATGTAAATAAATTTCTCTTTCCCTCTTTCTAGTTTAACCCACAATGCCTCCCCTCTCCCTTTTAAGCTCTGTAATTCCAAAGCTTTAATAGTAGTTTTTACATATAGTGCCACTCCTCCTCCCCTACATCCTACCCTGTCCTTTCTGAATAAAGTATAGCCAGGTATATTTACATCCCAATCTTTTTTTTCTGTGAACCATGTTTCTGTAACTGCCACTAAATCCAAGTCAGCCACTCCCACCAAAGCTTCAACATCAGGGATCTTATTTCCCATGCTACGGGCATTTATACACACTGCTTTCCATATGCTTTCCCTGTTACCCATTGGTATCATCTACCTGGGGGCTTTCACTTACCTGGGGGCTTTCTTCACCCATCCCTAACGAATCTAGTTTAAAGCCCTCTTCAGTAGATTAGCCAGTCTACAACTGAAGATGCGTTGACCTTTCTTGGACAGATGGATGCCATCTCTGCTCTGCAACCCTTGGAACAGCATCCCATGGTCTAGGAAACCAAAACGCTCTCAATGACACCATCCACGCAGCCATGCATTCATCTCCAGGATGCTAGCCTCTCTGCCTTGGCCTTTACCCTCAACAGGAATGATTGAAGAGAAGAATTAATTAGACCTTACCTGCTAATTAGTGTTCCTGAAGGAACGACAGTCCAGTCCCTTACTTCTGGGTTGTGTAACCCTTCCAGCAGCTTGGAGGCTGAGTCCATCCTTTTTGAGGATGGAGTGGTATAAATACCACTGGCACCACACACAGATCCCAGTATTCTAATGAAAAAGTAGCTTTAACCAGAAACTAACTCACTAAACACAAAGAAAATTCAGCAAAATTTAACACACCACAAACTCTCCCCTTTTTAAGTGCAGGAGGTAGGAAGGAAAAAAGGGGGGGAGGAGAGGGCAGGAGGAGGCCTGTCCGAACTTTCCTTCACATGATCCTCCGGACCTGCTCCCAGGACCCGCTAGCTTCGTTCCAGCTCTGACTTCGGTCCGCTGCCCTTAAACTACCCACTGAAAAACTCAGTCGATAGAAAAAGAAAAACCGGGAGGGAACAGGGACTGGACTGTCGTTCCTTCAGGAACACTAATTAGCAGGTAAGGTCTAATTAATTCTTCCTTATCGTCACTCCAGTCCAGTCCCTTACTTCTGGGATATACAAGAGCAGTTCACGTCTGGGAGGGGTTCGCTATCGCGGACCGAAGTATCACACTCCCAAAACGAGCATCAGCTGAACTCTGAACATCCAGCCTGTAGTGCTTGGTAAAGGTATGCAGTGAAGACCAAGTAGCCGCTCTGCAGATGTCCAGCGGCAGAACTAAGCTATACTCCGCCCAGGAGGTAGCCTGTGCCCGCGTCGAATGTGCGCACAGACCTCCTGGAACCTGCTTCCCCTTCAGAATGTAGGCTGAAGAAATAGCTTCCTTGATCTACCTAGAGATGGAAGCCTTGGCCGCCGCCTCCCCCTTATGCGGCCCTCCAAACAGAATGAATAAACGTTCTGACCTCCGGAAGGACGCCGTGCGGGAGAGGTAAAGCTTCAGTGCTCTCTGGACATCCAGGAGACGTAGCTTTCTGGCATTACCCTCTAGTTCTTCTGCTGAGAAAACCGGAAGCGAAACCATCTGGTTCACATGGAAGGGAGAGAAGACCTTGGGTAAGAAGGAGGGGACTGTCCGCAAGACCACCTTATCTCTGAAGAACGAAAGATAGGGGGGCTGAGAAGGCAATGCTTGCAGTTCTGAAACGCGTCTGGCCGAGCAAATGGCAACCAGAAAGACCGTTTTGAGTGTCAAATCCTTTAGGGAGGCTCTCTTAGCCGGCTCGAAAGGCTCCCTGGTCAGGGCATTTAATACCAGATTGAGATCCCAAGGGGGGATCACCGACCTTTGCTGAGGACGCAGACGCCTAACCGCTCTTAGGAACCTGGCTACATCCGGGTGATCCCCTAAGGACTTACCACGGACTTTACCCCTAAAACAAGAGATAGCAGCCAACTGGACTCGTAAGGAGCTGGGCGCTAGGTCCTTCTCAAAACCAGCTTGCAAAAAATCCAGGACCTCCGGGACCGAGGCCGTCGGAGGTTTCTTCCGGCACTCTCCACACCAGGCTTCGAAGATGCGCCAAACTCTTACATAGGAGAGACAGGTCGATCGCTTTCGCGCGCTCAACAAGGTAGAGTTTACTGATCCCGAGTATCCCCGCTTCCGGAGCCGCGCCCTTTCAATAGCCAGGCCGTAAGCGAGAATCGATCCACGTGAGGCATCAGTACCGGCACCTGTCTCAACAGGCCCTTTCTGCAGGGGAGACGACAAGGCCGGTCGACCGATAAGCTCACTAGGTCCGCATACCAGGGGCGACGTGGCCAATCCGGAGCTATGAGGATTACCAAACCTCGGTGAGCTTCCACCCGCTGCAGAAGCTTTCCGATGAGTGCCCATGGGGGGAAGACATACAGGAGCCCCTCCAAAGGCCATTTCTGGGCTAGAGCATCTAAGCCTTCTGACATCCTTTCCTTCCTTTGGCTGAAAAATCTGCTTGCCTTGGCTGAAGCATACCGCGCCATGAGATCCATGACTGGTGGACCCCAAAGGGCAACTATCTGATCGAAGACCTCCTGGTCCAGCTCCCACTCCCCGTGGTCGATCTTGAACCTGCTGAGATAATTGGCCGTAGTATTGTCCGTTCCGGCTACATGCTGGGCCAAAAGAGCCATCAATCTGTTTTCGGCCCACTGGAACAGGCTGTCCGCCTCCTTCTCCAAGGAGGGACTGCTTGTACCTCCCTGGTGATTGATGTAAGCCACCGCGGTGACATTGTCTGAGAAGACGTGAACTGCTCTCTGGCGAACTAAGGGTTCGAGTGCTCTGAGCGCTAAGGCTACCGCTCGCAGCTCCAGCCTGTTGATGGACCAATGAGACTCCATTAGGGACCACTGCCCCTGGACGAACTGGTCTTCGCAGTGAGCCCCCCAGCCCGCTAGACTGGTATCCGTCGTCAGCAGCAGCCACTGCGGGGGTTCGAGGGGCATCCCGCGATCCAGGTTCCGAGCGCACCGCCACCACTGTAGGGCATTCTTGGTTCGAGGAGCACAAGGCAGCCGCATGGCCAACGGATGAAGTTGGTGAGACCACCGACGTAACAGCGCCCGCTGCAGAGGGCGCATGTGAGCCCTGGCCCACGGGACTACCTCTAATGTTGCGGTCATGGTTCCCAGCAATTGGAGGTAATGCCACGCCGTAGGGATCCGCCTGCCAAGGAATTGTGTCACCAGGATCCTTAGGTCCCTTGCCCTCTTTTTGGACAGAAAAACTCTTCCTCTTCTGGTGTCGAATCTCGCTCCGAGATACTCGAGCTCTTGAGAGGGAACCAACCTGCTCTTTGATCGATTGATAACCCAGCCTAACTCCTCCAGGACCTCCACCACTCTGGCAGTAGTTGTGCAACTCTCCTCTTCTGACTTTGCCCGGATGAGCCAATCGTCCAGGTAGGGATGAACCAAGATTCCCTCTTTTCTGAGAGCTGCCGCCACCACTACCATTATCTTGGTGAAGGTCCGAGGAGCCGTAGCTAGCCAGAAGGGCAGTGCCCGGAATTGAAAATGACCTCTTGGCACCGCAAATCTCAGGAACTGTTGATGGGAGCTTCGAACCGGGATATGCAAGTAGGCTTCCATCAAATCCAAGGAAGTCAGGAATTCTCCGCTCCTTATGGCCACGATGACCGACTTCAGGGTTTCCATCCGGAAATGAGGTACTTTGAGACAGCGATTGACTTGCTTTAGATCTAGAATTGGGCGAAACGATCCTTCCTTCTTCGGTACTACAAAATAAATCGAGTATCGACCGGAGCTGCATTGGTGCGTTGGAACTGGGGTCACCGCTCCGAGTGCCACGAGTCTTGAAAGTGTGACATCTATCACCGCCCTCTTTGCTGGAGATCCGCAGGGAGACTGAACAAAGGCCGGACGTATTTGCTTTGCAAATTCTAGAGCATAACCCTCTCGGATCACTTCTAGGACCCATTGATCGGATGTGACCTGGGACCAGGCGGGGAGGAACTGCCTTAAACGGCCCCCCACGGGCAGTCCCCCCACCTGGGCCCCCGAATTCTCATTGTGGTTTTCTAGGACCCACGGCGGAGGAGGCTCCAAAACCTCTCCCCGCTCCCCAAAACCCTCTGAAGCTTTGTCCCCTCGAAGGGAAACGGCCCCTAGGAAAAGGATTCGATCTGGCTGGAAGAAACCGCCGGGTGTCCCTAGGCTGGCTCCGAACCGTTGTTAGCGAACGACCTTGCTTCAGCCTGTCTTCCGGAAGCCTGCCCCCTTTAGATTCACCGAGGTCTTTAACCAATTTATCCAAGTCTTCTCCAAACAACAACTTCCCCTTGAAGGGGAGACGACTCAGGAGCGCCTTAGAAGAGGCATCGGCTGACCAATTCCGTAGCCATAAGTATCGCCTGGCTGCTACCACAGATGCCATGTTTTTAGCCAGGCTCCTGATGAGGTCATATTGGCTATCCGCTAGGTAGGCCGCCCCCGACTCCAACCTAGCTGAAATAGACTGGGCATCCCCGGAGGGACCCTCTGCCAGCTGGAGTTGCTGGGACCACCTCAAACAGGCCCGAGCCACCCAAGCCCCGGAAACTGAGGCCTGTAAGGCGAGAGCACTGATATCAAAGGCTTGCTTCAGCAGCGTATCCAATTTTCTATCCTGAGAATCCTTCAAGGCCGCGCTACCCTCGACCGGGATAGTGGTCTTCTTTGTCACTGCAGATACCGCTGCGTCCACCCTGGGCGACCTCAGCAGTTCTTTGTCCGTTTCCGGTAAAGGCGAGCCATAGAGCGCACACCCCTTAAACTTGATTCTGGCTGATCCCACTCCTCCTGGATCATCTGACGCACCACTCTGTGGACGGGGAAAACCTTTTGAGATCTCCTAACCGCTTGGATCAAAGGATCCTCCAACACTTCCTCCACTGTTGGGGCGTCGGAGGTCACATTGAGCACCTTGAGGGACTCGTTAATCAACGCCGGGAGCTCCTCCCTCCGAAAAACCCTCACTATGCGGGATTGATCTTCCTCTGGAATCTCTCCTTCTTCCAGCTCCTCTTCCTCTTCTCCCAGCTCCTTGTCTGAGACCTCCTCCTCCGGAGTGTCATGAGAGAAGGACGAGAGAGGCCCCTCGCTCACCAGCCTAGCGAGCTTGTGAGGGGCCTCGGAAACCTGGCCATTAGACTTCAGTGGCCTGGTCCCCAGACTTTCCATGGCTGCGCCCGACTCGGCAGCACCTATCCCTTGTATGCGCATACAGTAAGCCCTGTGCAGCAAGAGGACGAAGTCTGGAGAGAATAGGTCGCTGGCACTGCCCTCCCTGGCTGACGTTGGAGGAAGGGAAGGAGGAGAGGCCGGCAAGTCCGAGGAAGAAGGCGGAGGAGAACGGGGCTCCCTTTCTCCTTCCAGGGGGTCCCCTGACCCCTAAGCGGTTTGAGACATGGCTAATTGAATATTTTGTTCTACCGAGGCAGCCTCTGCAGCACAACCCCTGCAGATCCCTGCTTCGGAGGAAATACCCCTGCGGATGCCACAGGAAGGGCACCGCGATTTGCCAGTCATGACCTATTTAAATAAACACCGTTGGTAATTAGCAACTGTAAATAAAAAATTAAATAAAAGATTAAATAAAATTAATTCAAATTAAGGGATTGTAGAATTTCCAGCAGAGTGGAAGTCCAAGACAACAGTTGCACCCTCCCCCCCCCCCCCCCGACTGCAAGCTACTACTAGGGTGTCGATAAGGGGAAAAAATTTAGATTAAAGGTAAAGTAAAGGGAAGAAAACAAAACAGATGCCCTAAACTAAACTAATCCCCCGCTGATAAAATGCTCCCCAGTACTTGCGTTTTGGAGGACTTTCAACAACGCGATGCTCCGCGGAAGACCACTGCGCTCCGGGGGCTCTCACATGGCAGGCCGCGGCCACGTGGAGCCCTAACCGGTCGGCGTCTCTGCCGGATTCTCCTTACACGCTCGCAAAGCCTGTTCTGTCCCGGGACGGGCTTTGGTGCAGAGAACGACCCTGGCACTCCTGGACTGCAGAGCCAAGCCGGAGGAAGTGGGGGAACGTCCTGCTGCCGCCTCAAGCGCTCAGCCACCAGAGGGCTTCGGCGCGAGGCAAAGGTAGGCCCAAGCTGAGAAGGCCGAGGAAACCGCTGATCCCGCAGGGGAGAAAGAGGATATGCGGTCCCCCTCACTGCCGGCGGGAAATCTTCTGCTGAGCAAGCCTGATTACCAACAGCAATTAAAAGCCTCCTCTTGTCTATCGGAGAGAGGGAGGGGGGGGGGAGAGGGAGACGGTAAGGTTTAAAGGAGCAGTCAGCCAAATAGAACAAAGGATAAATAAGACAAATAAAATAAATTAAACGATTAGTTAATAGAAATAGAAATTAAAGGATTAAATTAAAAGATTAAATTAAAAGATAGTTATAGACTCCAGTAAGCCCTTGGCTTTCGGAACCCTCCAGCTGCTTGGAGGCTGAGAATACTGGGATCTGTGGGTGGTGCCAGTGGTATTTATACCACTCCATCCTCAAAAAGGATGGACTCAGCCTCCAAGCTGCTGGAAGGGTTACGCAACCCAGAAGTAAGGGACTGGACTGGAGTGACGATAAGGAACACCATACCTGTGCACCTAACTGCTTCACCCTCTGTCCCAGAGCCATGAAGTCACTTTTGATACGTTCTGAGGTATACCTGGCAGTATCATTTGTTCCAACATGGATTAGCAACATTGGGTAATAGTCAGTGGGCTTGATGAGTCTCGGCAAACTCTCCGTAACATCTTGGATTTTGGCACCAGGCAGACAGCATACCTCTCTGGACATCAAGTCTGGTCGGCAGATGGATGCCTCAGTACCCCTTAGAAGAGAGTCTCCAACCACTCAGATCGAGACGTAAGGGTCTGTTTACTAAACAGTGACAGGGGCAATCATTCAAAATCGGTGCAGCAGCCCCATTGAATAAAATGGGGCCACGGAACCAATTTGTGCTATCGTTATTTAGTTAACAGACCCCTTAGTTCTAAGATTGTATTTAAAGAAGGCATAGAGAGGAATTGTTTGAATAGTAAAGAATGTTTCTTCCTGCTGTGACCAGGACCACACAAAATAAAGCAATTTCTCCTTATGAGGGTTAGAGGTCTTCAGACTGGAACTTTGGGGGGGGGGGGGGGTTTCCTTACATTTTCATATTAAGCATTTTTTTAACCATCTCAGCTTTCTTTTTCCTTAAGTGATAACCTTCCATTGTCTTCATAAGAGATTTTGTCTCCCATCCCACGTTACTGGGGAACTCAAAGTCATGCCTTCATAATATTGACTTTTCACTTGTTGGATAACATTTTTTCCTTGGACTTCTCTGTCCCTACTTATAGTTTCCTTTTTTTTTATTTTTTGCATTTTGTCCAGGTTTTATAAGAACTTTGTTGGATTATCTCTGATATTTAAACAAATATTTATGCTTGGATTATACTATAGAAGTTCATAAATTAAACAAAGGAGAAAAGTACAGAAATAGCACTGCTAATACATCACTACAAAGTGACTATTCTATACTGTGTGTGAAGAAAGAGGATTCTAAAGTACCAAGAAATGCAATCAGACACCAAGAAAATGTGGTGTAAAGATAAAGAAACTATCCCAACTGTATTAGGCACTACTAGCCTGATTAAAAAAATTCCAAATGCATCATAACAGGTTACCTATGTATATTACACCTTATGAACATCAGGAGGCTGCCCTCTTTGGAGCAATGCAAGGGTTGAGGCAAGTATTAGCAGAAAGATCAATTATTGAGATCTCCCAACATATCCTGGCATAGGGATGAAGTTCATGCCTGTCATGGATGGTCTTACCTGATAAATTTTATTTCCTGAGACCTGCTAAACCACTCAAGAAAGAGTGCAGAGGACAGAGGAACACACACACTTCCAATGACACCACAGCTATAAGGATTAGTGCAGCCTTAAAAGTTCCCAGTAAACAAATGTCAAGGCAGTACAAGTTAATCAACAAATCCCAATGGGAACCAGAACAGACAGATCTTCAGCACTGGCAATAAGGGAAAACCAGCCTCAGCAGCCTTGACATCAATGAGCGGGAACCAGACTTCAATCTTTCCACCTTGCTGCTCCTTATGCTCCTTATGACCTCCAACCAGAGATAATTGCCATAAAACTAAAGCAAGTGTAGAACGCCGTGGCAGCACGGTAACTTTATAAAATGTAAGTAACGCTAAGGCCGAGTATTTGAAAAATAGACCGCAAGAAATGCTTAAACCATGTAAACAAAAAATAGACGAATGTAAATGTGAACGCGGAAAAACGTGAAAATAAACTCGAAGGAAATGGAGCTCATGTCAGCGAACAGACACTTAAAAAGGAACTTGCCGCCATGGCACACAATGCATGTAAATTAATAAGAGGAGGACCGAAAATTATAGCAACATATGAGGGGATAATATGGGTGTAGCATTAGGTAAGCAAAACTGCCAACAGGTGGAATGCAAAAACGAGTGATAAAATGAAAATGAAACTGAAATAGGGAACTAGCAAACAAACTAATACCGCATTCTAGTGTTATGGCAATTATCTCTGGTTGGAGGTCATTTTTTCGGCATTGTTAATAATTTCTTTGTTGAGTTTGTCACTCACTTTTGTTACTTTTGGCAACCAGTTTACCTATGGTACTATTGGCATACTGCCAACTATTGCATTTCTCTCACACAGCGTTTTACACTCATGTTAGATGATGGGATCCCAATGTGTTTTACATTGGGACTAGTTACTAGGTTTATATTTATTGCATTGCTCAGCCCCCCTCCTTCAATTTATTTTAATTTTTATCCTTGTTTTTAGTAGTTTATTTATTATTATACAGTTCATTTTCTTTTTTATGGATTCACCAATCACATGTTTTTTATACCTGGTTTGCCATGGTACACCATTGTTCCGCTTGGCTCATCAATTCACACAGAGTTGTACTATTGTTCTTTGTTAATAGCATTTTAGATGTACTTGCTTGTTATTAATTTTTTGTATATGATTTTATCTACAAGGCTTTGTCTTTTTTTCCCCCTTTTTTTTACCATAGTATTTTTATTATTTTATTTTTCCCACTGTTTATGCATGTTTGGTATTACTATATTTATTGTTATATTTATATAGAATTTTATTGGTTTAGCTATTTATGACTATTGTCCTATTTATTTGCACATGTTGATTTTAGTTTTACTATTTTATATTATATTTATATTTTAGTTTGATTGTATATTATATTTTTTTTTTTTTAATTTTTTTATTTTTATAGTTTTTATTTTAGTGTATTGTATTTTTGTGTTTGTAACATATCTTTTTCTATTAATTATGTATTTATTGGTGCATGTTGGTCTTAGTTGTACCTTCCCACAACAAATTTACTTTTTAGCCATAATGTTTTTTAGTGTTTTTTTCATTAGTCATGCATGTTGGACACTATTATATTTATTGTTATAATTACATTGTGTTTTTATTGGTTTAGTCAGTGCTTTATATTTATATTTGTTGTTATATTAATGGCACATGCTTTTCTAGGTTTCACCATTTCACAAGAGATAACTTTTTCAGCTCTATGTTTGCATGCTATTTCTATAGTTTATTAATTTATTCTGTTTATGTATATTATACAATCATGGGCTGTTATAATAGCACTCTTTCACACCATTTTTATGTTCCAATATCAATGAGTCTGTTTTCTTTTTATTGGTCTAAATAGGTTGGTATGTTTTTTGTTCCCTCAGCCCTGCCTTGTGTTTTGCTCACATTGTATCATGTTGTATGTTATGCCGGTGCTTTCATATTTTAACTGTTTTTAACTATATTTTTAATTGTTTTTTCTAATTGTTTTTAATTATTAATGTTTATATAATTTTTTATATTTATTAGTGTTACTCCCCCTGAGGAAGGCGTTGCCGAAACGCGTTGGGGTTCCCTTTGTACAAAAAAGACCCTTTGTTCTTCCAACATCTCCTGCTCCTTGTGTCTGCTTGGACTTCCTGCAGGAAGTTGCTCCTCCTTGTGTCTCTAGAAAGACTTGGTCATCTCCAGATAGTGAAATAAGCACTTCTGCACGTTCAGGTGAGAAAGGATCTCCTTTTCTGCTCCCCTTGAGAATATAGGGAGACTGGCAAAAAGTGACCGATTCACCCAAAAGAGACAAGTAAAGGTCCCTACATGAAAGGGCCTGCAACTCAAATACAATGTGAGATCTTTCAGAGTGGCCCCCCTAAGTGACTTAAAGCAAGCCTCAATCACCAAAGTAACAGATCTAAATCCCACATGGGATCCCCTGCCTAAACGGGGACTGCAAGTGATTCACCCTCTTAAGGAAATGCACTCTCTCAGGATGGGTCATCATGGATCGACCCCGAGGCCGAGGCCGATGCCAGGCCCTTCTCCAGTCCTTGCTGCAGAAATGCAAGAGTTGAGGAAAGCTTTAGTTTCCAGGGGGCGATCCTGCATGCCACACACTCCTGTCCAAAAAGTCACCAAAACCAAACACATGCTAGCAGTGTGAAGCCCTTCAGACTTTCAAAAGAGAGTCATAACTATTATTGCTGAGTAAACTCTCTGACGCAACCAATACCTCTCAAGGGCCAGACCGTAAACCAAAATAGACTAGTCATCCATCAGAACTAGCTCCTGATGCAACAAACTTCTCTATCCCTGGGGAGAGGAAGAGCAGAGTTCACTATCAGTTGCATCAGATTTGCATACCAGGGAGTCTCCTTGACAATCTGGTAACAGCAACAGAATCAGAGAGGTGGCGTTCTATCCTCTGGAGCACACGATTTATCAATGGCCATGGCAGGAAGATGTAGAGAAGGCCACATAGGAGCAGGGCTAGAGTAAAATATCAATCCTGCAGGACCCCTGGCTCCTTCCTCTGATGTAGAAGCGAGGAACCTTTGTGCTCTCCAGAGTAGCCACGGTCTATGACTGGGAGGCCCCATCTCCTCAGGATGAGCTAAAAGGCCTCAAAACTCAGGACCCTTTTGCCTGAATCAAAGGTCAATCAGCTCAGAAAATCTGCTTGAATGTTGCAGAGACAAGCAACGTGCACTGCTGAGATCACTTACAGGTGCTGCTCTACCCAAAATGTTTTAAAGCCCCCTCACCAAAGTTCCACCCCTTCTGAAAGTCAACGATGATGCCCCCACACTCTACTCAAGCGATACAGGGGGTAATGGGTGCAGCAACAATCCCTACTTGGTCCTGCCCTGACAGCTACCCATCACAAAATTGTGCCAAGTGACCCATAGCAATAGTCTCATGGTATCTACAGCTTAGAGATCAGATCGCCAAATAGAGGTGTGTACTTTATTCAAATCTGACCCCTTGCAGTAGTAGCATGAGACAATCTCTAGAGATCCGCTAGCACCATTTGGCAAGCTTAGTGGGATATTCAGCGGCACTAACACTGTTAGTGCCACTGCATATCCCCGGATGCTGTCACTAATACCCTGACACTAGCTGGCTAGCATTGAGACATTGGGGGGAGGGGGGAGTGAAACAGAGGCAGCACCCAGGGATAACAGACTAGCAGCGATATTCAACCGCTAACTGGTTATCCCAAAGCAGCGAACGTTAGGCACCTAAAAGGCATGCCTAACGCTTGCAGTTTTAGCTAACCAGGCAGCAGTGGAATATTACCACTAGATGGCTGACCAGGATAGTCCTTGTCGGTGGCCAGATATGGAGTTACAATTCAGTGGTGATGGCTAGTCACTGCGCTGAATATCCTCCCTTTAACTCTAGGAGCCAAAACAGCTACTAGAACCCTGTGTTACATATTCTAATCACTAAACTGAAAATAGATGCTTCTTTTATAATAGACGAGAAATGTGCTACAACAGAGCGAACAGGAGTTCTTCCTTTGCTATGCAGAGTCTGCTCCAGCCACACGCCTCCACTCCAGGAATGACAAGAAAGAGCAGATAAAGGAGCAAAGTGGCTCCTCTTTGCTTTGTCTGTCCAATCTTAACCCCTCTCCTTCTGTTCTCCACATGCTCGCTCTGAGAAGAGAGGCTGGAATAGAAAGCAGAGGGCTATTTTCTGCATCACTAACTATGCCTTTATCAGTCGCCCCAAGGCATACCAAGGGCTCTCCAAAGGCTGAGAATTGTCCTAGAGAGCTTAGGTTTTTACCTGAGGCAGTAAAGTGACTGCCCAAGGTCACAATGCAGGAACAAAAATTAAACTCCAAATAGGCACTTCAACAAAAGTTGTCAAAAAAAGAAAAAAAAGAAGAAAAAAACAGAACACACTAAAATACCCAAAAAAAACAAAATAAAATATAACACCCAAACAACATGAAATCGGGAGGCGGCAAAAGAAGGTGGGAAACAGGCTCAGGCAAAAAAGAGGAAAAAAGACCTCAGCATACCTCCAACTAATAGTCTAGGAGGAATCGAGACCTGTTATAGGGCAAAACATGCCTCAAAAAATAACAGTGCTCTACTCACATCAACGGTCAGAAAAAAATCTCTTAAGCCGACGAAAAAACTGTCCCCACGTAACTAAGGCCCCCTCCCTAGAAAAGCAACCCCAGTGGCAGATAGCAATAAAAAAGCACTTAACTAGAATGTCGCCATCAGTCCAGAAGATCAGTCCAAAGGCGAGTAGCAGTGAAAAAGCACTCAACACTCAGCTGGAACATCGCTATCAGTCCAGAGAATCACAAGGAAACAGGAGTTTTTTTCTTCTTTTTTTGACAACTTTTGTTGAAGTGCCTATTTGGAGTTTAATTTTTGTTCCTGCGCGTTACTGGCTCCTTGAGGAAATATTTTGTACAAGGTCACAATGAGCATCAGTGGGATTTGAACCCTGGATTCTCTGGTTATCTCACCACTACACTAACCACTTTTTTAAAATGCCAGAGCTATGCAATTATTTGGTACGGTCTAAATATGAAAGAAGGTAATTAACAGAAAAACAGCACCCTTTCCCACCAAGTTCTGTAGGACAAATATTTTTGTAATAAGTTATGGAAAAACACACTGCCCTCACACCCTGAAAAATAGCTAAAGGATAAGTTTTACATTGTTCAAACATTCCCTGATCTAAAGCTTAGGCTTAGGGAGGAGTAGCCTAGTGGTTGGGGCAAGGTACTTCAGGCCGGAAGGACTGGGGTTTCCAGTCCCACAGATGCTCCTTGTGGTCTTGGGCAAGCCACTTAACCCTCCATTGCCCATGTTCCCTGTAAGTATTAGTGTATGTGTCTCATATCCCCGCGTGTTAAATGTATCCCCCAAATGTGTTGTGACCGCTTTGATTGAAGGATAAGAGTAGTTACTCACCTGTAACAGGTGTTCTCCAGGAGCAGCAGGAATCAGTCCTCACTTATGGGTGTCATCGACGCCGATGAAGCCCCAGCGGAGCATTTCCCCAGCTTTCCATGAAAGCCTTTGGGAATGCTGGCACGCATGCGCGGTTCCCTTCCCGCCTAAAGGTGCCATCTTACCTCAGTCAAATGACATAGCTAAGAAAAGCACACAAAAATTGAAAAATGAACTATGTACAACTGCAACTCCAAGGGGAGGAGGGAGGGTAGTGAGGACTGATTCCTGCTGCTCCTGGAGAACACCTGTTACAGGTGAGTAACTACTTTTTCTCCAGGACCAAGCAGGAAGTCAGTCCTCACTTATGGGTGACTCCCCAGCTCTGGGCTACCAGGAACCCAGGCTGAACAAGAGAACTCCCTCTAGTCTCAGCAACACAGAAAAGGCTTTTCAAGAACACAACCTCCACAGGTAGCCCAACCAGAGGGCAGGAGTTGCCTAGACTTCAAAGAGATTCCTGAGTACTGCTTGGCCAAAAGCACTGTCCCTACGGGACTCCCTCTCCAGACAGTAGTGGGCTGCAAAAGTCTGGCTTGAAGACCAAGTAGCAGCCCTGCAGATGTCTTGCAATGGAACAGAGCGGAGATGAGCCACTGATGCAGCCATTGCCCTCACACGGTGGGCCGTGACCCTACCCTGCAAAGGAAGGTCAGCCGCCTTGTAAGCCCAGGTGATACAGTCAGCCACCCAGATGGACAAGGTACGCTTGGACACAGGTCTCCCCAAGTTATTGGGGTCAAAAGAAAGGAAGAGCTGAGAAGCCTTCCTGTGACCTTGCGTACGTTCAAGGTAGAAGGATAAGGCCCTCCTACAGTCCAAGGTATGGAGAACTGTTTCAGCCTGACTTGCATGAGGCCTAGGGAAGAAAGTAGGAAGAACCACCTCCTGGTTGAGGTGGAAAGAGGAGACAACCTTAGGAAGGAACTTAGGGTGAGTCCTGAGAACTACCCTGTTTTTATAGAACCTGGTGTAAGGTCTATCACAGACCAAGGCCTGAAGCTCACTCACTCTCCTGGCCGAAGTAAGGGCGATCAGAAAGAGAGTCTTCCATGAGAGGAGGCGTAGAGGGCAAGTAGCCATAGGCTCAAAAGGTGGTCGAGTCAGCTGCTGCAAGACCACATTCAGCTCCCACTCAGGAGCAGGACGACGTATGGGAGGTTTGAGCAGTAACAAACCTCTGAGAAACCTGGACACCAAAGGGTGCACACACAAGGAATGGCCCTCTACTAAGGAGTGGTGAGCTGCCAAAGCAGAGAGGTGGACCCGAACAGAGTTGGACTTGAGACCTTGATTGGACAAGTGCAGCAGGTACTGAAGCACTACAGACACAGCACAGGAGAAAGGATCCTCTGCACGTAACTGACACCACACAGAAAACCTCTTCCACTTGAGAGCATAGGTTTTCCTTGTGGACTGTTTCCTAGAAGCTAGGAGAACCTCCTCAACTTCTTTAGGCAGGCCCCAGGAGCCAACACTACCCTCGCAGCCTCCATGCCATCAGATGGAGGGATTTGAGATTGGGATGCAGTAGAGAGCCCTGATTCTGAGAGAGAAGGTCGAGCTGCAATCCCAGAGGCAGAGGGAGATCCACCGCCAGTTGAAGCAGGAGGGGGAACCAAGGCTGCCTGGGCCACCTGGGAGCCACCAGGAGGACTGAGGCCCTGAATTGGAGAATTTTGAACAGTGTCCGGGCCATCAGGGGGGTGGGAGGAAACGCATAGAGTAGGCCCTGAGTCCAGGGAATCAGAAAAGCATCTGCTGCTACCCTCAGAGGATGCGGTTGCCTGGAGCAGAACCGTGGCAGCTGGTTGTTTAGAGGGCTGGCAAACAGGTCTATGGAGGGAAGACCCCACTCCAAGAAAATCTTTTGAACCACTAAAGGATGTAGCTGCCACTCGTGTGGTTGCAGAATCCTGCTCAATTTGTCGGCCAGGAAATTCTCCTGGCCTGGAAGGTAGACTGCCTTGAGGAGCATGTTGTGTCTCAGGGCAAAGGAACAGAGGACTTGTGCTTCCTGACAAAGGGGTTGGGAACCAGTCCCTCTTTGCTTGTTCACATAGAACATGGCTACCTGGTTGTCTGTTTGGATCAAGACAGACTGATGGGCCAGGGAAGCAGTAAAGGCCTTGAGGGCCAAGCGGATAGCTCTGAGCTCTAGGAGATTGATCTGCTGGGACGCCTCCCAAGGAGACCACAGACCCTGGGTGCACTTGTCTAGGCAGTGTGCTCCCCAACCCAACAGAGAGGCATCGGTGGTCAGCACCACTGTATGAGGAGGTATCTGAAAGGGCACCCCCACCAGCAGATTGGGGGGGTGTAACCACCAGTTGAGGGAGGTCAGAAAATGGTGGGACACTCTGATCCTGTCTCTGAGGCTGCCTGAGGCCTGTGACCACTGAGTCCCAAGGCACCACTGGGCAGGCCTCATATTGAGCCTGGCATTGGGGGTCACCTGAACTGTGGACGCCATGTGGCCTAGAAGCCTGAGACAGAGTCTGGCGGAGACCAGGGACCTGTGCAGAAACTTGCTTGCAAGGTCCATGAGCCTTTGTGCTCGGTCCACTGGTAAGAATGCTCTTGCCAGCTGAGAATCCAACCTTGCCCCTATGAATTCCAAGTTCTGGGAGGGGAGCAAAGTGGACTTTGCGAAGATGATGACAAAGCCCATCTTTTGGAGCAGGTCTATGGTTCTGTTGGTGGCCTGCTGGACCTCGAGAGACGTCTGGCCTCTGATGAGCCAGTCGTCCAGGTAGGGAAAGACAAAGATACCCTGATTTCTCAGGTAGGCTGCTACCACTGCCAGGCACTTGGTGAAGACTCTGGGAGCGGAAGTCAGCCCAAAAGGCAGTACCCAGTACTGATAGTGGTTTCCTCCCACAATGAACCTGAGGTACTTTCTGTGGTCTGGATGAATGAGGATGTGAGTGTAAGCATCTTTTAGATCTAAAGAGCATAGCCAATCTCCCTGCTGGAGGTAGGGCAGAAGAGTTCCAAGAGTAACCATATCTTGAACTTTTCTTTCACAAGAAACTTGTTTAGGTTTCTGAGATCTAAAATGGGTTGAAGACCACCGGTTCTCTTTGGCACCAGGAAATACCTGGAGTAAAAACCGTGACCTTGGAAGTGGGGAGGCACAGGCTCCACCGCCTTGTCCAGCAACAGACCCCTGAGCTCCTGGAGGAGAAGGTCTGTATGCAGGGGAGGCCTGGAAGGCTCCCCTGGAAAGTGTGGCGGAGGTAGTTGGTGAAAATGCAGGGCATAGCCTCGATGGACTATGTCCAGCACCCAACTGTCCTGAGTTATCAGGGGCCACTGGTGGGCGAACAAGGCTAGGTGGCCTCCTGAGCAGGGCTGGGTCTACAAGGGAGGTTTGGCTGTACTCAAGGAGTCAAAAACCCCCACCCTGCTGAGTGGGAGCAGGGGCCGGAGGCTTGGGGGCAGTCTGCCTACGTGGCCCATTACCCCGGCCCTTGGCTTGCTGACCCTGTGGGGCAGGTTGGGCAGCCTGATAATGTGGGTACTGTTTGTAGGCAGTGCCCTTCCTCGGGTAAAAGGGCTTTTTACCCGGGCCCTTCTTTTTATGTGAAGGGGCAGAGGTCTTCCTGGACAGCCTTGTCCTGGTGAGGTGCTCAGTCTCGAGCTGTGCGGCCTTCTCGGCCACAGGCTTGCCAAAAAGGTTTTCACCTCGGCAAGGGACATAGACCAACTTGTCCAGAACCCATGGCTCGAGGTCCGATGACTGCAGCCACGCCTGGCGTCGAGCCGCGATGCCGGCAGCCGCTACTCAGGCCAAAGCCTCAAAGCCATCGTAGGCGGCGTGGGACATGAACTTAGAGCATTCCCGTATCCTCGAAGACAAGGATTTAAAACTCTGCAAGGGTTCCCCGGAGAGACCAGCAGAGAACCCGGCCAACTCCTTGGCCAGGTCTCGTAAATACATGCCCATGTACAGCTGGTAAGTCTGGACACGGCAAGCAAGCATGGAGCCCTGAAAACACTTTCTGCCGACTCCATCAAGGCTGCAGGCTTCCCTACCGGGAGGCACCGCAGAGTGCATCTTCTGACTTTTCAGACGATGCATGGCCGATTCCACAACCATAGAATGGTGTGGCAGCTGTGCTTTCTGGAAGCCAGGACTCTTGCAGAGTCGATAAATGGAATCGACTCGCTTGCTCAAAACCGGCGCCGAGGCCGGTGCCTCCCACATCCGGAAGAGGAGCCGCTCCAGCATCGGAGGAACCGGGACAGTAAAGGCCTCCTTCGGAGGAGAGTCGTACTGCAGAGCATCGAGCTCCTCGGCTCTTCCTCGGGGTCAGCCGAGATAGCCAGGGCAGCGGCCATATCCCGGATAAACTCCGAGAACCTAGTATCCTCCGGAGGGGATCTACTCCGGGGTTCAGACAGGTGAGTCCGAAGGGACAGACCGAGTTTTAAAGGTGTCAGGAGACTCCTCATCTTCGGTTTCCCATGCAGACTCGTCCGAAGTCGAGTCGGGGTCCGACGCCGCGGGGCCCCTGGGCACCCGCCCCGACGCTGGAGGCACCGGCGTCGAGACCCTCAGTCCCGAACGGGAGGTCGAGGGAGACCTCGACCGAGGACGACCTCGAGCCGCAAGGGACTCGAGTATCGGCTCGGTCTCCAGGGTCGACTTGGAAGTCGATGTCCCGGTGGTCGGGGCAGATGCGCCAGACAGGCTGGCCATCAATGCCCGCTGCTGATCCATGAAGGCAGACATTCTGCTCTCCAAGGATGTCAACCTGAGATTCAGCTCGGGTGACGCAGCAGCCCCCGACTCGGGCCCGGTACTCGGGGAGGCGAGTCCTCGAGGACAACAGGACTTACGTGTCCAGCAGACTCCGGTTCTATACGAGGAACTTTGGTCGGCTTCTCCTGGTCCACGGGCCCGGGACGACGGTCGGGGGTCTTAGACCTGGACCTCGAGGTTCCAGGGACCTCCACCGACGCCGCCCTCGCGAGCCGCTTCTTTCTCTTACGTTCCCTCTCAGCGGACCCCCTGTCATAGGAGCTCAGACGCCTCTCGGGATCGGAATCCCGAGGTGTCGAAGCCTCAGACGAGGTCTGGGCACGAGCAGAGGCCGAGTCAGAGAAAAGCCTTTCACTTTGCTGCTGACGACTTCGGAGGGCCTTGGAAGACATTTTTCCACATGGCCCGCACGTTTTAGAATCGTGGTCCGGGCCCAGGCACCGAAGGCAGCAGTCGTGTGTGTCGGTGAGAGACAATCTTTTTACACAGATCACACTTTTTAAAACAACTGGAAGACATGGGGGAAAAAAGGGTCCCCACGAAGTCAAAAGACCGGCCTTCCAGGGAAAAAGAAAAAAGTTTATTATTTTATCTTTATTCAATTTTTATAACATGTAACAGACATGGTTAAAGATATACAATCAAGTCCACATCATGAGGAGCGCTGCCCTGATACAAATCAAGAAAAAAAACTAGGGAAATATTAACAAAGATTTGTATCAGGGCAGCGCTCCTCATGATGTGGACTTGATTGTATATCTTTAACCATGTCAGAAAAAAGTTTAGGCGCGAACGCCTAGCCACTAAGGGCAAAAACCGAAAAAAAGGGGGTTCGATACCGGTGTACCGATCCCGGCGGGAGGGGAACCGATGTCGAATCCGAAGAAAAGAAGCGAAACAACGCTAGAAAAAGATCTACTTTTAACCGGGAAAACAGGACACACGTCCGATGGGCTTCACGGAAAAAAAGAGACTGAGGTAAGATGGCACCTTTAGGCGGGAAGGGAACCGCGCATGCGTGCCAGCATTCCCAAAGGCTTTCATGGAAAGCTGGGGAAATGCTCCGCTGAGGCTTCATCAGCGTCGATGACACCCATAAGTGAGGACTGACTTCCTGCTTGGTCCTGGAGAAAGGCGGTATACAAAACTGTCTAAATAAATAAATAAAATTAATAAATAGGCTATAGTCTGTATTTTTAGAATGAAAAGGGATTTACACACGAGAAAAGGCTGGATCAGTAAACCCAGTAGATGGGTCTGACCTTTTCCTACAACTTGACAAGTTTGAGGACAGTAGCTTTACTACTTATCCTTGGTCTTAAAACTCATCCTTGTCAACTGGAAGGATAGGTCCTGCCTAGAAATAAAATAATGTAACTGCCATTTTGTCCACAATAAATGTACAAAAACAGAGCTCAAACAAAGAAAATTATGTAAACTGGTATCTTATTGAACTTCATGCAATCCCTTCATTCAGGCCAAAGAAACTAAGCAGGTCACAGCAAAATTAAGCCGTGCTGCTTGTAGCAGGGATTTCTGCTACAATTAATGCATCTCACCAAACTGGGGGCTGAAATTTTATGTACTGTCTGGGGAGACCATTTTCCCATTCCTTCTTAATGTGCCTGTCTGAATTTGTTCAATGATTTTAAATGATATGAAACTGTAATGTTGTCTATGATACTGTACAACACCTTGAGCTTTTAGCTATTTGGTTAAGAATTGAGATACAAATAAAATACCAGACTATACAAGTGTTACATTACTGTATAACTCCTGTGCAAGGGGGAAAGTGGGAGGGGAAGCAGTAGAAATGGATATACACTATTAGTGTCAAGAAGGTAACAGACAAAACTGGCACGCTGAGACATCTAAATTTTTAAGTCATTTTTGCTAGTATTGAAGTGTTCAATGATTTTAACTTCAAATATCTTTCTCTCCAACTTTATTATTATTATTATTTATTTTCACATACCTCAAGGATTTTCTCTCTTTCTCCACTTGGCTTGGGAATAAGTACCATTGCAATGATTTATGTAGAGTGACTGATTTTGTTTGTTTTATTTTTTCACAAAGAATTTTCTTGATTTGCAAAATCTGAAATTAAAAATATATAAACTGCATGCTTACTGTTAAGATCCCATAAATCGTAGGTGTTCTGTTTTGCATTTTATCAATGTGTTTAATTTCATTCAAACCTAGACTTGGAACTCCCTATTTTTGAGAGCTTGACTGGACATTTGAACATAAGAACATAAGATATGCCATACTGGGTCAGACCAAGGTCCATCAAGCCCAGTATCCTGTTTCCAACAGTGGCCAATCTAGGTCATACGTACCTAGCAGTTTCCCCAAAAGACACAGGTTCCGCAATGCTTGTACTGGGTCAAGCATTGATATCCTGGGTCCCTTCTTAATAATGGTTTATGGACCTTTCCTCCAGGAACTTGTCCAAACCTTTTTTAAACCCAGCTATACTAACAGCCTTTACTACATCCTCCGGTAACAAATTCCAGAGTTTGATTACACATTGAGTGAAAAAATATTTTCTTTTATTAGTCTTAAATAGTTTACCCTGTAGCTTCATTGCATGTCCCCTAGTCTTTCTATATTCTGATAACGTAAACAATCGATCTACGTTTACCCGTTCCACTCCGTTCATTAATTTATAGACTTCTATCATATCTCCCCTCAGCCGTCTCTTTTCCAGGTTAAAGAGCCCTAACCTTTTTAGCCTTTCTTCATAGGAGTATCCTTCCATCCCCTTTACCATTTTGGTGGCTCTTCTCTGAACCTTTTTGGTGGCTCTTCTCTGAATATATTTTTATTCTTTACTGTGATCACTTTTTTTTAATATAGTCTGTTGTAGTAAATTAGAGGCCCTTAAACTAAAGTCGGTAACGGTTAGTGTGCATGAATAGCCTAAGGTAAAGCACAGTTACCTACCTGTAACAGGTGATCTCTGGGAACAGCAGGAATTAGTCCTCACATATGGGTACGTCGGTACCGACGGAGCCTGCGCGGGAAAGCTCCCCAGCTTCCCAGAAGAAAGCTTTTGGGAGACTCCCACAGCGCATGCACGCTGCCTTCCCGCCTTTCCTGACCAACTCTCCTCAGTTCGAGTTTAAAGCTGAGACAATAGAGAGAGAGAGGAAAGGAAAGATAGAGAGAGAGAGATACAACTCCTAGGGGAGGTGGGTGGGTTGTGAGGACTAATTCCTGCTGTTCCCAGAGATCACCTGTTACAGGTAAGTAACTGTGCTATCTCCAGGAACAAGCAGGAATAAGTCCTCACATATGGGGACTCCCTAGCTAAGATGCCTGGGAGATCCCCAAGGGTATGAGACCATGAAAGGTTCCTCGTCTTCCTATGGATCTCAGGCATCCATTCAGGGAAGGAGGGCAGGAGTTGTTCAAGAATGGAACAGGTGTCTTAGGACAGCCTGACCAAACAAGGCATCCCGGCGGGAGTCCTTGTCCAAACAGTAATGGGCTGTGAAGGTATGAACCGAGGCCCAGGTGGCTGCTCGATAGATCTGGTCGATGGACACAGAATGAAGATGAGCCATAGAGGTGGCCATGGCCCTCACATTGTGAGCTGTGACATGGCCTTCCAGAGAGAGGTTCTTACTCTGGTAAGCAAAAGAGATACACTGAACAATCCAATTGGACAGTGTTCTTTTAGAGACTGGAAGTTCTAGATGAGAAGGATCAAAAGCAACAAAAAGCTGGGAAGACTTTCTATGTTGCTGTGTCCTGTGTAAGTAAAAAGCAAGAGCTCTTTTACAATCTAGAGTATGAAGGTTCCTCTCTGCAGTGGATGCATGAGGAGCTGGAAAAAAGACAGGTAAATATACCTCTTGATTAAGATGAAAAGGTGAGACCACTTTAGGCATAAAGTGGGGATTTGTCCTAAGGACTACCTTATCATGATGGAACCTTGTATAAGGTGGATTAGCCACTAAGGCCTGCAGTTCACTAATGCGGCGAGCAGAAGTGATTGCAATAAGGAAAATAACCTTCCAGGAAAGAAATTTCAAGGAGGTAGTGGCTAAGGGTTCAAAAGGTGGCTTCATAAGCTGACCAAGAACCAAGTTTAAGTCCCATGCCACCGGAGGAGGTCGAATGGTAGGTTTAGTTAAGGTTAGGCCTCTCATGAATCTTGCAATAAGAGGATGAGAGGAAACAGGTTGTCCATTGATAGGCTTAAGGGATGCTGCAATAGCACTTAAATGGACCCTTACAGAATTTGTCTTAAGGCCTGCATTGGAGAGATGCAGGAGATATTCCAATAGAGAATTCAGAGGAAGTGCTAGAGGGTCAAGACCCTTTTGAGCACACCAAATGGAAAATCTCTTCCATTTAAAAGCATAGGAACGCCTAGTGGAAGGTTTCCTGGAAGCATGAAGGATATCCTGCATTTGTTGCGAAAGATTGAAGTGTTGAAGGTCTAGGCCTTCAGTAACAAAGCTCTGAGGTGAAGTGACTTGGGGTTTGGATGCCACAAAGTCCCCTCCTCCTGAGACAGAAGGTCTGGAGCAGCTCCCACGTCCAGGGAGGGGGCTTGGGAGAGATGCATTAGTAGAGGGTACCACACTTGGCGTGGCCAGCGTGAAGCTATGAGGATCATAGATCCTTGATCCCTCTGAAGTTTGAACAGAGTCTTGGGGATCAAAGGAATGGGTGGAAAGGCATACAGGAAGTCCTGACCCCAATGAAGGAGGAAGGCATCCTTGGCCTGAACTCCCTGACACGGAATTCTGGAACAGAACCGGGGAAGTTTGGCATTCCATGGACTTGCAAATAGGTCTATGTCCGGGGTACCCCATTCCTGAAAGATTCTGAGTACCTGATCCATGTGCAGGGACCATTCGTGTGGAAACAGAACTCGACTGAGTCTGTCCGCCCAAGAGTTTTGAATTCCTGGGAGGTATACTGCCAGGAGATGGATTTGATGCTCTCTGGCGAAGGCCCATAATCTGAGAGCTTCGTTGCAAAGCGACAGAGAGCCAGTTCCTCCTTGTTTGTTTATGTAAAACATGGCTACCTGATTGTCCATTTGAATGAGGACTGTCTGGTAGCTGAGGAGGGTATGAAAGACCTTGAGAGCTAGGAACACTGCTCGAAGTTCCAAGTGGTTGATATGAAGAGAGGTCTCCTGTGGGGACCAAGTGCCTTGGGTGGAGAGGTCGTGCAGATGAGCTCCCCAACCTGTTTGGGAGGCATCTGTTGTGAGGATTGCTTGGGGCAACAAAGGTTGGAAGGGGGACCCCAGCAACAGATTTTGAGTGGATATCCACCATTGGAGAGACCAAAGGAGACGTTTGGAGTTTGCTATTTGGTCTGAGAGAGCTCCTGACGCTTTAGTCCACTGGGTGGACAAAGTCCATTGAGCTGCTCTCATGTGTAGACGAGCATAGGGCACCACATGTACTGTGGAAGCCATGTGGCCTAGTAGTTGCAGCATCTCCCGGGCAGTGAAGTGGTCCTTCGACTGAATCTGGGAGGCTAACTGCACTAGACGTTGGCAACGAGCTTGGGGAAGATAGTCTCTTGCAGTAGTGGTGTCCAACCAGGCCCCTATGAATTCTAGGGACTGAGTAGGGATGAGCTGAGACTTTGGGAGATTTACCACAAGTCCCAGATACTGCAGAATGCACCTGGTGGTGTTCAGGGAAAATTGTGCTTCTGACTGGGATGGAGCTCGGATGAGCCAGTCGTCCAAATATGGGAAGACAAAGATTCCCAGAGTGCGCAGAAAAGCAGCAACTATTGCCATGCATTTGGTGAACACTCTTGGAGCAGAAGCCAGACCGAAAGGAAGGACTCTGTATTGGTAATGTTTTCCCTGGAACAGAAAACGTAGAAATTTTCTGTGGGATGGATGGATGAGTATATGGGTGTACGCATCCTTGAGATCTAGAGAACAAAGCCAATCCTGACTCTGTAGGTATGGAAGGAGAGTGCCTAAAGAGAGCATCTTGAACTTCTCCTTGTATAGAAATTTGTTCAATTCTCGGAGATCTAGAATAGGTCTGTATCCCCCTGTTTTCTTTGGGATGAGAAAGAAGGGGGAGTAAAAACCTGACCCCTGTTGAAGAAGAGGAACTTCTTCTATGGCCCTCTGGGCCAGAAGGGAGGTTACCTCCTGATCCAGAAGGTCGAGGAGAGATGTGGGAGAATTGAAATGTCTCACCATGGTGTAGGGAGGAAGGTCTGAGAAATGAAGTTTGTAGCCCTCTCTGATTATGGAGAGGGTCCACTGCTCTGATGTGATTTGCTCCCATCTGGGAGCAAAATGAGCCAACCTTCCTGGAATGGTGAGAGGTTCTGGCTGTTGTAGAGCCAGAAAGGTTAAGTTCTCTAGTACTAAGTCAAAACCCCTGAGGGGCTTGGGACTGCTGGGTTGCAGCAGCCCCTGCAGGTTTAGGCCTGGCCTGTTTGGGTTGCTGACGCTTAGTAGCAAAGCGACCTGCAGAAGACTGTTGACCAGAAGTGGAAGGAAATCTGCCCTTCTTGTAAAAAGACTTTTTAAAAGATTTTTTCTTGGCTGGAGTGGAGGTAGACTTAGAAAGTCTATCAAGAGCAGCATTTTCTGCATCCATTTGAGTGGCTTTAATTTGCCACTCCTTGCCAAATAGGTTTTCACCTGTACAGGGTAGATTTCCTAAACCATCTTGAACCCAGGGTTCTAGATCAGAAGCCTGGAGCCAAGCAATTCTACGAGCAGCTATAGCAATGCCTGAGGCTCTGCTGGCAACCTCAAAGGAATCAAAGGCTGCCCTGTTGGAAAACTTTGAAATGTCTTGCGTATGCTTAAGCCAAAGAAGGAATTCCTCCCTTTTATCTTCTGGAATAAAAGGGAGAAAGTTGTGCAGCTTTTCTGCAACCTCCTTCAGAAACATACCCATATAAAGGCTGTATGAATTGATTCTGGCAGTAAGCATGCTAGCTTGGAAGATTTTCCTACCAAAAGCATCCAAGGTCCTGCATTCTCTTCCTGGAGGAGTAGAAGAGTGTCTTTTGGTACTCTTTATTCTCTTCATAGCTGACTGCACCACAATAGAATGGTGAGGAAGCTGAGTTTTTTGAAAGACAGGAGAAGGAGGGACACGGTACATAGTGTCCAATCTACGAGAATGAGGAGAAAGGGTGAGAGGAGTCTCCCACAATTCAAGCAAATGTTCTTGGAGAATTTCATGAATTGGCAAGGTGACTGCCTCTCTGGGAACCTTCGAGTATCCCAAAATGTCTAATTTTTTGCTCTAGGTTCTTTTTCAGAGGTTACTGAAATAGAGAGTCCTTTAGCTACTTCCATGATGAAGTCTTGAAAGGACAAATCCTCTGGAGGAGACATTCTCCTCTTTGGAGAAGAGGGCTCCTCAGGAAGAGTAAGAGATATTTCAGGAGAGTCATCCGATGAATCGGAATCATCTGAAGACTGGAAGTATCGTCTGTTGGCTTCCAGGGATCGATAAGCGTATATTACCGGTATCGACATCGGGCGTACCCGGAACCGGATCAGTATCGGGAAAAGCTCCGGAACCGGGAACCGGAACCGGTATCCTGGTCGATGTGGATGCCCTGGGTACCGGTATCGGTTGTGGTACCGGAACCGAAGTCGTGGGCGTCGCAGCCTTAATAAAAGCCATTATGGCCTGCTACATGGATTGAACGGTATGATCCATAGACGCCACGACTGCCTGGATGTCGGTACCGGAAGAGTGTGCCGGTACCCCAGAGCAGTCTAACAGGTGATCGGTCGAGGCCGTGCCATCGATGTCAACCTGTAACCCCATAGGAGCAGCTTTGGAAGCCGGAGCTTCCCGCCGGGGTTGTTTGGCTGGGGCAGGGTCCTCAGGGTCAAGCCCGGGGGCATCTCGATACTTAGAGGGAGATTTGCCCTTTGAGGACCTGCCAGAAGAATGTTTGGTTACCTGAGATCCATCAGGAGAGGAAGACCTGGAAGATGTCGATGCTTGAGTTTCTGTAGAAAACAGCATATGAAACTTGGCTGCTCGGTTCTGTAAGCATCGTTTAGACATCAGGGAGCAGGACTGGCAATCCAGTATGAAGTGGTCAGGCCCCAAACATTTAAGACACCATTCATGTGTGTCGGTAACTGAGATGGTACCGCTACACTTGGTGCATTTTTTAAAACCAGAAGCTGGTTTCTCCATGAGGGAAAATTTTCTCCAGGCCTAGAAGCCTAAAGAGAGAAAAATTCACCAAGTAGGGAAAAGAAATAGTTTTGTTTTTTAAAGTAAAAAGAAAAAAGACCGGCGGTACCGGTCCGGAGTCGGGGAAGGCAGACACGCGACCAAAGAAACAAATTAAAATAAGAACTTCTTCAGCGGTGACAGGAACACGACCTGCTGGCTCCGCGGAAAAGAAGAACTGAGGAGAGTTGGTCAGGAAAGGCGGGAAGGCAGCGCGCATGCGCTGTGGGAGGCTCCCAAAAGCTTTCTTCTGGGAAGCTGGGGAGCTTTCCCGCGCAGGCTCCGTCGGTACCGACGTACCCATATGTGAGGACTTATTCTTGCTTGTTCCTGGAGATCCGGTAATGCACACTAAGCAAGAATGGAAAAATCCCACACTAACTGCCCTGGGCGGAGTGGAGAGTAGGTGTGTCAGCCACGACTGCACTTAATGCCACCTCAAGAACTGGCTTTAGGTGAAGCTGTGCTACTGGCAAGTATGGTAGCACTGCTGCTGTCCAGTGCCCCACTGTTCTGGCACAGTCACCCCCTGCCACAGAACACCCCCAGCAAGCAAACCCAATATTAAGACCAATCTCCCCCAAAACCCCCTACCCAACAAGGTTTTTACACCCAACCTCTCTCCACGCCCTGAATCATCCCAGGTCTTATCTGGAGCACCCCTGGTATAGTGGTCTCTGGTCAGGACTAGCCCCCCTCTGCACCTGCCTTAGCTGTAGAGACTTTCAAAATGACAGCAGTACTCCATGAAATCTCTTTCTCAATAACATAAAATGCAGTACATCATAGCCAGAGAATAATTTGTAATCCCTGCACCCATAAGGTGTGCACCTCTGTTGTGTGTTCTATGTGTGCGATGCATGTGTTGAGTCTGTGGTGGGATAGCAGTGGGTGGTGGAGCAGTTCTGTGGAACAGAGTTTTGTGAAGTAAGAGCAGTTACAGGAAGGTAGTTTGTGAGGATAGGGTAGTTTGTGGTGTGGTAGGGGCAGCTGTAGTAGGGATTTTCTTGAGGTGGAGTGCAGTTTGCAGAATAGTGTTGAAGTTGGAGAGTATTTCTTTGCTTGGGGCAGTTGGAGTATTGGGGCATTCTGCAAGAGTAATTTTTGGGGTTGGGGCAGTTTCACCAAAATAGTTTTGGTTTGTGGGAGCAGTTTCGGGGGTTGAGAGAGTGGAAAAAATGGAGAAGGAGTTTGAAAGGAGGAATTCCTCAGCTGCTATATTTCATTGTAAGTATGTTGCTACAGAAACTGGAACTTTTTCTCTCCTAGACGTGCAGCTGGCAAGTTCCTTTTTGAAAGAGGTGTGTGTGTGGGGGGGGGTATTTCTCTGGAATCTCTGGCCTGATTTAGCCCATTTTATTTTTAACTCAATGAGTCTCTTTACTGATTTATCCCACATGCCAAGTTTTATACTTTTCTGTCAAATTTTTGGAGAGTCCAGACAAATGGACAGACATTGGGTTGAAAAGAATGAAGAGGCTTCCTCCTAATCTGGGTACTTCTGGAAACATCTGGAAATACCCAAATCTGCTTCCCCAAAAATAAGTCACTCTTACGTAGAACATATAACCTTAATGTCCAATTCCTGTCGGGCTCCAAAACAGAGGTAATGAGAGACATTCTAGCTCCCATTTTCTATGCATTGGAATTCTACAGAAATGCTATATATACTCAATGTCCAACCTTGAACCCTCACCAGGCTTTAGGTTTGGCTTTGCTTCCAACTTCTCCATGGGCATATAGTAAGGGAAAATTGGATTTAGATTTACTTATATTTGGTATACTGCCTTTTTGCAATGGACCATCAAAGAGATTTACAAATAATAGGATACAGCTACCATAAAACATAAAATTATAACAGAAAGCATAGTTACTCACCTGTAACAGGTGTTCTCCGGGGACAGCAGGAATCAGTCCTCACATATGGGTGACGTAAGTGCCAGTGCTCAAAGAAAGTCTTTGGGAGATGCCACCACTCATGCATGGTCCCCTTCCCGCCAAAAATGCCATCTTGCTTGGTTAGATGACATAGCTAGAGCCGGCAAAAGAAGAAGATAGCAAAATACAGCAACTCCATGTGAGGACGGATTCCTACTATCCCCGGAGAACACCTGTTAAGATGAGTAACTATGCTTTCTCCGGGAACAAGCAGGAAGTCAGTCCTCACATATGGGACTCCCTAGTTATAGGCTACTGTGAACCTGTAGAAAACCATGGTCAAGCCATGAGCAATAGCACATGAGTCCGAAGGACAGACTCTAAAAAGAACGCAGTGTTCAGAGAAAACCATCACTCTGGTAGCCTAAACAAGAAGGGTCAGAGGATAGGAGTTACCTAGACCCAGAAGGGATTACGGAGTATGGCCTGGCCAAAGGCGCTGTCACATCAGGACTCCCTCTCCAAGAAGTAGTGAGCTGCGAAGGTTTGGACTGAGGATCAGGTGGCAGCCCGGCAGATGTCTGTCATGGGGACGAGCACAAGCTTGCAAACGAGGTTGCCATAGCACTGATGCTTTGTGCCATAACCTGACGCTCCAGCGGGAGCCCTGCCTGCTCATAGGTGAGGGCAATGCAGTCCACAACCCAGGTGGACAAGGTACGCTTGGTTACCGCCTCCCCCAAGCTGACTAGAGTCACAGGAGATGAAAAGCTGAGAGGCTTTGTGGTAGCCTTGGGTATGCTGCGAGTAGAAGGACTGAGCCCTCTTACAATCCAAGGTATGAAGGATGGCCACTGCCCTGTCAGCATGAGGCCATGGAAAGGTGGGTAGAACCACTTGCCAATTGAGGTGGAAAGAGTAGCTACTCACTTGTACAGATGATCTCCAGGAACAACAGGAATTTAGTCTTCACATATGGGTGACTTCGGTACTGATGAAGCCTGCGTGGGAATGCTCCCTAGCATCCAATTAGAAAGCCTTTGGGAGTACTCCACTGCACCTGCGCAAATGCCTTCCTGCTTTCCCAACTCCTTCGCCTCAGTTGAATTTGTAACTGAGAAAGGAGAGAAAAAGAAACCCTATAACTCCTAGGGGAGGAGAGTGGTTGTGAAGACTAAATTCCTGCTGTTCCCAAAGATCATCTGTTACAGGTGAGTAACTACTATACTGCTTTGATTTTAGGAAAAAACGGTATAGAAATCCTCTTAAATAAAATAAATAAATAAATAAATAAATAAAATATGGGACTCCTTAGCTCCCAGATGAAGTAACCTCAGAGCCGGTGGAGGTTCGCCTCGAAGTAGGCCTGGTGAGTTCATGGATCCCACATGGATTTCTGGAATCGTCAAAGTCCGAGACAGAGGATAGGAGTTGCCTCTAAGTCTAAAAAAGGTGCTGGAGTACAGCCTGCCCAAACATGGCATCCCGATGGGAGTCCTTGTCCAGACAATAATGGGCAGTAAAGGTATGAACAGAAGACCAATTGCTGCTTTGCATATCTCGTCAATGGCAAACGAGCGTAGCTTTGCCATTGAGGTTGCCATGGCATGAACACTGTGAGCTGTGACATGCCCTTCCAGGGACAGTCCTGCTTTGTCATAGAGTCTGCTATTTATCTGGAGAGCGTGCGTTTAGATACAAGGAGACCCAGGTGACTAGGGTCAAAGGAGATGAACAGTTGCAAGGTTCTGCGATGCTTTCAAGTCCTTTGGAGATAGAAAGCCAACACAAGCTTCCAATCAAGAGTGTGCGGGGTTGCTGCCACTCGAGATGCAAGCAATTTGGGAAAGAAGACTGGAAAGAAAATTGACTGATTTAAATGAAAAGGAGACACCAACTATGGCATAAAGTGTGGGTGAGTCCTAAGAACGACTTTATCGTGGTGGAATCTGGTATAGGGTGGGTCCGCCACTAAAGCCTGAAGCTCACTAATGCATCTAGCTGAAGTGAGAGCATTTAGGAAGATTACCTAACAAGACAGGAACTTTAGTGAGGCCATGGTCAATGGTTCAAAGGGTGGCTTGAGAAGTTGCGCTAGAACGACGTTAAGATCCCAAGCTACTGGGAGGTGGTTTAATGGGCAGTTTGGACTGGAAAAGACCACTCGTGAAATTGGCCACTAGTGGTTGAGAGGAGATTGGCTGTCTATCCAGTAGGTGGTGAGAGGCTGAAATTGCACTGAGGTGGACTCTCACAGAGTTGGTATTCAGACCTGTTGATGACATATGGAGGAGATTCTGGAGGAGTGACTCCACTGGAGCCGAAAAGAGATTGAGATCCTTCTGAGAGCACCAGACAGAAAATCTCCACCACTTGAAAGTGTATGAACATCTGGTGGCTTCCTAGAAGCCAAAAGGATCTCCTTAAACTCTTGGGTAAGGTCAAGGCCTTGGAAAACTATGCTCTCAGCAGTCAAGCTGCGAGACAGACTGTGGATTGGGATGCAGTAGTGAGCCGCTATCCTGGGAGAGGAGATCGGGCACAGATCCCAATCACAGAGGTTGAGTCTTGAGTCAGACATAGTAGCAGAGGAAATCATGATTGCCTCAGCCAGTGGGGGGCTATGAGTATCATGGAGCCCTTGTTTGACTGAACTTGAGAAGCGTCTTAGGAATGAGGGGTATAGGAGGGAAAGAATAAAGCAGACCCCAACCCTAGGGTAGGTGAAAGGTATCCACTGGCTGGCTGGTGGATGTCGGAGTTCTAGTACAGAAGCAAGGAAGCTTAGCATTTTGGGGAGTCGCGAACAGATCTATGTCTGGGATTCCCTAGGTCTGGAAAATGTAGGACATTGTGTCTGGATGCAGACATCATTCGTGGGGAACAAGGATGTGACTGTCTGCCAAGACATTGGACTCCCCCGGGAGGTACACCGCTTGGAGGTGTATTTGATGAGCAATGGCAAAAGATCACAGGTATAGCGCCTCCTCGCAGAGAGCCCAGGAGCCTGTTCCTCCCTGCTTGTTCACATAGAACATGGCAACCTGATTACCCATCCTAACTTGGACCTGTTGTGCCCTGAGGTGGCGTTTTAACACCCAGAGGGCATTCGAGATAGCTCGAAGTTCCAGGAGATTGATCTGGAGTTGCGACTCCTGCATTGTCCAGAGCCCCTGTGTTGCCCAGGTGAGCTCTCCAACCCAGTTTGGAGGCATCTGTTGTCAGGATGCACTGAAGTGGAGGCATCTGAAAAGGTGACCCTATGAGCAGGTTTTCTGAAGAACACCACCACTGAAGGGATATTGTTAGATGGGCAGTGACTTGGATCATGTCCCAGAGATGGCCGAAGGCCTGCTTCCACTGGGAGGCCAGAGTCCACTGAGGTATACTCATATGTAGTCGGGCATATGGAATGACATGTACTGTAGAGGCTATATGCCCAAGGAGCTGCAGCATCTCTCGGGCTCTCAGATGGTCTTGTAGGAGTGTCTGGGAGGTTAGTTTGACTAGACGGGCACAGCGGAGCTAGGGCAGGAATGCCCTGGACTGTTGGATGTCTAGTAGGGCTCCGATGAAGTCTAGTTTTTGAGTTGGAGCGAGATGGGACTTTGGGAAGTTTATCACAAAGCCTAAGTGTTGTAGCACTGAGATGGTACAATGCAAGGAGAGCAGTACCTCTTGAGAGGTGTCTGCTTTTATTAGCCAGTCGTCTGAGTAAAGGAAGACGAATATCCCCAGAGTTCTTAGGTATGTGGCTACGACCGCCATGCACGTTGTGAAGACTCTTGGGGCAGAGGCGAGTCCGAATAGGAGGACTCTGTATTGGTAATGCTTTTCTTGAAAAGTGAAGCGTAGAAACTTCCTGTATCCTGAGTGGATGAGGATATGTCTATATGTTTGTTTTAGATCTACAGAACAGAGCCAGTCCAGAATCTGGAGGTAGGGAAGAGTCCCAAGGGAGATCATCTTGAACTTTTCGTGGACTAGAAACTTGTTGAGGTTTCTGAGGTCCAGAATGGGCCTGTACCTCCCGTTTTCTTTGAGATGAGAAAGTATGGAGAGTAAAAGCCCATTCCCTATCGGGATGTGGGGACTTCTTCTATGACATCCTGAGACAAAAGAGAGGACACCTCATCTTGTAGGAGAGCAGTGAACGGGGGTTGCATTTGATATTACCCCCGTGAAAGTGAAAGGGGGCAGAGTCTGTAAATGTAGTCTGGACTATGGTTAGTGTCCACTGCTCTGAGGTGCCATCTGTGGGTGTAGTGACACAGTCTGCCTGCTATGTGGAAGGGGTGGTGGTCCTTCAGAGTCAGGGTGGCAATGTTCTCTAGGAAAGAGTAAAAAACCAGGCACAGACTGTGGCTGCGTAGCTGGTTGAGATGAAGCCTCCTGTGGCTTCTTCTGTTGCTTATGAGTCTGCTGCCTCTTTTGTGGGGCCTTTCCCTGGTACTGAGAAGCAGGTGGATAAGAAGAGCAGATCTTCTTATTATAGAAAGACTTCTTTGCAGACGTCTTCTTCCTAGAAGGGTCAGCTGTGACTCTGAACAGTCTCTATAGGGTAGTGTTCTCTGACTCTAATTGAGAGGCCTTATCTTGCCAGTCTTTGCCAAAAAGGTCCACCCCTGTGCAGAGTATGTTGCCCAGCTTATCTTGAATCCACTGTTCAAGATCTGAGACCTGAAGCCATGCAATTCTATGGGCCCTGATGCATATGACTGTGGCCCTGCTTGTACATTCAAAGGCATTGAAGGTGGCCCTATTGACAAATCTGGACAAATTTTGACTAAGCTTGACTAGGGCAAGATAGTCTGCGCTCTTGTCATCTGGGCGAAGAGGAGCAAAAGCCTTGAGATCCCTGGATACCTCCTTGAGGTACATTCCCATGTAGAGAATATAGCAGTTAATCCTGCCAAGAGCATGGATGCCTGGAAGAAAGTCCGCCCAAAGGCATCGAGAGTCCTCAATTCCCTACCTGGAGGATTTCAGGAGTGAGTCTTCGAGCTTTTGATTTGAAACAATGTTGATTCAACCACCATGGAGTTGTGTGAAAGCTGCGGCTTTTGGAAGCCCAGACACACCAGTACACAGTATCGAGTCAACAACCATAAGACGAAACTGTAAGAGGCATCTCCCACATACAGAGCATAAGATCATGCAGGATGCGGTGCACCAGCAGTGTGGTTGCCTCCTTGGGTGCTGTTCGGTATTGGAGGATCTCCAATTCCTCTGCCCTTGGCTCCTTTTCCAATGTTATAGTGATGGAGAGAACCTTAGCTAGATCTCGAATGAATTCCTAGAAGGACATGTCTTCCGGAGGTGACATGCATCGCTGTTATGGTGGGGAAGGCTCAGAGGGAAGGTCCCGGGGCCCCTAGGAATCAAATGACTCTGCATCTGAAACAATGGAATCAGAATCGGAGGACTTGAAGTATCGATGGGCACAGTGCTCAGACGAAGCTCAAAGCTGGTACCAATGTTCTGAGGTATTGGCCTTAGTGAGCCGCCGCGCTGGGTACCGGTATCAGTGATAGACTCCAGAGATGTCTATTCCATCTGCATAGGCATACCCGCCACCGGTGTCGATGTTGGTACCGGTACCGACAGGGCGGTGCCTGGTACCAATGGTTTTATAGGTACACAGGCTGCCAGGAGAGCTGCCAAGCTCCACTTTATGGCCAGTATGCGCTGGTCCATCAATGTTGCTGATGCTTGGGTATTGGTGATGGATACTTATACCACCATCCTGAAGCATGGCACCAGTAGCTCTCTGGAGGTCGAAGCCTCAGGAGCATCCTGGGACCCCTCGATTGCTTTGGAGGACAGAGCCTCCTGCCGGGGCTGTTTGGCAGGCCAATCCTCCTCCAGGGTAATGCCTGAGGGATCTCGATGCTTCGAAGGAGTTCTACCTCTGGAGGGTTTCTCCTTCTTCGATGAAGACTTGTGCTTTGATTCTGCCAATACCTGTGATCCATGCGAGGAGGATGAGGCCTTCAATGATGTCGACGCCAAGGATACCGCGTCCGAGGGGAAGAGTGTCCCAAGTTTAGAGGCCCAGTTCTGTAGGCCTCTCCACGTCATCTTTTGACAAAGGAAACAATCTTTTGGCTGGTGGTCTGGGCCGAGGCATTTTAAGCACCAGTCATGAACGTCGGTCGCTGAGATAGTGCTGGCATATCTAGCACATTTTTTGAAACTACTAGTTGGTTTCTCCATACTGTCGGAGAGGATTTTGTAGGCTTAAGGCCTAAGATAGCATCAAGGCGCCTGAAAATCTTTTTTTTAATTAAGTAAAAAGAATAAAGAAAGGAAAGGGGAACTGGCGATGTCTTCAACAGTGCCGGCGTCAATGGGAAGGCAGACGCTATCCACAAAAAAAAATGGGTTTTTTTGCAGTGACAGGATTTGCTTCCTGCTGGCTCCTCGGAAAACAAAGAACTGAGGAGAAGGAGTTGGGAAGGCGGGAAAGCATTCGCACAGGCGCAGTGGAGTGCTCCCAAAGGCTTTCCGATGTCACCCATATCTGAAAACTACATTCCTGCTTATTCCTGGAGATCGATGACACCACCTTCGAAAAGAATTTAGGGTGCATGCTAAGCATGACCCTGTTCTTACAGTACCTGATGTAGGGTGGAACTGCCACTAAGGCCTGAAAGCTCGCTGATCCTGCGAACAGATGTGAGTGCCACCAGGAAGGCAACCTTCCATGAGAGGTACCACAGGTGGCAAGAAGCCAGGAACTCGAATGGCGGTCCAGTAAGCAGTGACAATACCACATTAAAAGGTCCCTTTCCACCAGAGGTAGGTGGATGGGGGGTTTAGAAAGCAAGAGGCCATGTAAGAACCGGGTAAACAAGGGGCTTCACAGAGAGGAGCTTGTCCTTGATAAGGTTGTGGTGCGCCAAAAGAACACATGAGTCTAGGCTGCGAGAGATGAAGCAGGTACTGCAGCACAGTCTGCAGCGAGCAGGAGAATGGGTTGACCCGCTGCTCTGTGCACCACACCGAGAATCTGTCCCACTTGAAGGCGTCGGCCCGCCTTGTGGAGGTCTTAAAAGAAGCTAGGAGGACCTTCTCCACCTCCCTCAGGAGGTTAAAAAGAGCCAAGGTACCCGTTCAGCAGCCATGCTGTTAGCGCTAGAGAACCCAGGTTGGGATGAAGGAGGGAGCCGTCCTCCTGAGTCAGTAATCCCAGGGTGTTCCCCAGAGGAACTGGGGGCGCCATCGACAGGCGGAGCAGCAGCGGGAACCAAGACTGCCTGGGCTAACGTGGGGCCATCAGGATCAGCAATGCCTTGTCCTGGAGGACTCTGAAAAGGGTCTTGGCGACCAGTGGCATGGGTGGGCAGGTGTACAGGAGGTCCTCTGACCATGGGGATGAGGAAGGTATCCACTGCCACCCGGGATGGGTGAAGCTGGCGACAGCAGAAGCAGGGCAACTGAGCATTGGCCAGGCTGGCAAAGAGGTCCACTTTTGGGGTGCCCAAGAGGCAGAAGAGCTAATGGGCTATCCTGGGGTCTAGTCGCCATTTGTGCAGCTAATAGGACCCTGCTTAGTCTGTCCACCAGGACAATGTCCTGGCCCGGCAGGTACACAGCCCTCAGGAGCATTCCTTGACTGATCACGTATGAGCAGAGGGCTACAGTCTCCTGGCAGAGGGTATAAGACTGTCTCCCTGCTTGTTCAGGTAGAGCATTGTGACCTGGTTATCTGTCTGAACCAGCATCGACTGGTGCTGTAGACAGTAGCAGAAAGCTTTGAGCGCCAGAAATAGGGCCTCGAGCTCCAGCAGACTGATCTGCTGCTGGCTCTATGCTCTGGACCAGTTGCCCTGTGTGCGGAGACCCCCGCAATGGGCCCCATGCCACAGCAAGGAGGCATCTGTGATGAGAACCCGCAGGGGTGCTGGGTTTTGAAAAGGTATGACTGTCTGTAGGTGCTGTGTGATTTTCCACCAGCTGAGCAACTCCGCTAGCAGGTGGGTCACGCAGACCCTGTCTAAAAGCCGATCCATGACCTGTATCCACTGGGAGCATAGGCCCCACTAAGCTGCCCTCCTATGAAGGCAGGCATTGGGGACAACATGGACTGTCGATGCCATGTAGCTGAGGAGACAGAGCAGGGAGTAAGCAGACAGAGTGGCAGCGCTGTACCTCTGTGGCCAAAGCTACGAGACAACTTGCTCTGTCTAGGGGGAGAAAGGCCATGGCCTGAAGTGTGTCCATTTGAGCCCTTATGAACTCCAGACCTATGTAGGGGTCAGGTGGGACTTGGGGTGGTTTATCACGAATTTCAGGTGTTGCAGGACACTATTGGTGTGGGCCATAGCCTGCTGCACCTCTGCAGCCATGTCCCCCTTTATGAGCCAGTCATCCAGATAGAGGAAGGCCACCACCACTGCTAGTCATTTGGTGAAGACTCTGGGTGCATAGGTTAGACCTAAGGGTAGCACTCTGTACTGTTAGTGGTCGCCCCTGACCATGAATTTGAGGTACTGCTTATGGTTCGGATGAATGCAAATGTGGGTATATGCATCCTTTAGATCTAAGGAGCATAGCCTTGACCTGCTCCTTTGGCATAGTGGCCCTGCTGAGGGGTTGGAGGAGATTGATACTGCAGGTATCCCTGGTAACGATGACCCTTCCTCGGGTAGGGAGGCTGTTTCCTTGGGGTTTTTCTCCTGGAGAGGGTAGCAGTCTTCTTGGACAGTAGAATCCTTGTAAGGAACTCTGACTTGATCTCCGCCGCTCTCTCTGTCATGGTTTTGCCAAAGAGATTTTCTTCTTGGCATGGGACATCGATGAGCTTGTCCTGCACCCATTGCTCCAGATCCAAAGATTTCAACCACGCCAGGAGTCAGGCACCGATGCCTGCAGCAGCTATCCTCGCAGTTGAAACAAAGCCATCGTAGGCCACCCGAGTCAGATACTTCAAGCACTCCCCGATGTCAGTCATTTTCCTGAATCACTGGAGGTCGTCATCCCCGAGGCCAGCAGAGAACCTGGTAAGCTCCTTTGTCAAGTTCTAAAGGTATTTGCCTATATAGAGCTGGTACACTTGGATCTGGCATGCAAACATCGAGCTCAGGTGGCATTTCCTACAGAGAGCTTCGACGGTATGGACCTCTCTGCCCGGGGGCACCAAAGAATGAGTCTTCTGGCTTTTGAGCTGACACATAGCCGACTTCAGTTATGCAGCAACTGTGGCTTACTGAAGCCGGTGCCTCGCCGGACTCGGTACATCCCAAAGAGTTGACAGCTGACTATGAGCACCAACATCGGTGTCTCCCACATGCAGAGGAGAAGTCTCTCAAGGATGGCAGGGATGAGAACAGTCAGTGCTTCCTTCAGTGGGGAATCGTATTGGAGAATCTCTAGTTCCTCCATAAGAGGATCCTCCTCCGAATCCATGGAGATTGTCAGTGCCCTCGGCATGTCCCACAAGAGGTCGAGGACCAAGATGTCCTCAGGCAGTGGCAGACAGACATAGAGCCGCTGGAGGGGATGGGTCTGACAGGACATCGTGGTCTTTGCCAGTATCCAGTGATGTCTCGTCCTTGGATCCCAGTCAGAGTAGTCGGTAGAGGATTTGGCACCAGGCCAGGCCTGCAGGGCAGGACCCGGGATAGGGGGCCGATGGAATATGGCAGCTTTGTGGTTAAAGCCGCAAGCTCCCATCATGAAGCGGGATCATGATCGAGACCAATGTTCCCTCTAATTTTCGGTAGGCTGTGTGCGCATAAAATATCAGCTGTGTGCAGCTTTTGAAGGAAGGTTAAATTTTTGTGCGCCACATAACGACACTCGGAGTTATATACTTTAAAATTTGACTACACGTCAGAATACAGTATGTACACCACACTGACTTTAATAAAATTAAATGAAAATAGGCGATTACTAAATGAAGCGGGAAATTTCTAGTAATTACAATCATAACTTTTAAATTTTAAGACGTCTGTGTTGTTTTCTATCAGAATCAGAGCCGTAATTTTTGTGCGCTCTGTTGTAAAGTATGTGCGCTTGCTCGGCAAGGTGTGTGCGCGCGCACACGCGCACAGCTTAGAGGGAACAGTGATCGAGACCTCTGCTGAGGATCGATTCGAGGCGGTGAGCTCAGGAGGATCTGCTCGGCAACCAAGGAAGTCTTCGATGTCGAGGTCCCGATGGTCTGGGCAGATGCACCGAAGGCATCTGCTGCGTGGCAAGGAAGGCAGAAAAATTGCGCTCCAAGGCCACCATCCTGGTTTCCCACTCAGGTGTTGCAGCCTTTTACCCAGATGCCAGGGTTACTGGGTCCGGTGAGGAGAACCCAGCGAGGAGAGGGAGTCCTCAACGAGGATGGCCTCGGGTGTTCAATGCCTTTTGTCGGAGGCTTCCGAATCCTTCTGTGGGACCTTGGCCGGCCGCTCCGACTCCTCATATCCGGTATGCGGGCTGCAGGACTTAGCGTGGGGCTTGCCTGTCTTGTCATAAGAACATAAGATATGCCATACTGGATCAGACCAAGATCCATCAAGCCCAGAATCCTGTTTCCAAGAGTGGCCAATCTAGGTCATAAGCACCTAGCAGTTTCCCCAAAAGACACAAGTTCCACAATGCATGTACTGGGTCAAGCAGTGATATCCTAGGTCCCTTTCAATAATGGTTTATGGACCTTTCTTCCAGGAACTTGTCCAAACCTTTTTTAAACCCAGCTACACTAACAGCCTTTACTACATCCTCTGGTAACAAATTCCAGAGTTTGATTACACTTGAGTGAAAAAATATTTTCTCTTATTAGTCTTAATTAGGTTACCATGTAGCTTCATTGCATGTCCCCTAGTCTTTCTATAATCTGATGAGGTAAACAATCGATCTACGTTTACCCGTTCCACTCCATTCATTAATTTAAAGACCTCTATCATTTCTCCCCTCAGCTGTCTCTTTTCCAGGTTGAAGAGCCCTAACCTTTTTAGCCTCTCTTTATAGGGGTATCCTTCCATCCCCTTTGCTATTTTGGTGGCTCTTCTCTGCACCTTTTCTAATAAAGCTATATCCTTTTTAAGATAAGGCGACCAAACTTGCACACAATATTCAAGGTGCGGTCGCACCATGGAACTATACAGAGGCATTATAAAGAGTAATTAGACCTTACCTGCTAATTAGTGTTCCTGAAGGAACTCCAGTCCAGTCCCTTTCCTCTGGGTTGTGTTCCTCTTCCAGCAGCTTGGAGGCTGAGGCAAACATTGATTTGATGATGCTCTGGTATAACTACCACTGGCACCACCCACTAGCACCAGTAAGCTCAGCCTCCAAGCAGCTGGAAGGTAGCAGTAAGCCAGAGATCAGGGCTTACTGAAGAGATAGTTAGGCCTTAGGGGGACAGTTAGGGTTCCTCTGCCTAGGTTTTTCCCTTTGGTGGAGTTTTCTTTGGTTTATTTTAACTTGGATTATTTTCCTTTAAATTTAATTATACACGTTTAGTTTCTTCTTCCTCTTGGATTGAGAAAGCACAGTTACTTACCTGTAACAGGTGATCTCTGGGAACAGCAGGAGTAAGTCTTCACATATGGGTATCGTCGGTACGGAGCCTGCGCGGGAACGCTCCCCAGCGTCCAATCAGAAAGCCTTTGGGAGCATTCCACAGTGCCTGCGTGCTGCCTTCCCACCTTTCACAACTGTCTCTCCTCAGTTGAGTTTTAAAGCTGAGACAAAGAGAGAGAGAGAAAGAGAGGGCAAGGAAAGATAGATAGAGAGATACAACTCCTAAGGGAGGTGGGTGGGTTGTGAAGACTTATTCCTGCTGTTATCAGAGATCACCTGTTACAGGTACGTAACTGTGCTATCTCCAGGAACAAGCAGGAATGAGTCTTCACATATGGGGACTCCCTAGCTTTAGATGCCAGGGAGAGACCCCAGAAGTTGTGTGTCCCTGGGACAGGGCTCCACTTCCCCCCATGGATCTCTGGCATCCTATCAGGGATGGTGGGTAGGAGTTGATTAAGTATGGAACAGGTGTTTGACAACAGCCTGACCAAACAAGGCATCCCGGCAGGAGTCCTTCTCCAAGCAGTAATGGGCTGTGAAGGTATGAACCGAGGCCCAAGTGGCGGCTCGACAGATGTCGTCAATAGACACAGAGTTCAGATGAGCCATTGAGGCTGCCATGGCTCTCACATTGTGAGCTGTGACATGGCCCTCCAGAGAAAGGTTCTTGCTCTGACAGGCGAAAGAAATACACTGGGCAATCCAGTTAGACAGTGTTCTCTTGGAGACTGGTAGTCCCAAATGAGAAGGATCAAAGGCAACAAAGAGCTGAGAGGACTTTCTATGTTGCTGTGTCCTCTGTAAGTAAAAAGCCAGAACTCTTTTACAGTCCAGGGTATGAAGATTCCTCTCTGCACTTGATGCATGAGGTCCTGGAAAAAAGACAGGTAGGTAGACTTCCTGGTTGAGATGAAAAGGCGAGACCACCTTAGGCATAAAATGTGGATGAGTCCTAAGGACTACCTTGTCATGATGGAACCTTGTATAAAGTGGATTAGCTACGAGAGCTTGCAATTCACTAATACGACGTGCTGATGTGATTGCAATGAGAAAGATAAACTTCCAAGAAAGGTATTTCAAGGAGGTGGTAGCCAAAGGTTCAAAAGGCGGCTACATAAGCTGACCAAGAACCAGGTTCAAGTCCCATGCCACCGGAGGTGGTCTAATGGGAGGCTTTGTTAAAAGGAGGCCTCTCATGAACCTTGCTACAAGAGGATGAGAGGAAATAGGTTGTCCATTTAGAGGCTTAAGGGAAGCTGCAATAGCACTCAAATGGACCCTTACTGAATTTGTCTTAAGGCCTGCATTAGACAGATGGAGGAGATACTCCAGCAAAGATTCCAGAGGTATGGCAAGGGGGTTAAGACCCTTCTCAGAGCACCAGATAGTAAACCTCTTCCACTTGAAAGCATAAGAACGTCTAGTGGAAGGTTTTCTGGAAGCATAAAGAACATCTTTCACCTGTTGAGAAAGATGAAGATCTTGGAGATCTAGGCCTTCAGCAACCAAGCCCTGAGATGCAGAGACTGGGGATTGGGATGCCATAACTTTCCGTCCTCTTCAGATAGGAGATCTGGAGCAGACCCTAACTCCAGGGAGGGAGCTTGAGAGAGATGTACAAGCAGAGGGTACCACACTTGCCGTGGCCAATGTGGAGCTATGAGAATCATGTGGCCTCTGTCTCTCTGAAGCTTGAACAGGGTTTTGGGAATTAGGGGAATGGGTGGAAAGGCATAGAGGAAGTCTTGACCCCAGTGAAGGAGGAAAGCATCCCTTGCCTGAGCTCCCTGAGCCGGAGTAATGGAACAGAACCGGGGAAGTTTGGCATGCCACGGACTTGCAAAGAGGTCTATGTCCGGGGTTCCCCAAATCTGAAAAATCCTGGCCACCTGGTCCACATGTAGGGAGCACGCGTGTGGAAGCAGAACTCGACTGAGCCTGTCTGCCCAAGAGTTTTGAACGCCTGGAAGATAAACTGCCAATAGATGAATCTGATGCTCTCTGGCGAGGGCCCACAGTCGCAAATCTTCGTTGCAAAGCGACAGAGAGCCAGTTCCCCCCTGCTTGTTCACATAGAACATGGCTACCTGATTGTCCGTGTGGATAAGGACTGTCTTGTAGCTGAGCAGGGTGTGGAACACCCGCAGAGCAAGGAAGATTGCTCTGAGTTCCAAGAGATTGATATGTAGACAACTCTCCTGTGGGGACCAGATGCCCTGGGTGGAGAGGTTTTGCAGATAAGCTCCCCACCCCATTGGAGAAGCATCTGTTGTGAGAGTTGCTTGGGGTAGAGACTGCTGAAAGGGGGACCCCAGCAACAGGTTTTGAGGGGACTTCCACCACTGGAGGGACAAAATGAGGAGACTTGTGTTTGCTATTTTGTCTGACAGGCAGTCTAATGCCTGGGTCCTTTGGGTGGATAAAGTCCACTGAGCTGCCCTCATGTGAAGGCTCTAATGCCTGGGTCCATTGGGAGGATAAAGTCCACTGAGCTGCCCTCATGTGAAGGCGAGCATATGGAACCACATGCACGGTGGATGCCATGTGGCCTAGTAACTAACATCTCTCGAGCAGTTAAGGGGGGCTTCAACTCTGCTTGAGAAGCTAACTGCACCAAGTGAAGGCAACGGGCCTGGGGGAGATAGGCCCTTGCCCTTGTGGTATCCAGCAACGCCCCTATAAACTCCAGGGACTGAGTAGGGGTCAAATTGGATTTTGGGATGTTTATTACCAGCCCTAAATACTGAAGGATACGCATTGTGCAGGTTAGAGAACTCTTGGCCTCTGACTGTGTGGGAGCTCGAATGAGCCAGTCGTCCAAATAAGGGAAGACGAATATTCCCAGAGTGCGCAGAAATGCAGCTACCACTGCCATGCATTTTGTGAACACCCTTGGTGCAGACACCAGACCAAACGGGAGCACTCTGTATTGATAGTGCCTCTCTTGAAAAAGGAAGTGAAGGAACCTTCTGTGAGTTGGATGGATGAGAACATGGGTGTACGCATCCTTGAGATCTAGAGAACAAAGCCAATCCTGAGTCTGAAGGTATGGCAGCAGAGTTCCCAGAGAAATCATTTTGAATTTTTCCTTGACTAGGAATCTGTTCAATTCTCTGAGATCTAAGATGGGTCTGTAGCCCCCTGTTTTCTTTGGAATAAGAAAATAGGGGGAGTAGAAACCTGTGCCCTGCTGTTGAAGAGGCACTTCCTCTATTGCCCCCTGGGCGAGAAGGGTGGCAATCTCCTGCCCCAACAGGTTGAGGAGGGAGGTTGGAGAATTGAACTGGTGCACTCTTGTGTGAGGGGGCAAGCTTGAAAAATGAAGTTTGTACCCCTCTCTTATGATGGAGAGTGTCCAATGCTCTGCTGTAATTTGCCCCCACCTGGGAGCAAAATGACATAACCTTCCTGGAATGGTGGAGGGTTCTGGTCCTTCCAGAGCCAGGAAGGCTAAGTTCTCTAGCGGAAAGTCAAAGGCCCTGAGGGGGCTGAGGTTGCTGGGCCAGTGGAGGCCTAGCAGCCTTTGCTTTGCTCTGTTTGGATGATTGCTGACGTTTGGTAGGGAACTGAGCTGCAGAAGATGCCTGCTGACCATAAGCAGGATAAAATCTTCCCTTTTTAGAAAAAGGTGCTTTCTTGAACAACCTTTTCTTAACAGGAGCAGCTGTGGACTTGGATAGTCTACAAAGGCAGAATTTTCAACATCCATCTGATTGGCTTTTGCTTGCCAATCTTTACCAAACAGGTTTTCACCTGTACAAGGGATATTTCCCAATTCATCTTGAACCCAGATCTCCAAATCAGATGCTTGAAGCCAAGCAATTCTACGTGCACCTATGGCAATAGCTGAGGCTCTGCTTACACATTCAAAGGAGTCGAAAGCTGCACGGTTGGAGAATTTGGAGATATCTTGGGCATGTTTGAGCCAAGTGAGAAAGTCCTGTCTTTTATCTTCAGAAGTGAAAGGACTTAAAGTCTGCAAATGATCAGTGACTTCTTTTAAGAACATTCCCATGTAAAGACTATAGGAATTAATTCTCGCAGCAAGCATGGAAGCTTGGAAGACTCTTCTTCCAAAAGCATCCAGGGTTCTACATTCAAGTCCTGGAGGATTAGAGGCATGTCTTTTGGCACTTCTAATCTTTCTCATAGCAGACTCAACCACAATATAGTGGTGAGGAAGTTGAGTTTTATGGAAACCAGGACAAGGAGGGACACGATACATGGTATCCAACCTGCGAGAATGAGGGGAGGTGGTCAGAGGTGCTTCCCACATCCTCAACATGAGATCATACAAAATCTCATGAACAGGCAAGGTAGCTGCCTCCTTAGGAGTTTTAGGATATTGTAAAATATCTAACTCCTTGGCTCTGGGTTCTGTCTCAGGGGCCACCATGATGGAAAGGCCCCGAGCCACCTCCCTGATGAAGTCTTGAAAAGACAAGTCCTCTGGAGGAGACATCCTTCGTTTAGGAGAGGACTCCTCCTGTGGAAGAAGCATCACTGCATCGACCAACTCTTCAGAATCCTCAGAGTCCTCAGAGGAATCGAAGTATCGTCTGTCCGGATGCTCTTGCAAAGCCCGATACCTGTACCGACTGGGATCGGGAATAACCGGTACCGGGGTATCGGTACCAGAGGGCTTCAGAGGACAGAGTACCGGCATAGCGGACACTGATGCCGATGTCACCGGTACCGGGATCGGTACCGATGGCGATGCTAGAGCCGGTACCGGTGGGGTAGTCTGTTGCCGTACTACGGGCGTTGATGCCACAAGGAAAGCCGCCAGACTGCGTTCTATGGACAGAATCCTCTGATCCATCGACGCCGCCAATGCTTGGAAGTCGGTACCGGTGGAAGCCACTGGTACCCCAGAGCATGGCACCAGGAGATCTGTCGAGGCCACGCCATTAAGATCATCCTGGAACCCTGATGATGATGCTTTAGAGGCCGAAGCCTCCCGCCAGGGTAATTTTGCCAGTGCAGAATCCTCGAGGGCAATGCCAGAGGCATCTCGATGCTTAGAAGGAGATCTACCCTTCGAGGACCGGCTGGATTTATGTTTAGTTTCCATGTGAGGAAGAAGCAGCCATGGAAGACGTCGATGCCACCAAAGCCGCATCAGAGGGAAACAGGGTAATGAGCTTGGCAGCTCGGTTCTGCCGACCTCTTTTAGACATCATAGAACAGGACATACAATCTGTGATGGAATGGTCAGGACCTAAACATTTTAGACACCAGTCATGGGTGTCGGTGACGGAAATGGTATCGCCACATTTTTTACACTTCTTAAATCCTGAGGCAGGCTTTTCCATGTTAAGGAAAAAAAGTTTTGGGCCTAAGGCCCAAAACGCAAGTGCACCTGAAGAAAAAAAACGGAAAAAAGTTTGGTTTTTTTTTTAAACAAGAAGAAAAGAAAAAGACCGGCGGTACCGGTAGAGCGTCGAAGAAGGCAGACGCGACACAAAAGAAATAAAGAAAAATAAAGAAATTCTTCTGCGGTGACAGGAACACGACCTGCTGGCTCCGCAGAAAAAGAAGAACTGAGAAGAGACAGTTGGGAAAGGCGGGAAGGCAGCATGCAGGCGCTGTGGGATGCTCCCAAAGGCTTTCTGATTGGACGCTGGGGAGCGTTCCCACGCAGGCTCCGTCGGTACCGACGATACCCATATATGAAGACTCATTCCTGCTTGTTCCTGGAGATCAGGGGTTTTTGCCTCCCTCCTCCCCCCCACCCCGCGGTGCAGTTGTCCCTCAGAGGGCAAAAGAGGAAGAGGTTCACTGCGGTCGCATCAGGAAAGGAAAGTTGGGGAGAGCTAGCCAGCCCGTCAGGGGCCTTGCTCCTGCCTGTTCCGCCTCGCGCCGAAGCCCTGTCTGGTGTCTGAGCATGGGGCAGGTGACTCACTAGCGCTGCTGCAGAGGAAAGCTTCCTGACGTTAAAGCCTAGCACCAGAGGAGACAGGCGAGTGAAGCGGAGCACAGCCGCATGGCGTTTTGCCCCTCGTGCCCCTCGTGGCTGCCGGCGGCAGGGACCTGCGCGTCCTAATCTGCCATGTGGGAAGGGTGTCTGGCGGCTGCCGACGGCAGGGACCTGTGAGGCTTATTCCTGCATGTGGGGCAGCAGCAGGAGGTAGATGTCTGGCTGTTTTTATTTGCGTGTTTTTCACGTGCGCTTAAGGGGGAGACAGTTGAAGTTGCTGAAAGTGTAATTTTGAAGCAAGAGGACCTTTGCTGCCAATCACTGGGGTTTAAAAAAAAAAAAGGAGTTATTGGCATTTATTTATTTATTTTAAGTGTAGTTTGAAGGGGGGGTATGCATAGAGAAGTCTTCTTTGCAGTTTCTGGAAGCAATCAAAGAGCACCGCGCCATGCCGGGTAGGCCGTGGTGTCTCGCCTGCGGCACCTGACGGGGCATGGGGTCAGAAGCAGGGGTCTGCAAGGGCTGTGCTGCAGAGGCTGCTTCGGTGGAGCAGGAAATGCAAATGGGGTTATCCCAGGAGCAGCGGACTTCCAACTCCCAGGGGTCAGGGCCCGGGGATCCCCTGGAAGTGGGGGGTGAATGGACCTCTCCTCTATCCTTAGCCGTAGATCTGCCATGGCCTTCTTTGTCACAGCCTACTCCTTCCACATCCTCCAGAGAAGGGGGAGGCTGAGGGGACTTCTCCCCTGAATTTGTTTTCCTGCTGCATAAGGCTTTTTGTATGCTTCAGCATGGAACGGGAGGTCCTCATGCGTCACAGGTACGCGGGCCTTCCAGACAGGAGATGGACAAAGATCAGGAGGCCGGCGTCCTGCCTAAGCGGGAGAGGTTGCTGAATGAGGAGAGTATCACGTCCCCTCTATCTGAGGCTCGGGAAAGGGAGACCTCGGACAGGGAGTTAGGGGAAGATAAAGAGGAACTCGAAGAGGGAGAGATTCCAGAGGAGGAACAAGTCCAGATAGTACGAATTTTTCATCGGGAGGAACTCCCAGCATTGATTACTGAATCGCTGAAGGTGCTCAATATGGCATCTGACGCTCCAGCGGACGAGGAGGTTTTAGAAGACCCGTTGATCCAGGCCGTCAGGAAATCCCAGAAGGTATTTCCAGTGCACAGAGTAGTGCGTCAGATGATTCAAGAGGAATGGAATCAGCCAGAAGCCAGCTTAAGGGGGGGTACGATCTATGACTCATTTGTACCCCTTGCCGGAGTTGGACAAGGAATTGCTGCGGTCTCCCAGAGTGGATGCCGCTGTGGCAGCAGTCACAAAGAAGACTACTATCCTGGCTGAGGGCAGTGCGACTCTGAAGGATGCCCAGGATAGAAGACTGGATACGTTGCTGAAGCAAGCCTTTGATGTTAGTGCCCTCGCCCTACAGGCTTCGGTGTCGGGGGCTTGGGTGGCAAGAGCCTGTCTGAGGTGGTCGCAGCAGCTTCAGATAGCAGGTGGCCTTGCCGATAATGCACAGGGAAAAGCGGCTAGGATAGAGTTGGGGTCGGCCTACCTGGCGGATAGTCAGTATGACCTCATTAGGAGCCTGGCAAAGAATATGGCCTCAGTAATGGCAGCTCGGCGATACTTGTGGCTGCGTAACTGGGTGGCGGATGCTTCCTCGAAGGCCCATCTTAGTAGACTTCCCTTTAAGGGTAAGTTGGTATTTGGGGAAGACCTGGATAAGTTGGTGAAGGAGCTAGGCGAAACTAAAGGGGGCATACTCCCCGAGGATAGGCCTAAAAAGGGCTGTTCTCCTGTCCCCGTGCGTAGCCAGCCAAGAGATTTTCGGAGGTTTTGGCTGGCTAGGTCAACACCCTTTCAAAGGGGCCAGTTCCCTGCGAGGGGACAAGGTTTCCGGGGGTTTCGTGGAGCGGGAAGAGGATTTGCGGCCTCTTCCTCCTCCACAGGTCCTTGGAAAGCACAATGAGACAATGGGGGCCCGGGAGAGGGTTCTGCCAGTGGGAGGTTGGTTGAGGCTGTTTCTTCCCGCCTGGGCCCGGGTCATGTCCAATCAATGGGTTTTGGAGGTGGTCCGAGAAGGATATGCTCTCGAGTTTGTGAAATCAGTTCGTCCGGCTTTTGTTCAGTCCCCTTGCAGGTCCCCAACAAAGAGGGCAGCGGTTGAATCCACTCTTTCGAGGCTACTGTTGCTAGGGCAGTGGTACCGGTTCCTTTAGACCAGGGGTGGGCAAGTCCGGTCCTGGAGGGCCGCAGACCAGTCAGGTTTTCATGATGTCCCTAATGAATATTCATGAGATCTATTTGCATCCACTGCCTTCCATTGTATGGAAATAGTCCATGAATATTCATTAGGGACATCATGAAAACCTGACTGGTCTGCGGCCCTCCAGGACCGGAATTGCCCACCCCTGCTTTAGATCAATACGGTTTAGGTCGATACTCAATTTATTTTGTAGTTCCAAAAAAAAAAAAAGAAGGGACCTTTCGACTAATACTCAACCTAAAACGGTTCAATCGGGGTCTCAGAGTACCGCACTTTCGGATGGAAACTCTGAAGTCAGTGATTGTGGCCGTTCGACAGGGAGAATTTTTGACTTCCCTAGACTTGACAGAAGCATATTTACATATCCCCATTCACAAGGCACATCAGCAGTTTCTGAGATTTGCGGTGCCAAGGGGGCATTTTCAGTTCCAGGCTCTGCCTTTCGGCCTAGCAACGGCTCCGCGGACTTTCACCAAGGTAATGGTAGTGGTGGCCGCAGCGCTGTGCAAGGAGGGAATCTTGGTACATCCCTACCTAGATGACTGGCTAATCCGGGCGAAGTCAGAAGCGGAGAGTCACATGGCGACGGCCAGAGTGGTGACATTCCTAGAGGAGTTGGGGTGGGTGATCAATCTGGCAAAAAGCAGATTAGTGCCTACGCAGGAATCAGAGTACCTCGGAGCAAGGTTCGACACCGCAAGAGGCAGGGCTAAGACGCCTGATGTCGCAGTTTCTACACAGGCGGAAACCTACGGCCTGGCATTACTTACAGGTGCTAGGGACCATGGCGGCAACGATAGAGTTGGTGCCATGGGCAAGAGCACAGATGAGGCCGCTTCAACGGGCCTTGCTTCGGTGTTGGTCCCATCAGCGGCAGCCGTTGTCCAAGGCGTTGTCCTGTTCCCAGGTGGCCAAAAGGGCCTTACAGTGGTGGCTCTGTCCGAGGACCTTAGAACGTGGAATGCTCCTCGAGCCTCCACAGTGGATGCAGTTGATGACGGATGCGAGTTTAGCCGGCTGGGGGGCTCATTGCGAAGGCCAAATTGCCCAGGGTCTCTGGAGTGCGGTGGAGTCCCAGTGGTCCATCAACAGACTGGACATGCAGGAAGTAGCTTCAGCGCTCAGAGCATTCAAGTCTTTGGTCTGTCAAAGAGCAGCCCGTGTCCTGTCTGACAACGTTACGACAGTGGCCTACATCAACCATCAGGGCGGGACAAGCAATCCTCCATTGGAGGAGGAAGCAGATAGTCTGTTACAGTGGGCCGAAGCCTATCTAATAGCCCTGTTGGCACAACACGTGGCCGGGATAGAAAACGTCATGGCGGATTACCTGAGTAGGTGCAAGATAGACCACGGAGAGTGTTCGACCAAGTGATAGCCCGTTGGGGGGGTTCCGGTCATGGACCTTATGGCAAGGTGGGAGTCGGCCAAGGCGTATTGGTTTTTCAGTCGCAGAAAGGAAAGAATGTCGGAGGGCCTGGACGCCCTGGTTCAGGAGGTAGCCCTCAGAAGGACTCCTGTACGTCTTTCCCCCTTGGGCTCTCATAGGGAGGGTCCTGCAGCAGGTGGAAGCCCACCAAGGATTTGTGATACTCATAGCCGCAAATTGGCCATGGAGGCTGTGGTATGCGGATTTAGTGAGACTGTTGGCCGATCGTCCGTGGCGGCTTCCCTACAGGGACAATCTCCTAGTGCAGGGACCGGTGCGGATGCCCCAGGTGGATCGGTTCTCGCTTATGGCCTGGCTATTGAAAGGGTTCGGCTCCGGAAGTGGGGATATTCAGGGGCAGTGATTTCGACCTTCTTGACTGCGCGCAAGCGCTCGACCTGCCTCTCGTATGTGAGAGTATGGCGTATATTTGAGGCATGGTGTGCGAGTCAGAAGAAACCTCTGGCGGCCTCTGTGCCGGAGGTGCTGGAGATTTTGCAAGTGGGTTTCGACAAAGGCCTGGCAGGCAGCTCTTTGCGAGTTCAGTTGGTGGCCATTTCCTGTTATAGGGGTAAGGTTCGCGGTAAAGCCTTAGGGGACCACGCGGATATTAGTAGGTTCCTGCGAGCGGTTAGACGCCTGCAACCTCAGCAGAGGTCATTGATCCCTCCTGGGGATCTTAATCTGGTGTTGAATGTTTTAGCTGGGGAACCTTATGAGCCAGCGGGGAATGCCTCTTTGAAGGACTTAACCCTAAAGACAGTTTTTCTTGTAGCTATCTGTTCCGCTAGGCGTATTTCAGAACTTCAGGCTCTGTCTGTTCCATTCTTCAGAAGCACTGGCATGTTCTCTCGCTTCATGATTGCTTTCGGCGTAGATTGTGCATTGCCTACACTAGGGAAAACTACCTTCGTGACTGGCTAGTCCATGCTGCCCCCAAAGTGCAGAGAAGGACCGAAGTGGTGGGTCATTTCCCATGTGGGCGATGTTCGTACTGCTCGGGCTCTCTGACAGGGGATAGCTGGACAGACCCTTTGACACAACGAAGATGGCCCTCAAAGTTTTATACCACTTGTGATACAATGTTTGTGGTATATCTTCTTTGTTGCCCAATGGGCTTAAAATATGTGGGTCGCACCTCTCGCCCTTTCAAAAGAAGAATGGCGAAACATGCCTCTCCAATTCGCACCAAAACCTTTTCGACTCCTCTGGTTCAGCATGCTTTGGAGTTTGACCACTCTTTTGCTCAATTTTCCTGGAGAATACTTGACCATATCCCCTTTACCACCACTGGGGGCAACAGATTGTATCGTCTACAACAGGGGTCTCAAACACGCGGCCCGCGGGCCGCATGCGGCCCGCGAGACAACTTTGTGCGGCCCGCGACGGCGGAAAACCAAAAATCCCCCAAAACCCTGGCTTCTGCTGCTGCCGTTGCCGCCGTGGCAGCAGCAGAATCAATTGTCAAATTAAAAAAAAAAAACTGACTTCTGCTGCTCAAGCAGCTGTCCTGCGGCCCCTTTCCCTCTGCCCGGAGATCCGACTCTGCTCTCAGCGGCGTGCTTTTCAAGCCGCGAAGAGAGTATTCCCCTCTCGCGCGGCTTGAAAAACCGCGCGAGAGGGGAATACTCTCGTCGCGGCTTGAAAAGCACGCCGCTGATAGAGCAGAGTCGGATCTCCGGGCAGAGGGAAAGGGGCCGCAGGACAGCTGCTTGAGCAGCAGAAGTCAGTTTTTTTTTTTAATTTGACAATTGATTCTGCTGCTGCCACGGCGGCAACGGCAGCAGCAGAAGCCAGGGTTTTGGGGGATTTTTGGTTGGCCGGTAATGAGCTATGGAGAGGCTGACTGAACTGGAAGTGGGCTATTGGCAGAGGGGGGAGGGGGGGGGTTATGACTGGTAATGGGCTGGGGGGGGGGGTTATAACTGGTAATGGGCTATGGTGGGGGCGAGGACTGGAAATGGGCAGATGGGGGTTAGGACTGGAAGTGGGCTATTGGCAGGGGGGGTTATGACTGGTAATGGGCTGGGGGGGTTATAACTAGTAATGGGCTATGGTGGGGGCTAGGACTGGAAATGGGCAGATGGGGGTTACGACTGGAAGTGGGCTATTGGCAGGGGGGGGTATATTACTGTAAATGGGCTATGGTGGGGGCAAGAACTGCAAATGGGAAGATGGGGGTTAGGACTGGAAGTGGGCTATCGGCAGGGGGGGGTTATGACTGGTAATGGGCTATGGTGGGGGTTAGGACTGAAAATGGGGTGATGGGGGTTAGGACTGGAGGTGGGCTGATTGGGGGGTTAGGACTGGTAATGGCCTATGAGGGGAGGTAAGACTGAAAATGGGGTGATGGGGGATACGACTGCAAGTGGGCTATGGGGGGGACTAGGACTGGTAATGGGCTATGGGGGGGGTAAGACTGAAAATGGGGTGATGGGGGGGTAAGACTGGAAGTGCGCTATGGGGAGGTTAGGACTGGTTATGGGCTATGGGGGGTCTAGGACTGGTAATGGGCTGGGGGGGTTGCTAGGACTGGAAATGGGCTGAGTGGAAGGGGGGCTTGAACTGCAAATGGCTGATGGGGAGGGGGGCTTGGAATGGATATGGGCTGTGAGGGGAGGGAGCTAGGATTGGAAATGGGCTGATGGGGGGCTAGGATTGGAAATGGGCTGATGGTGAGGCTAGGATAGGACTGGAAATGGACTGATGCAGGGACTAGAAAGGAGCAGATGCTGGGTGGGGCTGGAACTAGAAGGGAGCTGATGTTGGGGGAGGATTAGAATGGGATGGAGCTGGGAAAGTGAAATGGAGAGGGGAAAATATTTTGTCTGGAAGAGAAGACAAATCTACAATTGGCCAGGTATTGGGAGAGTAAGTGGGGATTGAGGATGGAGGGGTAAAATTTGAGTGGATGAAATAGGAATGAGGAAAGAGCAAAAGGAGAAAGATTAGTATGTTAAAGCAGATGTAGAGAGAGAGAATGGAAAAAAACTAGAAGAGAGAAGAAAGGACAAATGGACAGCAGACGATGGAGATAGCAGAAGACACGAAGAAACCAGAAGTGGCTGGAGCAATTGCAACTGAAAAAAAATGCACAAAAGGTAGAAAAATATCTCTTTATTTTGAATTTATTAACTGGAATATGTCAGCTCTGGGAAATGTGCATCATTAATGTCTGTGCTTTGGTACAAGAAATTATTTATAGTTTTATTTCTACAGTGCTGAGGTATTCTGTGTAATTCCTATTTGACATTGCTACTTGTTCTCTTTTCCCAGTAGGTCATGTATTGTTCTCTGAAATGTATTGATTTAATATTTGCAGTGTTGCCTTTTGATAGGTAGGGTCTGGTGCTTTGTGAGTCCTGGTAGTGCTGTTATGATACGGGGGTTTGCTATGGGTTCCAAATGGGCAGTGTTAGTAGTAGTTCCTAATGTGCCTGGCGGTTGGCACTGGATTATAGTAATTATAGTAATATAGAAATTTTCTAGTCTTTCTTTATCCATGCACTCATTATGCAACATTATGCAAATATTTATGCAAATGAGGCCCCTTATGCAAATGAGGCCCGTGTCTTATGCGGCCCCCGGGTTACTTTACAAGTCCTCATTCGGCCCTCAAAGCAATTTGAGTTTGAGACCCCTGGTCTACAATATGCTGAACGATGGATCTTTGCCCTTGATACGATTGCACCGAAGGGGTTAAATCTGGAACTTGAATGGCACAGTTTGCTTTGATTTTTTCTTCCATTCAGGTGGCGTTTGCATTCTCTTGCTCTCTGCCCCCGATTGGTCGAGCAGTAAACATGTTTGCTTGACGTCAGACACTGGTTTTAAATAGCTTCCTGGATCTCGGTTCTCATACTTGGCGTTTTTTGGATCTGATGGTAGCAAGTGATTACCTGAAGCAGGATTTCTAAATTAACAAACCCGAAACGACTGCGTCGTGCTATCTACCATGATTTGATTTGTTTCACCATACATCTGAATTTAAGTTAAGTAATTTCAAATGTTTGATTGCTGTATAAGGTAAAATGAGTTTCGACTGCAATCATTTTTACTGCAAAATTAATGAATAAAATGGACTTGGACTCCCAGCCCTTGACTTTAAACTTTTGTCTTGGGTTGGGGGTTCAGTGCCCGACAAAAGTGATTTGCTAGGGGATTTTGGGAAGTTTTTTTCTTTTTGAACCCACTGTTTATGGATTTTGGTACTATTGGGCTGGTGGTGTTTGTTGCCCAAGGGTCTCTCTTTTTTTGTAATCCACTCGCATGTGTAGGCGAGCATAGGGAATCACATGGACAGTGGACACCATATGCCCCAGCAGCTGAAGCATTTCTCGAGCAGTTAGAAAAGTTTTCATAGCTGCTTGCGAGGCCAGCTGAAGTATTCGAAGACAACATAGTTGTGGCAGGAAAGCCTTTGACTGCCTTGTGTCTAGAAGAGCCCCTATGAACTCTAGAGATTGAGAAGGGGTGAGATGAGATTTTGGGAGGTTTATGACCAGTCCCAGGTACTGCAGGATTTGCATTGTACAGGAGAGAGCGAAGCTGGCTTCTGGAGCTGTTGATGCTCGAATGAGCCAATTGTCTAAGTAGGGGGAAGACAAATATCCCCAGAGTTCTCAGGAATACTGCTACTACTGCCATGCATTTTGTGAAGACTCTTGGGGTGGAAGCCAGTCCAAAGGGTAGAACCCTGTACTGGTAATGTCTTCCTTGAAAGAAGAATCAAAGAAACCTCCTGTGATCTGTATAGATGAGAATATGTGTATATGCATCCTTTAGATCTAGAGAAGATAGCCAATCCTGACTCTGAATGTACGGAAGGAGTGTTCCGAGGGAGATCTTGAATTTTTCTCAGAACAAGTACTTGTTCAACTCTCTGAGATCCAGTATGGGTCTGTATCCCCCTATCTTCTTTGGAATGAGGAAGTAGGGGGAGTAGGAACCCATGCCCTGTTGGGATATGGGTACCTCTTCTATTGCTCCTTGAGCAAGAAGTGAGGTGACCTCTTGACACAAGAGAGTGGTGAAAGGGCCCCGAGAATTGAACTGTCTTGTGATGGTGGGAGGGGACATACTGTGAAAATGGAGTTTGTACCCCTCTGTTACAATAGAGAGAGTCCAGTGCTCTGATGTTATCTGTTGCCATCTTTCGGCGAAATGACAGAGTCTGCCTGGGATGGTGAGAGGATCTGGACCCTTAAGGGGCAGGATGACTAAGTTCTCTAGGAAGGAGTCAAAGCCCCTGAGGAGGCTGTGTCTGCTGAGCTGGTTGAGCTCTGGGGACTTGGGCCTTCCTTTGCTGTCTGGGCTGTTGTTGCCCCTTTTGGGGAGCATGAACTGGGCAGTGGACAGCCTGGGTGTAAGATGGGTAGAATTTCTTTTTCTTGTTGAAAAAGGGATTCTTAACTGTCTTTTTCTTAGCTGGGTTGGCTGTGGTCCTTAATAATCTGTTCAAGGTGGTGTTTTCGGACTCAAGTTGATTAGCTTTGTCCTGCCAATCCTTGCCAAAGAGGTTTTCTCCTGTGCAAGGAATGCTCCCCAGCCTGTCTTGCACCCATTGTTCTAAATCAGATGCTTGTAACCAGGCAACGCGACAAGCACCGAAGCAATGCATTCAAAGCAATGAAAGGTTGCATGGTTCATGAACTTAGATACATTTTGGGCATGTTTGACCAGAGTGAGAAAGTCAGCCCTCTTGTCATCGGGAAGAAGTGGAGCCATAAGCTCCAAATCTCTTGTAACTTCCCAAAGAAACATACCCATATAAAGTATGTAAGAGCTTATTCTAGCTGAGAGCATCAAAGACTGAAAGCATCGACGCCCAAAGGCATCGAGTGTTCTTGATTCACAACCTGGAGGATTTGATGAATGCGTCTTAGCACTCTTGATCCTATGCATTGCCGATTCCACTACCATGGAATGGTGTGGTAATTATGTTTTTTGGAAACCGGGACATTTGGGTACCCGGTACCCTGTATCGAGCCTCCTAGAATATGGAGACACCATCAAGGGTGTTTCCCACATCCTTAGCATGAGGTCATGCAAAATTCGGCAAATGGGAAGGGTAGCAGATTCCTTAGGAGCTGCCGGATACTGAAGAATTTCCAACTCTTCAGCTCTCGTTCCTTCTCAGGGGTCACGGTGATCGAGAGTCCCCTTGCTATATCATGTATGAAGTCCTGAAAGGACATGTCCTCCGGGGGAGACATCCGACATTGTGGTGAAGGAGAGGGATCCTCCAGAAGAACCACCCCGGTACTGACAGAGTCATTTGAATTGGAGGATTCAAAGTATTGTCGGACCGGATGCTCTCTTATTGCCTGTCGACAGTATCGATCGAAGTCGGCATCAGACTGCCTCGATACCGGAGACTGATTCCAGTGCTGGCATGGGAGGAAGCATGGAGAGGGGCGCATCGGTCGATGCAGGTACGTTCAGTACCGATATCAGTACGGACAACTACATTGATTGCAGCGATTTTAGTGGTACCGAGGTTGCTAATAAAGCTGCAAGACTGCGCTCAATGGCCAGGATCCGTTGATCCATGGCTCCCGCCGATGCCTGGATGTCGGTACTGGCAGAGCAGGCCACAACACCAGAACATGGCACCAAGAGTTCTCCAGAGGTGGAAGCTTTGGGAACATCTTGGAACCCCGTTAATGCTTTTGAGGCCGGGACCTCCCGCCGGGGTTGTTTGGCCGGTGTGTTTTCCTCGAGGGCAACGCTAATAGCATCTCGATGCTTAGAAGGAGATCTACCCTTTGAGGACTGGCCGGTCTTGGAAGACCTGGGTTTAGTTACCTGAGATCCATGGGAGGAAGATGAAGCCCTGGACGACGTCAATGTAACGGACATTGCATCAGAGGCAAAGAGTGTGCCGAGTTTTGCAACTCTGCAGGCCTCTCTTGGTCATCTTTCTAAAAGGAGACACTCCAATGGTAAATGGTCAGGACCTAAACATTTGAGACACCAGTCATAGGTGTCGGTAGCAGAGATGGTACCGCTACACTTTGAACATTTTTTGAAACCACTAGATGGTTTCTCCATTTTGGAAGAAAAGAGGGCCTAGTGCCCAAAATGGCGCCTGACACCAAGAAGGGACAGACCCTCCAAAAATGAAGTTATTCTTCCTTTTTTTTTTTTTTTTTTTTAAGGAAAAGTAGTAAGAAAATAAAGAAAAGACTGGTGGTACGGGTATAGGTGTCAGCGGTGAAGGCAGATGCGACCACAAAAAGAAAATTTCTGTGGTGACAGGGTTTGCTGCCTGTCAGCTCAGCGGAAAATGAAAACTGAAGAGGGAAAGTTGGAAAGACGGGAAGGCAGCGATGCAGGCAAGGTTGGATGCTCCCAAAAGCTTTCCTATCGGATGCTGGGGAGCATTCCCGTGCAGGCTCCGTCATTACCGACGATACCCATACGTGAAGACTACATTTTTATCTTTAACTTTATTCGCAATATTTTATTTACCGCCCTTGCCGGAGTGTCAGGGCGGTGTACAATAAAAATTTCTGGCTACTAGAAGAAAAAAAGGGGAGGAAAAGAACGCCAATATTTTATAGGAAAGTGGTAGTAAAGGCAGAAGGAAGAATAGAGGGAATAAGGAGACAAACATGAAACACAACTGACGACGAACAAAAGGGGGGGGAAGGGGAAGAGAGAAGGGGTAGGCACAGGGCTACATGGGAGGCTGAACCTATTGACCTGTAGTGGAGATAATGGGAGAAGACTCTGACTGGGGGGAAGAGGAATGCTCTGATGGGGGAGGGGTATTGTAAGCTTGGCAAAAGAGGTGGGTCTTAAGGAGTGTTTTAAACCGGGGGGACGAGGATTCCATGCGGAGAGAGTGAGGAAGGGAATTCCATAGGGCGGGGCTTAGAAAGAAAAATGCAGAGTGACGAGTGAGTTCGAGATGGGCTTGTAAAGGAGGGAGAAGGAAGAGACGATTTCCGTGTATCGAGCGGAGGAGACGGGGAGTGGGCTGAAGACGGATAAGGTCGGCCAGATACTGGGGTGTGCTGGTGTGGAGAACCTTCTGGGTAATGGTGAGAATTTTATAGATAAACCTGACCTTGATCGGAAGCCAGTGGAAGGAAAGAAGACAAGGTGTGACATGATCATGAGGGGATGAATGAGTGAGGAGATGTGCAGCAGTGTTTTGGACAAGCTGAAGACGCCTAAGTTGATAGCAGGGGAGGCCTGCCAAGACCGAATTACAATAGTCAAGGCGGGTGACTACAAGAGAAAGAAACAAGGTAGTGAGGGAAGACAGGGGAAGAAAGGGACGAATGGCTCTGATCCTACGAAGATGGAAAAAAGAACTGCGAACGAGTGTGGAAATGTGTTGGTGAAAGGAAAGTGAAGGGTCCAGAGTAACACCAAGGTAGCAGAGAGTGGAGACAAGAGGGATAGGGAGGGTGGACATAGTAGGGGAAATGGATGGAGTAGAGGCACCAAAAGAAAACCAGATAGCAGAAGACTATGAAGGGTTGACATGAAGAAAATTGTTGGTAAACCAATTAGAGACAGAAGCAAGGCAAGTGTCAAGAGCAGTGAGGTCAGGAGCCAGGGGGCTAGTGTGGTGAAGGAGAAGGATGTCATCTGTGTAGAAATAGGCTGAAATTCTGGTTTGTTGGATGAGTAGGGCCAAGGATGCAAGAAAAATATTGAAGAGAAGAGGGGCAAGAATGGAACCCTGTGGGACACTGCAGTGTAAGGGGAGTGAGGGAGAAGTGATGGAACCTGACCGGACAGCGGAAGTGCGAGAGGAGAGGAACGACCGAAACCACTGAACAACCGTGCCATGCATGCCAAGGTCAGCCAAACGAGTGAGGAGGGTGCGGTGGTCGACAACGTCAAAGGCGGAAGAGAGATCAAGAGAGACAGCTATAGAGAGATCACCGCAATCGTGGGAGTGGTGGATTTCACTAAGGAGTGCAAGAAGGATAGTTTCCGTGCTATGACCTGCCCTGAAACCAGACTGATGGGGGTGGAGCGAAAGGGTGGAATTGAGCTGTGAGGTGAGTAGTGTGAATACAAGTTTCTCAAGGACTTTTGAGAGGAAAGAAAGATTTGACACCAGTCGCCAGTTTACGAGGATGGCAGGGTTCAGGTCAGGTTTTTTAAGGAGGGGGCGGATTAGAGCATGCTTCCAGAGAGCAGGGAACTGGCCAGAAGCAAGGCTGGAATTGATGATGACAAGAACAAATGGGAGAAGTGTAAGTGAAGAGTCAAGAAACCAGGAGGAAGGGAGGGGGTTGAGCGGGCAAGTAGTTTTGTGAGAAGCAGTGATCGCCTTGATGAGTTCGGGAGAGGTGACGGGTCAGAAGGAAAGCCAAGTGTGGGGGAAGGTATGTGATGAAGGGGGAACGGGCATGGGCGGAGAAGAGGGGGGAAGACAGGAGCTAAAAGAGGAACGGAGGGACTGGATCGTAGCAGAGAAGAAGGAAGCAAGGCTATTTGGACTGGGGGCATCAGGGAGGGGAACCAACGAAGAGGAGGAAACAGAGGGTAAGGAGAGTTGTTGAAGAACCTGAAAGAGACGCCTTGAGGAATAGGAGGAGGATTCAATGAGATGCGAGTAAAGCACAATTACTTACCTGTAACAGGTGATCTCTGGGAACAGCAGGAATAAGTCTTCACATATGGGTACGTCGGTACCGACGGAGTCCGCGCGGGAACACTTCCCAGCGTCCAATCAAAGAGCTTTTGGAAACATCCTACCACGCCTGCGTGCTGCCTTCCCGCCTTTCCCAACTGCCTCTCCTCAGTTAAGTTTTAAAGCTGAGACAAAGAGAGAGAGAGAGAGGAAAGGAAAGATAGATAGAGATACAACTCCCAGGGGAGGTGGGTGGGTTGTGAAGACTTATTCCTGCTGTTCCCAGAGATCATCTGTTACAGGTAAGTAACTGTGCTATCTCCAGGAACAAGCAGGAATGAGTCTTCACATATGGGGACTCCCAAGCTGAGATGCCTGGAGTCCCAGCATGTCATAAATTGGACATGCTATACATAATAACACCAGGCATCCTGAGGATGGAGGGTAGGAGTTGAAAGAGAAAGGTGCTGTGGACAACAGCTTAACCTAGCATAGGACTGCAGACAAGAAGTCCGTGTGTGGATGATAATTGTCATTAATGATATTAAAAAGAAATATTGCAATATGGACCTCCCCTAACAGGATTTCACAGAAGTATGGAGGTTCATGGGATCTACTGGGAAACCCAGTAGAGGAACCTCGAAGAGGACCTCACTGTAAAGTGGAGGTAATAAACCTGTAGAAAAAACAGTGGAGGTCAGAAACCTGAAAGGTAACAGGTAACCCCAGCAAAACAAACTGGGGTAGTACAAAAACAGTGGGCCTTCAGCGGAAGGCTTTATGACAAAAGCAGAGCTCTTTTGGCGGCAAAGTGACTCACTCTTAGGAGCAAAAGAGAAAGGCTAACCGATTCGGACAAACAGGCACAGTCCTTGTGGGGAGAGAGGGTATGGGAACCCCTTGTATCCCAAAAAGAGAGGACAAATGCCTGAGGCGTTGAAGCCTGCGATTAACTGAAGATCCGCAATATCTCTCCTAACTGGGGTAAGCTAGGAGAGATATTGGAGCATGGAGAGCTTCAGAGGTACCTAGACCCTAAGGTTATGGCATAAAGTTGTTGACTACCACAGGAGTGGTTGTGTGTGTCGAATCCCAAACCTGCTGGATAGCATAGGAATGGGTAAAGCCCATCTGTCGGAATCATATAGCTATATGAGCATAGACAGTCAGATAGATAAGTATGTGGATACACATATACATATAGACATATAGATAGACATATAAGAATATATCTATAGTGAGATATGGAAGGGCATAAATACACACCAAAAAATAGATATGAATATGTAGGCCTATATATGTACAAGCATTGTGGAACCTGTGTCTTTTGGGGAAACTGCTAGGTACGTATGACCTAGATTGGCCACTGTTGGAAACAGGATACTGGGCTTGATGGACCTTGGTCTGACCCAGTATGGCATATCTTATGTTATGTTCTTATGTTATATGGGTGTCTGCAATTAAACAGACAGAGATATGCCTACAGCACAGTATTCACATAGGATATGTGGAGAGGAAAGATTCATCTAATAACAAGGAGGTGGAACCTACTTGGGAAGATATATAGAGAATCTATTCCTCCTGGTTATGATCCCCAAGGATGCTAGCTAGTGAAATAACCAGGACGGTTACATGAAAACAGAGGGTAATATCAGTCTGCAGCTAGGAAATCCCGAGTCTTCCAGAACTCTAGCATGGTAAGTGGAGAGAAGACGCATAGAGATGAGATACCATGTTGACCAGCTTAAGGGCAAAAGGTATCATGCGTTCTTACCATGAGGATGAGCTGCAAGGAGAAAGAGCCTATCCCCGATTGGGAATACTATGGACCAAAGCAGGGAATTGGCAACCCCTTAAGCTTTCACGTAAGAGAAGGCCTATGTCCTTTATATCAAAAGGAGATAGTAAAAGAAGGGAGAACCCTTCTAGTCATGGGAGACATGACTGAAAAGCCTTCTCCAACCATTTAGGATAGCAGGTGGAGAAAAAATCCCCATGCTCTCTAGCAAGGGCCCATAGTGGAAAGCTTCTCTGTAGAATTGCAGAGAGCATGATGCAGGAGAATGAGGAGATAGAACCGGCTGCTGGAGAGCCAGTATCTCTGCCAACTATGCTGCCAAACCCAGGAGAATGGAGATGGCAGAAATAGAAGACAATACAGAAAGCTTGTAGTGAGATAGCCTCCAAGATAGATGAAAGCACTGACTTGGAGCCACTACTAAAACTAAACAGAATGTTAGTGGAGGACAAATCTGGTTGTTTGTGGACAGAACCAGTGGTCCAAAGAGTAAGGCTCCTGCATAGGCAGCTGCTAGCAAGACAGCAGAAAGAATCTTACTGTTTAAAAACAGAAAGAACAGACAGAACAGGAGTAGAAAAAACTCTGGACATGTTTGATAAGCTGCCCCAAAGCAAGATTGAAAAAGAGGAGTTAACTCAGAGAGGAAAAACTCTGCACTGGAAAGTGACAAAAGTAGAAAGGCTGAAGAAAAAGCCTTCCAGTAAAGTAGTACCACTCTTACAGAGGAGAAAGCTTGGTAAGAGGGAGAAGAGAATGGAGCTGAAGAAGACTTACCCAGTAGTAAGTCTATAGAAAGGAAAAAAATACATGCTGGCACAGGAAACTATCATTTGATAGTGGTTAGACCTCTTTCCCTAGCAGGAAGAAGAGGAGAACCCTGTGACCTATAGGCATGAACATCCTGACAGCTCATAGAAATATAGAAGAAATGGATGTCTTTTGGAAAGAGATCCATGTCTAGGGGTTAGAATGAAGCGGTGGATTGCCTCTATTAAGAAGAAGCAAACTGCAGATTCTAACCCCCAAGAGTCAGAAGCATCTGATGATGATTGATCAGAAACCCTGCGGCTGCTGGGTTTGCTGAGCCTGGTGAGAGGCTGGATTCTTCAGACCAGGACGATGGTTCCCCTGTTTGGGAACATCTGTATGATGGGCAGGTGATGAATAAAACCTTCTCCTCGTATGGGAAGAAAGTTTGGTAGGACATTTCCTACCTACTGGGACAAAAGAAGGTGTAGAACCCCTAGGAACAGGTAAATCAGTGGACAACTGAGCAACCTGACGTAAAGACTCCTTGTTGAAGAGATTTTCTCCAGTGCAAGGAGTATGTCCCAGTCTTTGCTGTGCCCATTTGTCCAAGTCTGAAGCTTGGAGCCAGGCTCTACGTCATGCCCCTATAGCTATAGCAGATGTCCTGCTAACAGACTCAAAAGAGTCTAGGGAAGCACGAGAAAGAAACCAAAAGATATTCTGGATATGCGTAAGCAGTGAGGAATAGTCTGCACTCTTGGAATTTGGAAGGAAAGGAGTCAAAAGATGTAATTTCTTTGTGACCTCAAGAGATTGACTCATATAAAAAATATATGAGAGAATTCTTGCAGAAAGCATAGATGTCTGGAAGGTTTGACGTCCAAAGGCATCTAGTGTCCTAGATTCCCGACCCGGCGGATAAGAAGAGTGCTTTTTCTTACTCTTTACTCGCCTCAGTGCTGATTCCACTACTATGGAATGATGAGGAAGTTGAGTCTTTTGAAACCCTGGAGAGGGGGGCACCTGATATAGGAGATCGGTCACTCTAGAAAGTGGGGGTACCCTTAAAGGAGCTTCCCACAGACCTAGAAGGAGATCCTGCAAGGAATGATGCAAAGGAAGCATTATGTTCTCCTTTGCTTTGGTAGGAACAGAGCCTTGTGCAGGATCATGTCCAGGGATAGGAATAGCAAGTGATCTTGCTATTTCCAGGAGAAAACTCTGAAAAGAGGGATCTCCAACTGGAATCTCCTTTGGGCAGGTTAGATCAGAAGAACTAGCCTGAGCACCGAAGGATCTATCCAAATATATAGGAATAGAAGGTCCTGCATGGTGCAGGGTGGTATCCTTAAAGGATGATTGCTGGTACTGGCTCTCAGGAGCAGCATCCATCAGTACCTCATCGTCCATGCCAGGTATCGACTCCAAGCCTGGTATAGAAGAGAGCGATCCTGTTGAAAGAAGCAGGGCAGGAGCTGGCCACGATGCCACTGTGGATACCGGTAGCGATGCCGACACCGGTACCGATGTCGGAGCCGAAGGCGACACAGACAGACATCGGAGTAGCCATCGATGACAGCTCAAATGGTACCGAGGAAATCAAAGACCTCCGGCAGCCATCCTCGGTACCAAGCCTGTGGTACCGATCGGTGTCGGTACCCATGCGTGCTGGTACCCAGTCTTCCAGACTAGAGATCGATTGCAAACTCGGTATCGAGGGCAATGAGCCTGATGAACGAAGCACAGCAGGCACCGACCGCAAAGTAATGTGGATATCGGTACCGAGTTCGGTACCGTGTCTGATACCGGTGGATGAAGGCCAACCGGTGGCAACTCAAACGGCATCGGAAGAACCGAGAGTTGCGGATCCGAATCATCGGAACCGAGCCTTTGGTACCGAGGGAAGCCGGTACAAAGGCGAGTCGGTACCCAATCCTCCAGACTGGAAATCGATTCCAGACTCGGCATCGAAGGAAGCGAGTCTATCGATGCACGTCTGGAGGGTACCGACGTCGGTGGTCGTATCAGTGTCGGTACCGGTACCGGAAAGTCAGCCTGGGGAATAGCCACCGGACCCGAAGGTACCGAGGACGCCAGATGACGATCCCTGGTGAGGAGTGTTTCATCCAAAACCAGTGCCGGAGCCGGGGTATCGGTACCGCTCGAAGCGGATGCCACCACCAGACACGGCTCAGATATGTTCTGTGGGGGGTGAACCCCAGGAACAACCTGAAACCCCTTATACGCTTTGGAGACCGAAGACTCCCGCCGGGGTTTTGAAGCCAGTGGGCCCTCGAGGGCCAGGCCGGAGCCGTCTACATGCTGTGCATGAGACCTACCACTCGAGGACTGGCTAGTCTTAACAGACTGTTTGTGGGTTACCTGAACCTGTGTAGAAGAAGAAAAGGACGGTGCCCTGAAGTTGGAGGGGAACCGGGTATCGAGGAAATCTCGATGTTGAAACCCTCTTCTCACCAAACTGTTGCCCAAAGGCTCCGGAGGAAAAAGGTCAGGCCCCAAATAGGTTAGACACCGGCTTTGAGGGTTTAAAAATAAAGTTGTACCGCCACAGTCTGAACATTTCCTGGAGGAAGTGGCCGGCGGTTCCATGAAGGAAAAAGAAGAGGCCTAAAGGCCTGAGACACTATGAAGAAAAAATAGTCCTTGAAAAAGGAAAATTTCATAAGAAAAGAAAAGAAAACACCGGCAGTACCGGTAGCATCGGGGAGACAGCCACAACCACAAGAAAAATAAAGAAATAAAACAAAATTTTCTGCGGTGACAGGAGGACGTCCTGCCGGCTCCGCGGAAAAACGAAAACTGAGGAGAGGCAGTTGGGAAAGGTGGGAAGGCAGCACGCAGGCGTGGTGGGATGCTTCCAAAAGCTCTTTGATTGGACGCTGGGAAGCGTTCCCGCGCAGACTCCATCGGTACCGACGTACCCATATGTGAAGACTCATTCCTGCTTGTTCCTGGAGATTAGGCTTTCTTAGCTGAGAATATCATTGAGCGATAGAAACGGTATGCTTGACGAAAGGTGGTAAGGGTATCGATGGAGGGATGCTTGCGCCAATAGCGTTCAGTGCGACGGAGATGGGAGCGTTGGAGATATAACCCAGGGTGATACCAGGGATTGTGGGAGGGGGAGGGGAAGGGGAATGGGGCGAAGCGGAGCAAGGACGTCAAGAGTGGAAGAAAGAGTGAAGGTCCAGGTATTAACCTGCTGATCTACAGGGAGAGTAGAGAACTCTGGAGCTTCCTGCTTGTTCCTGGAGATGACACAATGTCAAGGCTGCGAGTCTTCAAGTGGCACAAACGCTTCAAGACTGGCCACGAGGAGGTGGATGACGACCCCAAGTCAGGACAGCCTTCCACAACAAAGATGGCTGAGAACATTGACAGAGTGAACCAACTGGTGCAGAGTGATCGCAGATTGACGGTGCGGATGATAGCTGAGGAGCTCAGCCTGAACAGGGAGTCAGTGCAGGCCATCTTGGTGCAGGAGCTGGAGATACGGAAGAAGTGTGCCAAGATGGTGCCCAGGCTTTTATCAGACGACCATAAAGGAGCATCGGGTCAATGTTTGTCAAGATTTGCTAGAGAAGATCGGAGAAGACCCAGAGTTTGTTGGCCGAGTCATCACAGGAGACGAGACTTGGGTCTTCCAGTACGACCCTGAAAGCAAGAGACGGAGCCTGCAGTGGAAGACTCAACCGTCACCCAGACCCAAGTAGGCGCACATGTCCAAATCAAGGATCAAGGTCATGCTGATTGCATTCTTCGACCAGAAGGGAGTGATCCATCATGAGTTTGTGCCTGAGGGTCAGACAGTCAACCAGCACTTCTACCAGGAGGTCCACAATCGCCTCCATGACCGGGTTCAGCGCAGAAGGCAGGCTCTGTGGAGAGACAAGTCATGGCTGCTCCACCACGACAACGTGCCCGCACACACCACGCTCAGTGTGAGGCAGTTCTTGGCCAACAAACAGATCACAGCTGTCAGCCACCCTCCTTATTCCCCAGATCTCGCACCGTGTGACTTCTGGCTCTTCCCCTGGCTGAAGACTGTGCTCAAAGGAACTCATTTTGCCTCTGTAGAAGAGATCAAGGCCACTATGACAAGGAAGCTGAGGGACCTCAAGGAGGAGGACTTTACCGAGTGCTTCCGTACGTGGCAGAAGTGAATGCAGAAGTAAATTAACTCTGGGGGGGGGATTACTTTGAAGGGGACAATGCATAATTTCTTTGTAGATTATGTAATAAAACATTTATGGGACAGTCTTTTCTTTTTTGTTACACCTCGTATATCACTCTCTTGAGATAATTATTCCATTGATCTAATGAAAGGTATTATAACTTGCAAATAACCCAGTTTTTTCAAGGGTGAATATAGTCTGAAGAGCCCTGCACTGCAGAGTAAGAATAAAAAGCTTATATCACTAATTCCCCTTTTCAAAAAGTCTACTACTTTTAGGCTATATTAAGAGCTTTTTCTTCCTGCTAAGGAAATAGATTATGGCCACAGGCACTCAGATTGGTTCACACTCCATCATTCCTATATGGGGCTTGCTACAATATACTTTTAGCAACTACAGTTATCAGCCCAAACACTATTTCTTTAGTACCTTCTGTTTTAGCAGAATGGGAAACAGACATGACAAGAAAACACCTTCAAATATTTTTCTGTCAAAGCTCTCAGAAATGTATGTATCATATAAAATCAAGCCATTTTGAAATCTGATTTCTTCAGGGATAGTCCTGTCAATCTTGACACAAACAGAATGAGGAACTGACAAGTTATTCAGATGCTTGACACTTTTTTTTTTTTACATAGAATATACCACTTTTTAGACTGGGTGACAGTGTAAAAATGGATTTGCCATGTGTAACAGCAAATTTCTTTTTTAATAATGCTATGAATGTCAGGATTATAATGCAGGTCTCTAATAGTTATGATTCTCTCTCTGATCTGTTCCATGACTAGTTGCTAGGATACAGAATACACAGGGAATTCTGTTTTAGGGTTTGGACAACAATGAGCTCAACAGCTATCCAAATGATAGCATATTTTTCACATCAGCTTATATGTCAAACTCATTTTCATAAAACTATTCTGTGTGTGGGAAGGAAAATCACCTGTTAATTTTTAGGAAAGTTTATATCTCAAGAGTGCAAATCAAGGAACAGAAAGCAATACTGCTGATCAGTGGCATACCTCCATGAATATATTGCTATATTTGGACATAATAAAACTAATTTTAGGTAAATGGAATCTACATTAGCAGAAAAACAAAGTTCCTTACTTGTAACAAATGCTCTCTCTGTAGACAGGGCCACAGCTTAAGAGATGAGCCAGTGAGGCACTGGCTCAGGCGCACCACAATAGGGATGCAGGAAGCCCATCTCACTGGCTTGCTTTCAGCCTGCTCTTTGGTTCCCCAGCCATGTCTGTGTTCAGCATTAACACAGCTGTGGGAGCATTTGCTTTTGCTCCCATGGCTGAATTAATGCTCAGCAGTCTTGGGAGCATTTACTTTTGCTTCCGCAGCTGTGCTATATTCAAGCTGCGGGCACCACATCTTCAGTACAGCACAGCAGTGGGAACAAAAGTAAATGTTCCAGCAGCTGTACTGAGCATTAATACAGCCATAGGAACAAAAGCAAATCTTTCCGTGGCTGCATTGCAGTAGGGAGAGGGGAGGGCTGGCCGATACTGGGGCTCTGAGAGGAGGGCAGGAACTGGGCTGATACTGGAAAAGGACTGATGATAAAGGGGGGGTAGGCGAAGGCCTGTGATCCATGGTGTCTGAAATGAACAGGGAGGCCTAAACAGCTTGACCTGTAAATGAAGCCTGTGGAGAGGCCCATAGGAATTACACATTTCCCCAAATGCTGCTACCATAGAATCGAAACTTAACAGAGCACAATTAAGTACAGCTAAGCAGAATCGTAACTTAGAGAATATAGAAAAACAAGTTTAATTGGTATTGATAAGAGAGTGAAGCTTCTATGGAATTAATTAACTCTGCTGAAAGAAAAGTTACAGTGCCCTGCTTTCCCACATGTTTTAGTTAGTCGGTGACCTTGGAGGAGAATTGTATCAAGAGTCTAAGAACTGTCCATTGTAATGGGGACTGTAAGGGGGGCAAGCAGGTGCTAAGCCCAGACCAAAGTCCTCATTGGACAACTACGTAGTGGTACCGGGACCAATAGATGGGTGAGAGGGGTTACCAGGACCAATGAAAAGTTTGCCTATGTCTAGAATGGAAAAGAACGGTATAAAAGTTGTTGTTTTGCTAGAAACCATTGCTCAGCCATTTTGAATGTGATTCTGCTTGAGTCTTGTGCACAAATAAATGATTTGGACCTTCTGAACAGACTCCTGGTATCATTGGATTGTCTGCGCTCTGCTGCTACATATTCTTGGTGCATTGGCCGGGAAGGTGTGGTAATAGAGGGTATACGGGACAATATACCATGACTTTCCGCCTCTACAGGTTTGGTCCTGCCGGGATCGTGCCCTCCCGACGTGGGCTCGGCTCCCCGGCGCCACCGGTCCAGTTGTATCGGAGGGAGTTGGGCCAGACCTCAGCGGGTGCCGGACCCGGATGGAGCCAACACCTCTAACCCGTGGGGGGAGTCCGAGGTCCAACTCATGCGCTTGCTTGGGAACGGGGACCGGATCCGGTGAGTATAGTTTTGATTTGACTAGACAGAAGAGTCAGAGCAGAACTGTTGTTTGAACTTTGGAATTTGATATTTGGTAAGAGAGCTTGATCACCTCTCAAGACGGTCCGACTAACCCTGCATGAGTATGCGCGGGGTGAAACTATCGTCTTTTTGATTTTGATTTTGGAATTTGATATAGCCTAGTCAGCAGAGACAGGATTGGGCTGTTTTTGGGATACGTTGCTAGCATGATTGTGTGAATGAGAGGTCTGGCAGCACGGACCAAGTGAAGGCGGACTCCTGAGTAACGCATTTCCTGGCCGGGTGACCGCGTCCAGGTCATAAAAAGGAGGAAGCGATCGTCGTCTTGTCTTGTTATTTGTTTCCCTTAAGTGTTTCTAGGGCCGTGAGGACCCCTTACCCACGGTCCGCCCTCCTTTTCCCTTCTGTTTGTTGTTGCGCGCACACATCGATATGGGAGGGGCGGGGTCTACTAGGAACACTCCGTTAGAATGTATGATCAAGTATTTTAATAAAGGATATTCAGGGGATTATGGAGTAAAACTGACTGCCTCACGATTACAGCTTTTGTGTACTAGGGAGTGGCCCGTCATAGACCCCATGTGGCCTCGAGATGGAACGTTTAACCTAGGAATTCATCGGAAGGTGCGAGTAGCGCACCCTGATCAGTATCCCTATATAGACTCTTGGTTAAGTATTTGTGAGGATCCGCCCCCTTGGGCAAAGCGCTGTTATGAAGAACAGTGCAGAATAATGTTAGCATTAACAGACCAGACCCAGAAAACAGGGACAGTCGAGAAACCTAGTCAGAAACCTGTTCTTATAGATCCTGAGTCCCCGGGAGCTGTAACTAGACAGCCCCGAGCCCAGCACCCAGTGAGAGTACCTCCGCGTCCTGCGGCAGCACCGCGGCGACGGCGGGACCCATCCCCAGAGTCAGACCCAGACCTCGAAGGGCAGATGGATGAACCCCCCTTGATGAGGATGCTGACACGCCCGAGACTGAAGAAAAAGCTGAGTCAGAGGAAGAAGAGGGAGAGACCTCTCAGGGCGAGGAAGATAGCGTAAAATCAGTTGTTAGTGCAAGTTCATCTGTTGCAAGCGAGGCTCCCCAGACTAAGCGAGTCTCAAAGTTGAAAGCCCTCACCAAGATAACAAAAGTCACTACTAAGAAGCAAAAAGCTCTCCCGAAAGTAATAGCCCCCTTGCGACAAGTCCCGGGACTGCCCGTGCGAGATGAGCATGACCAGATAGTAGCGGGACCCCTGAGTTTAGTATATGTGCCTTTCTCCACTGCTGATTTGTTGAACTGGAAATTGCATTATGCTTCTTACACTAATAAGCCCCAAGAATTAACGGAGTTGATGCATACCATTATGGAGACTCACCAACCCACTTGGGCAGATTGCTGTCAGCTCCTGTCTACTTTATTTACTACTGAGGAGCGGACACGAATTAAGCGAGCAGCTATTGATTGGCTGGCAGACAATCCCCTGGCAGAGGGAGTGGTAGGAGCAGGAATAGACAATCGCGAAGCAGCGCAGAGGGAATTCCCTAACGAAGACCCCCAGTGGGATCCGAATACTGATAGAGGATCCAGGTCCCTATCACGGTTCCGCCAAGGCCTCATGCAAGGTCTGAAAAAGGGGGGTCAGAAAGCCATGAATCTCTCTAAAGTGACCGAAGTTAATCAGGGCATAGATGAAAGCCCAGCAGTATTCTATGAGAGATTGACTGAAGCGTACAGGATGTATACTCCCTATGACCCAGATGCCCCAGGAAGCCTATGCATGGTGAATTCTGCTTTTGTAAACCAGTCACAACCAGATATTAGACGTAAGCTACAGAAATTAGAAGGGTTTGCGGGCATGAATGCAACACAGTTACTGGAAGTCGCTCATAAGGTGTACGTGAATCGTGATAATGAAAGACAGAAAGAAAGTGATCGAAGGATGAAGGCGGCAGATTTTTTGGCTGCGGCCATAGTGGAACAGAAAAGGGGAGGTGTCCCTAGTCGAAGGAGCAGAGGAAGAGGGCGGGGCCGAGGAGATGACCGGCCCCCATTAGGCGCGAACCAATGCGCTTATTGCAGGGAAGAAGGACATTGGAGAAGTGCATGCCCGCGACTCGAAGAGGCCTCCCAGGATTGGAGGGGAACATGCCCCTTGGAGGGAAAGAGAGAGAGGCCGACCCCAGAACCGCAGAGGAACCAATCGAGAATATTTTCAACGAGAACGGGTGGAGGCCATACAGGGAGTTGCAGCAGCAACGGCCTCCGATTTAGATGAAGCAGATTAGGACAGACCAGGCTCTGAATTCGCTTTAGGTCTCCAGGAGCCTATGGTCAGTATACAAATAGGAGACCAATTTATGGACTTTATGGTTGATACTGGAGCAGAACATTCTGTAGTAGATAAACAAATAGCCCCATTTTCTACAAGAGCAGTCACCATTGTGGGAGCGACTGGCGCGAAAGCCACAAAGCCTTTTCTTCAAAACCGCATATGTAATTTAGGAGGACAGCAAATAACGCACCAATTCCTTTATATGCCTGAGTGCCCAGTACCATTACTGGGACGAGATATGCTAGCCAAGCTGCAGGCCCAGATATCCTTTACTGAAAAAGGAGAAATGCAAATGACAGTAAATTCCCAGTCAAAACCTGCTGGACTAATGGTGCTTACTGTTCCTCGAGAAGAAGAATGGAGATATTACAGTACTGAGCCAAGTACTGAGCCAATCATTGATACCTATTTTGAACCTACTTTGAAAAGCATTGATGCCCCTCCTGGAGTATGGGCAGAGGGCAATCCACCAGGCCTGGCCAAACACATAGCTCCAATAATTGTGAATCTCAAGCCTAGTGCACAGCCGGTACATGTCAAGCAATACCCACTTCCAAGAGCAGCAATTGAAGGCATCCATCGCCACTTGTTAAGGCTACTGGAGTATGGCCTACTCAAAGTTTGTCAGTCACCATGGAATACACCTCTCCTGCCAGTAAAGAAGCCTGGGACAGGTGACTACCGCCCAGTGCAAGATCTAAAGAGAGTAAATGAAGCAGTTGAGACCATACATCCAGTTGTGCCAAATCCTTACACACTCCTAGGATTGATTCCTGCTGAAGCAACTCACTTTACTGTTTTGGACTTGAAAGATGCATTCTTTTGCATAAGATTAGCCCCAATTAGCCAATTGCTGTTTGCCTTTGAATGGCAGGACCCTGTCTCAGGGAGGCGGGGCCAACTCACTTGGACACGATTACCTCAAGGATTCAAGAACTCACCTACCATTTTCAGTGCTGCACTAAACCAAGATCTTTCAAGCTATCCAGTGGCCCCTGAAAGAAGAGTACTCCTCCAGTATGTAGATGACCTACTGGTAGCCGCCACATCAGAAAGTGAATGTATACAAGCCACTACTGACCTCTTGCAACTATTGGATGAAGCTGGATACAAAGTTTCCAGAGCAAAAGCACAGCTATGCCAAAAAGAAGTAAAATACTTGGGCTTTTGTCTAACCAAAGGAAGCCGACAATTGGGACGCGAGAGAAAAGAAGCCGTGTGCAGTATCCCAACCCCAACTACCAGAAAGCAAGTCAGAGCCTTTCTAGGAGCAGCAGGATACTGTCGGATATGGATACCTAACTTTGCTCAGATTGCTAAACCACTATATGAAGCCACCAAGGGAGAAGAAAAGTCACCACTAGAATGGGGACTTGAGCAAGACACAGCTTTCAAAACCATGAAGGAAGAATTGATGTCGTCACCAGCACTCGGGTTGCCAGATGTCCACAAGCCTTTTCATCTATTTGTGCACGAGATGCATGGAAATGCTCTTGGCATGTTGACTCAGAAATTGGGACATTGGGAGCGACCCGTAGCGTACCTATCAAAACAGTTGGACACTGTGGCCAAAGGATGGCCACCATGTTTGAGAGCAGTTGCAGCTACAGCATTATTAGTGAGTGAAGCAGACAAGCTCACATTGGGACAGAATCTACGCGTCACAGTACCACATGCGGTACTTGCCCTTATGGAGCAAAAAGCAAATCATTGGCTCACCAATTCCCGAATGCTGAAATACCAAAGCATGCTATGTGAAAATCCACGAATACAACTGGAAGTGAGCCATGCCTTGAACCCAGCTACCCTGATACCAATCAGCGAAGACCCTCCAGAGCATGACTGTATAGAAGTCATGGACACTGTATTCTCAAGTCGACCTGATCTGACAGATGTGCCCCTAGAGAACCCTGATCAAACTTATTTTGTGGATGGAAGCAGTCTCATTATCAATGGACGACGTTGTGCCGGGTATGCAGTAGTCACCCGGGAGAAAGTCATTGAATCGTCAGCTCTTGCATCAGGCACATCAGCCCAAAAAGCAGAATTAATAGCACTCACCAGAGCACTAGTGTTGGGTGCAGGACTTTTGTTGAATGTATACACTGATTCAAAGTATGCCTTCACCACTTTGCATGCACATGGAGCTCTCTACAAAGAACGAGGGCTCATCACCTCCGGAGGAAAATCAGTTAAATACGGCCCCGAAATATTGATGTTATTAGATGCAGTATGGGCCCCTGCACGTGTTGCTGTCATACACTGCCGAGGACACCAAGCAGGGAAAGGAGAAGTTGCCCAAGGAAACAGATTCGCTGACGCTTCAGCACGTAAAGCAGCCATGGCAGGCCAAATTTCCCCACAAGCTACACCAATACAAGCAGCATTGTTTCCAATACCTCTTAATTTATGGACACCACGATATACCACCAAAGAATTGGATTACTACTGTAATAAAGAAGAGGGAGTGCTGAAAGATGGATGGATTGAGCTGCCACCACCTGAGGGCAGTCAATCCCCAGGACGAATAGTGATCCCTGAATTGTTGGGACCAGCCTTTGCCAAGGCTTTTCATCAAGCTACACATTATGGGAAGAGTGCTATGGAGAAAGCACTCAAACCACATTTTTGTATCGCTTTATTGGGAGCCCTGTCAGCTTCAACAGCCCGTCAGTGTCTAATTTGTGCCAAGAATAATGCCAAACAGGGTCCCACACCACCACCTCGAGTTCAGTCAGGAGGTGTCACCCCCATGCACCACCTGCAAATAGACTTTACTGAAATGCCAAAGGCCAATGGATACCGTTACTTGTTAGTATTAGTCTGTACCTTCTCTGGGTGGGTGGAAGCTTTCCCCACCAGGACTGAGAAAGCCCGAGAAGTTACCAAAGTTTTGTTAAGAGAAATCATCCCCAGATTTGGAATTCCAGCAGTAATAGGGTCAGACAATGGACCCTCCTTTGTATCTCAAATTACCCAACAGTTAGCGAGTGCCTTACAGATACAATGGAAGTTACACACTGCATACAGACCCCAAAGTTCAGGGAAAGTTGAGCGAATGAATAGAACTTTGAAATCTCAGATGTCCAAGCTATGTCAGGAGACCCACCTGAAGTGGCCCCAGGTTCTCCCAATAGCATTACTTAGAATACGCACATCTCCTGTGAAATCATCAGGATTTTCCCCTTTTGAAGTAGTGTACGGCAAACCTCCCCCAATAGTGCAGGGTATTAAAGGTAGTTTGCCACAGATTGGTTCAGAAATAACCAGACAAGAACTCCTAGCTCTTAGTTTTGTTCTGCAGACTCTTCACACATGGATAAAGGACCAGTTGCCTATTAATTTGACGGAACCCCTGCATCCCTACCAGCCGGGTACCTCGGTGTGGATCAAAGATTGGAAGAAGACACCGCTGGAACCTCATTGGAAGGGACCATACACCGTCATCCTGTCTACCCCAACTGCAGTAAAGGTAGCAGAGATCGAATCCTGGATCCATCACAGCAGAGTCAAGCCAGCAGCAGTTCCAGATCCGGACCAGTGGACAGCAGAGCCACATCCTGATATCCCTTTGCGACTCACCCTGAGGCGGCAACCAGCGACCTAGAACTCCTTTCCTACAGTAGACAAGTCTTTCGAAGAGGATTGCTGTTTCTAATACAGCAAAGACATTTGTTTCTCTTCATCGGATAACTGTGCTTCTATAAACTTACGTCGAGCCAACTACAGTTGGTAAGTTGGCATCACAGCGGGACATTTGAGGATCTTCAATCAACATCGACACCCGTTGAATTGCTTCATTAGCAAACGGGTCAGCGTTGTGCCAAGAAGAAGAGGACGTCGAGGTCAAAATTTCCCAGCGAGGATTCAGAAGAACTACAATCAACATGCATCTTTATTTCTATTTTGCTTTGGTTGCTTGCCTGGGGAGCCTTGAACTGACTTGTGCTTTACCCCCATGTACTGCCTGCATTACTTCCACTCGGACTGGAATGAAAGTAACACAGACTTTTGCTTTATCATTCTTACTATACCTGTACTGGTACGGTAAGCCGGTGCATATATAACACCACTGAACTGAATGTTTGTACTAAAGGAACTACTAAAGTTTGTTTTAACCCGCATCAGAATCCATCTTATTATACCCTAGAAATAAGGTGGAATGATGCGGATGGAGCTTTACTTAATGCTACACCCCACAGAGTATGCTGTTTTGTATTTTGATGCTTGTGATGCCATAAATAGAGATAGTCGCTCTAAATGTGCCAATTGGGAGAAAACTTATGCTCATAATGATAAATATATGTGTCCAGAAGGAACCACTGGATGGGGGGCATGTACAGGTAAACGAACTCTGGCCAACGAATATAGTACAGCCCCGATTCAGGATTACTATTGCCCAAAGTGGGAATGTGTTTTCTATGCCACATGGAAAACTGGTATGATAGAAAATACCAGAGACAATCGAATGGCTGCCTTAACTATGCCATATGTGAAGAATTTAGAGAATTGTAAGAAAGGTGCTTGTAACCCACTAGAGTTATTCATACGCAACCCTAGCGCATGGAAACAAGGATATAAGTTTGGCCTACGTATTGCAGGTTCCGGATCAGATCCAGGAACTATTGTGTACATTAAACTAAATACCCAAGCCCATCGATCATCTAAGTACCATATACATAACACTTTTTATGAGACTATGCATATAAACAAGTTTGATGTCCCTCACCCTTCTCAGAACTTGTTCTTAGAATTAGCTGGAGCAGTGGTCTCCAGCCTCCATATTTCAGATTGTTACTTTTGTGGTGGAACTAGAATGGGTGATCAGTGGCCCTGGGAGGCCCAAGAATTGAATTACTCAGTAACCTATAACCACACTGAATTGCATAAAACCACAAGTGAATGGGTATTGGCACACCCAATAGTCGGACGTCTCTGTTATGCCCAAACTGGACCACAGTTCAATTTGAAAGTGGGACAGCTTATCTGTCTCAGCCAGAAATTCTATAATGACACCACTAAACAGACGTCCTGGTGGTCAGGAACTAATATGCCTAAACCTGCCAACCCATTAGCACAGTTTCCTGAGCTTGCCGATTTATGGAATAATCTTGCCCAGCCCCATGTCTGGCAAGCCCCACCTGGTCTGTATTGGATTTGTGGAACCCGAGCGTATGCTCGACTCCCTATTCATTGGGGAGGGGCATGTGTCTTGGGGACTATCCGACCCTCTTTCTTTCTATTGCCCACAGAACATGGAGAACAATTGGGCTATCCAGTCTATTCAAAGAGACAAAAGAGAGCAGCTTTACAGATAGGCAAGTGGCAGAAATGGGATGGGGATGATTGGCCACCCGAGCAAATCATTGCCTATTATGGACCTGCCACTTGGGAGGAAGATGGTATGTGGGGATATCGTACCCCAATTTACATGTTGAATAGAATTATACGCTTGCAAGCAGTAGTCGAAATTATTACTAATGAAACTAGCCAAGCGCTCACACTTTTAGCCAGACAGAGCACACAAATGTGTACTGCAATATATCAAAATCGTTTAGCATTAGATTACTTATTAGCTGCTGAAGGAGGAGTCTGTGGTAAGCTAAATCTTACAAATTGTTGCTTGAAGATAGATGATAAAGGTCAAGTAGTCGAAAACATTGCTGAAAACATGCGTAAGCAAGCTTATGTGCCAGTACAGACTTGACATGGTCTTCAGATGCCCAAATGGTTCAAATCTATCTTCTCTGGTTTGGGAGGACTTACTACTTTTGCTGTGATAATACTAATATTTGTAGCCTTGTTCTTCTTGTTACCATGTATAATCCCATGTTGTATGCGTTCTATTAACAGTGTTATTGAGAATACAGTAGAGCGGAAAACCGCAACTAAGATTTTGGCCTTATGGCACCCTAATCCTGCTATACATGGTCGAAACCCGACCCCAGTGTAATTGAATGATTTAAATCTCACACCTTATTAGTAATAGGGTGAGATTAATCAAAGGGGGGAATGTGGTAGGCGAAGGCCTGTGATCCATGGTGTCTGAAATGAACAGGGAGGCCTAAACAGCTTGACCTGTAAATGAAGCCTGTGGAGAGGCCCATAGGAATTACACATTTCCCCAAATGCTGCTACCATAGAATCGAAACTTAACAGAGCACAATTAAGTACAGCTAAGCAGAATCGTAACTTAGAGAATATAGAAAAACAAGTTTAATTGGTATTGATAAGAGAGTGAAGCTTCTATGGAATTAATTAACTCTGCTGAAAGAAAAGTTACAGTGCCCTGCTTTCCCACATGTTTTAGTTAGTCGGTGACCTTGGAGGAGAATTGTATCAAGAGTCTAAGAACTGTCCATTGTAATGGGGACTGTAAGGGGGGCAAGCAGGTGCTGAGCCCAGACCAAAGTCCTCATTGGACAACTACGTAGTGGTACCGGGACCAATAGATGGGTGAGAGGGGTTACCGGGACCAATGAAAAGTTTGCCTATGTCTAGAATGGAAAAGAACGGTATAAAAGTTGTTGTTTTGCTAGAAACCATTGCTCAGCCATTTTGAATGTGATTCTGCTTGAGTCTTGTGCACAAATAAATGATTTGGACCTTCTGAACAGACTCCTGGTATCATTGGATTGTCTGCGCTCTGCTGCTACACAGGGGCTGGGGGATGAATAATACTGGCAATGGGCAGATACTTGGAATGGGAGACTAGGACTGGAAATGGGCTGATACTGGGTTTAGGAGGGGCTGGCTGGCTGATACTAAAGTTGGGGACTGGTACTGAAAATGGGCTAATATTGGGGCTGGAGGAGCGGGAAATGAGCTGCTACAGGGGCAGGGGGGCTGATACTGGGAATGGGAGACTGGGACTGGAAATGGCCTGATGCAGGGGAGGGATTGGAAATGGGCTGATACAAGGGCAGGGGGGGCTGATACTGGGAACGAGAGACAGACTGGAAATGGCCTGATGCTGGGGGGGGGGGGGGGGGGACTGGAAATGGGCTGATACAGCAGCTGGGGGGCTAGTACAGGAAAAAAAGGGGTGAGCCAGAAAAATACAGATTGGTGGGCCAGACATCAGTGCCAGGCTAAATAGTAGAAACCATTATAAAGAACAAAATTACTGAGCATAGAGATAGCCATGGTTTAATGGAACAAAGACAACATGGATTTAGCAAAGGGAAGTCTTGCCTCACCAATCTGCTACATTTTTGAAGATGTGAATAAATAGGTAAATAAAAGGTGAGCCTGTGGATAAATCTCGATTTTCAGAAAGCCTCTGACAAAGTCCCTCATGAGAGACTCTTGAGGAAAAGTCATGGGATAGATGGCAGTATCCTATTGTGGATCGAGAACTAGTTAAAAGAGAAAACAGTAGGACTAAATGGTCAGTTTTATCAATGGAGAAAGATAAATAGTGGTAATATCCCAGAGATCTTTCTGGGCCCACTATTTTAATATATTTATAAATGACCTGGAAATGGGAATAAGTCGGGTGAACAAATTTGCAGACAACACAAAATTATTCAAAGTTGTTAAATCACAAGAGAATTGTGAAAAATTGCAAGAACCTCTTGAGAAATTGGGAGACTATCTAAATCGCAAATGAAATTGAATGTGGTCAAGTGCAAAGTTATGCACTTAGGGAAGAACTACTCAAAACTACATTATGCAAGGTTCCACATTAGGAGTCACCACCCAGGAAAAGAATCTAGGGTGTCCATTGTGGATAATACACTGAAACCCTCTTCTCAGTATGCAGCAGCAGCAGCAGCCAATAAAGCTAACAGAATGCTAGGAATCATAAGGAAACGAATGGAAAATAAAACAAAGGATATTATTAATGCCTCTGGATTGCATGCAGCTGTGGTCACTGTATCTAAAAAGATATAGCAGAATCAGAAAAAGGCACAGAAAAGGACACCCATATGAGGGAAGGCTTAAAAGGTTAGGGCTCTTCAGCTTGGAGAAGACATAGCTGAGGGAAGATATGACAGAGGTTTATAAAATAAAGAGCAGAGTAGAATGTCTATATGTGAATCAGCTATTTACTTTTTCAAAAAAGTATAAAGAGTGAGGGACATGCAATGAAACTATAAAGTTGTACATTTAAGACTAACCAAAGGAAATATTTTTATTCTCTAAAGTGGTCCAAGGAAAGTACAGAAGGCAGCCAAGTCCTCAATTTCCCACTGGATCAAAGAGGCCATTGGTTCAGCATACCTTTTAGCAGGGAAAAGGGTACTGGAGGAACTCAGGGCTCATTCCACTAGCTCACAGGCCTCGCTCTGGGTGGAGTCTGCCTTGGCATCTCCAGAAGATATTTGTAGAGCGGTTACCTGGTCTTCTCTAAGTACCTTTGAGAAGCAGCATGGGTTGCATGTGGGAGCAAGTGCTTATAGAGCCTTTGGCAAGACTTCTAGCCACAGCATTATCTTCCTTCCACTCCGAGTCCTAACTGCTTGTGTATGTCCCACTAGTCTGGACTGGTCCAGCAGGATAATAAGAAAGGAGAAAGTTTAATCATACCCAATCATTTCCTTTCCTTGAATCCTGCAAGATCAGTCCAGGACTCACCCTGGAAGACTTTCCTACAGGTTGTCACAGTGTTTGATGGAGATTCAGCTGTGAAAAGAAAAGCAAATACTTGTTTCAATAGTTTGTTTGGATTGGCGACTTATTTTTGATAACAGTTGTTGAGATTTATTTGAGTTTTTTTAGTTTTGATTACTGCTTGGGATGTGTCTTAATGGCTTCTCTCCGTGCTGCACCAGTGGTTATACCTTCTGCTAACATCACTGAAAGATGCTCAAAATCTGCCTCCACCTGCTGGAAAGAGAGCACAATCCATTCATCTGGCCTGGTCTAGCAAGATTCAAGAAAGCATTGTTACTCATCTGTAACTGGTGATGTCCGGGAACAGCAGGAATCAGTCTTCACATATGGATATCATTGGTACCGACGAAGCCCATGCAGGAACGCTCCCCAGCGTCCAAATGGAAAGCCTTTGGGAGCAATCCACTGCGCCTGCTCATCTGCCTTCCCATCCTTCCCAAGTCCTCTCCTCAGTTGAGGTTTGTAACTAAGAGGATAGAGGAAAAAGAGAATACAATACAACTCCTAGGGGTGGACAGTGGGTTGTGAAGACCAATTCCTGCTGTTCCCGGAGATCACCTGTTAGAGGTGAGTAACAACACTATCTCCAGGAACAAGCAAGAATGCAGTCATCACATATGGAACTCACTAGCTCCGAGGTACCAGATTGGAGTTGGAAGCAGTGGTATCCCTGAGGCTAAAGGATAGAGCTGAAAAGGTGTGAATACAAAGTGGCCCCATTGGACTTGATTGCATTTAGCAAGACCATCGCCAGGGAAGTCTGCTGCCAGGAGAAGTTGAGGACAGAGGGTAGGAGTTGCAGTTAAGTCCCAAAAAGGAGCTGGAGGACAGCCTGGCCAAAGACAGCATCCCAACAGGAGTCCCTGTCTAGTAGTGTGCAGTGAAGGTATGACTGGAGGACCAGGTAGCTGCTCAACAGATTTCATCAATGTAGATAGAATGAAGGTTGACCGAGGTTGCCATGGCTTGCACATTGTGAGCCATGATGTGACCCTCAAGGGAGAGTCCTGCTTGAGTGGAAGTAAACGAAATGCAGTCTGCAATCCAGTTGGATAGGGTGCACTTCGTAACTGGCAGTCCAAGGTGACTTGGATCAAAGGAAATGAATAATTAAGAGGATTTCCTGTGGTTTTTGGTTCTGTGCAAGTAGAAAGCCAGTGCGCACTTGCAATCTAAAGTGTGTAGTGTTGCTTCAGCCCTAAAGGCATGCAGTCTGGGGAAGACGACTGGTAGTATCACAGATTGGATGAGGTAGAAGGGAGAGACCACCCTTGGAAGGAAGTGTGAAGAACCACCTTATCATGGTGGAACAGAGTGTAAAGAGGATCCAACACTAAAGCCTGCAGTTTGCTGATGCGGCGAGCTGAGGTAAGAGCGATGAGGAAAATTACCTTCCAAGACTAGAATTTTAAAGAAGTGGTGGATAAAGGCTCAAAAGGAGGCTTTAGAAGTTGTGCTAGGACCATGTTGGGGTTCAGGCCACCAGTGATGGTTTGATCAGTGGCTTGGACAGCAGGAGAACCCGCATAAATCGGTACACCACGAGGTGCGAAGAAATAGGATTCCTTTCCACCAGCCTATGATAGGCAAAGATGGTACTTAGAAGAACTCTTGAGTTAGTCTTGAGACCTGCCGAGGACAAGTGGAGGTGATATTGTAAAACGAATTCCACCAGGCAGGCAGAGGGGTTGATATGCTTCATGGTATTCCAGAGAGTGAACCTTTGCCATTTGAAGGCATAAGAATGTCTGGTAGATGGCTCTCGAGATTCAAGTAGGATATCCTTGACCTGTTATGGAAGGTCAAGGTCTACAAAGATTATGCATTCTGCAGTCATACTGTGAGACAGAGGGCCTGTGGATTGGGATGGAGAAGCGTCCCATGATCCTGAGAGAGGAGGGTGGGCACATGGCCCCTGTTCTATGTAAACGATGGCCAAATGTATCTGAACAAGTGTTATATTGTTTTAACGTAAACCGCGCTGATGACAAATAGTGCGGTATATAAGAAATGTTAAATAAATAAATAAAATAAATAAATGTCCCAGGCTGAGAGATGGAGTCTGCGCCGGACAAATCAACAGAGGAAACCATGTCTGAAAGGGCCAGTAAGGGGCTGCAGCTTGAACAGGGTCTTGGGTATTAAGGGGATGGATGGGAATGCATAAAGTAGGCATCTGTTGCCTGGCTCTGCTGGGAGGATGCCTCAAGCAAAACAGTGGAAGTTGTGCATTCTTCTGGGTGGCGAACAGATCTAGTGGTCTCTCACAGGTGGAAAATGCTGTTTCCCAATTTAAAAGTCCACATGTGAGATACACTGCCCTATGAAGGATGCGGTGTGCAATGGAGAAGAACCAGAGACAGAGGGCTTTCTGGCAGAGAGCATAGGAACCCATTCCCCCCGCTTGTTCACACAGAATATGGTCACCTATTTGTCCATTTGGACTAAGACCTGTTTGCCCAAAAGCTGGGGATGAAAAACCCGAAGGGCATTCGTGAGAGCATGTAGCTCAAGGAGGTTGATCTGCAACTGAGATTCCTGTGGTGTCCACTGCCCCTGCATGGTGAGACTGTCCAGATGTGCTCCCCACCCGAGTTTGGAATCATCCATTGTCTGGGTGCATTGAGGTGAAGACATCTGAAAAGGTGACTCTACCAGTAGGTTTTGAGGGGAGCACCACCACTGATGGGAGATGACAAGTCCAGCGGTGATACAGATGTTGTCCGAGAGATGCCAGGTTGCTTGAATCCATTGAGACGACAGTCACTGGGCTTGCCATATGTGCAGGTGGGTATAGGGGACGATGTGGACTGCAGAGGCCTTGTGCCCCAGAAAGCACAGCATATCTCAGGCTGTCACGGCACTGTGACCCCTTTATGCAGTTGGCTAGCTTGATGAGGTGGGCAGAGTGATCCTGTGGAAGGAAAGCTCAGGCCTGACGAGTGTCCAAAAGTGTGCCGATGAATTTGAGTTGCTGGGATGGGACCAGATGCGATTCTTGGAAGTTTAGATCCTGGAGACATAGTGAGATGAAGTTTTACTTCTTGTAGGGATTTTCCCCTGATTAGCCAGTTGCCTAAGTAGGGGAAGACGAAGATCCCCAAAGTAGGCGGCAACCACTGCCATGCATTTTGTGAATACTCGAGGTGCGAATACCAATACCAATACCAAAGTAAAGCACCTGGTATTGGTAGTGGATTTGCTGAAACCAAAAACAGAGATACTGTATGTGTTGAGAGTGGATCAGCAAATGTGTGTATGCCTCCTTGAGATCTAGAGAACATAGCCAGTCGTTCCTCTGAAGGTATGCAGAAGTGTACCAAGGGAAATCATTTTGAATTTTTCTCAAACAAGGAATTTGTTTAGGTTCCTTAGATCTAGAATGGGCCTGAACCCTCCTGTCTTCTTGGGGAAAAAGAATGTAAGGAGAGTAGAAGCCCCTGCCCTCCTGGGTGGGTGGGTGTGTAGGAGATTTGTCTGCAAGATGTTTGCAGCATAACTTGTGGAGGTGGTGGGAGGCAAGTTTTTGAAATAAAGCAGATAAGCCTTTTGGACGATATTGAGAGACTACTGCTCTGATGTGATGAGGTGCCACATGTGGGCATAGGAACAGAGTCTGCCTGCTATGTGTAGGGGTGGGGGACCCTGCAGAGGCAGAGTAGCTATGCTCTCTAGGAAAGAGTCAAAAACCAGCTGCTGGCTGTGGCTGTGCGGCTGGTTATGGCTTAGGCGTCTTAGGCTTTTTGGGCTGGCGAGGGCCCTGCTGTCGCTGCCGAGATTGGTAAGCAGCTGCAAGGGATAAGAAAGATAGAATCTTTTCTTCTTAGGATAAAAAGACTTCTTTGGATCAGTTTTTCTCCTAGAGGGGTCTGACATCTTTCTGGAGAGGGGTTTGAGAGTGAGATCATCTATCTCAATCTCTCTGGCCTTCTCTCTCCAACCCTTTCCAAAAAGGTTCTCTCCAGAGCAGAGTATATTGGTCAATTTATCCTGAACCCACTTCTTAAGGTCAGATGCCTGTAGCCAGGCCATTCTGTGAACATCAATGCAGACTGCTGAAGCTCTGCTGGATGACTCAAAGGCATCAAATAGATGCTCTGGTAAGAAATTTGAATGTATTCTGATTTTGCCTGATTAAGGCCTGGAATGCTTTGTGCTTGTCATCAGGAAGGATAGGAGCAAGGTTCTCTAGATACCTGGTGATATCCTTGAGATACATGATCATATATAACAAGTAGGAAGTAATCCTAGGAGTATGCATGCCTGAAAACACAGACGGCCAAAGGCATCAAGAGATCTGGAGTCCTTGCCTGGAGGCACGGAAGAATGATTCTTAGAACTCTTGATGCGCCGCATCCCCAAGTCCACCACCATGGAGTGGTGTGGAAGTTGAGGCTTTTGGAAGCCAGGGCATGGCGGAACTCGGTACAAAGTATTGAGTCATTTGTTGATAAGCAGAACCGTTTGTGGGACCTCCCACATACACAGTATTAGATCCTGCAGGATACGATCATCCGGTAACATGGTCGCCTCTTTGGACGCTGAGGAGTATTGGAAGATTTCCAATTCCTCTGCCCTCTATTCAGTCTCCAATGACACGATAATCTGCAGGCCTTCTGCCATGTCCCAAATGAAGTCTTGAAGACATGTCCTCTGGCGGGGACCGACGCCACTCATGAGGAGGGGACGGATGGGAAGGGAGATCCCAGGTTAACCTGGAATCCTCTGATGCATCATCCAAATCTGAGGAAATAGGGTCAGATTCTGACAGAAAATCAAAGTACCGATAGTCTCAAGTCAATGTCCGATGCCGATACCGATGACTGATCAGTGCAGCATTGGGAACCTGTTGGGTACCAACAATGACTGCCGATTCCAAAGGAGACATTGGAGGGAGAGGATCCCCTAATACAGGTTTGAGGTCCAGCCCTGACCCCGATGGCATCGGCTGTGGGCTGGATGCAGAAGCCTGCACCGCTGGAGCAGTCAATACCAATGGTAATGAGGCTGCTAGAAGTGCTGCTAAACTCTTCTCGAAAGCCAAGATATGCTGGTCAAGGGAAGAGGCCAATGCCTCGGTGGAATCACGCAAGGGGCTCTGAGCCACCGTCCCAGAGCATGGAGCCAGTAGCTCTCCAGAGGTCGAGGCCTTGGAAGCATCCTTGAATCCCGGTTGTGCTTTGGAGGGCTGGTCCTCCCACCGGGACTGTTGGCATCGGATGCACCCTTCGGTGAATCTCAATAATGATGAAGGGACTTAACTCGAGGATCAGTATCAAGTTTTGATGCTGATGATTTAGACTTAGTCTTATGTTTGGACTATGAAGAAACCTGAGAACCAAGAGAGGCATCAGACGTCCTCAACGATGTAGAAGCACTGAAATAGAGTCCGGGACAAACAGAGAACCAAACTGCCTGGCTCTGTTCTTTAGGCATTTTTTTATCATTTGTTGGCACAAAGGACAGTCAGTCGGTGAATGGCCTGGACCCAAATATTTTAAACACCAGTCATGTTTATCGGTGACTGATATTGTACCAGAACATTTGTTACGTTTTTTAAAGCCGCTGATATGTTTTTCGATCATGGCCGAAGAAAAGTAGGTCAAGGCCAAATTTGGCAGAAGAAATCACCAAAATTGGAAATAATTCAAAAATAAAAGAAAGAAAAATATTTTAAAAAGAAAAGAAATATCAGGGCCAGTATTAGGGAAGGTACCAGCGTCGATGGAAAGGCAGAGCATAGATTTAAACCAAAATATGACGTTTTTCAGAGGTGACAGGAAGAAAACAACCTGCTGGCTCTGCAGAAAACAAAGAGCGGAGTAGAGGACTTGGGAAGGCAGATGCGCAGGCGCAGTGGATTGCTCCCAAAGGCTTTCCAATTGGACGCTGGGGAGCGTTCCCGCGTGGGCTCTATCAGTACTGAAGATACCCATATGTGAAGACTGCATTGCTGCTTGTATCCTGGAGATAAGGAAATTATCAAGTATGATTACAATTTTTCTTTTTTGGGACACAGGCAAGGGTAATGATGGCTTGGTTAGTTTTTTAAGGCATTATTAGCCTTTAAAGAGTAGTTACTCACCTATAACAGGTGTTCTCCAGGAGCAGCAGGAATCAGTCCTCACATATGGGTGTCATCGGCGCCGATGAAGCCCCAGCGGAGCATTTCCCCAGCTTTCCATGAAAGCCTTTGGGAATGCTGGCACGCATGCGCGGTTCCCTTCCCGCCTAAAGGTGCCATCTTACCTCAGTCAAATGACATAGCTAAGAACAGCACACAAAAATGTAAAAACAAACTATGTACAACTGCAACTCCAAGGGGAGGAGGGAGGGTTGTGAGGACTGATTCCTGCTGCTCCTGGAGAACACCTGTGACAGGTGAGTAACTACTCTTTCTCCAGGACCAAGCAGGAAGAGTCCTCACATATGGGTGACTCCCCAGCTCTGGGCTACCGAGGAACCCAGGCTGAACAAGAGGCCTCCCTCTAGTCCCAGCAGCAAAGAAAGACTTTTGAAGGACATAACCTCCACCAGTAGCCCAACAGAGGGCAGGAGGGCAGGAGTTGCCTAAACCTCAAAGAGATTCCGGAGTACTGCTTGGCCAAAAGCACTGTCCCTACGGGACTCCCTCTCCAGACAGTAATGGGCCTCAAAAGTCTGGCTTGAAGACCAAGTTGCAGCCCTGCAGATGTCTACCAAGGGCACAGAGCGGAGATGAGCCACTGAGGCAGCCATTGCCCTGACACGATGGGCCGTGACCCTACCCTGCAAAGGAAGGTCAGCCGCCTTGTAAGCCCAGGTGATACAGTCAGCCACCCAGAAGGACAAGGTACGCTTGGACACAGGCAACTCCTTATTGGGGTCAAAAGAGACGAAGAGCTGGGTAGCCCTTCTATGCCCCTGCGTATGGTCAAGGTAGAAGGATAAGGCCCTCCTACAATCCAGGGTATGCAGGACTGCTTCAGCCTGGCTTGCATGAGGCCTAGGGAAGAATGTTGGAAGACCACCTCTTGATTGAGGTGGAAAGAGGAGACAACCTTTGGGAGGAACTTGGGATGAGTCCTGAGGACTACCCTGTTCCTATAAATCCTGGTGTAAGGCCTATCACAGACCAGGGCCTGAAGCTCACTCACTCGCCTAGCCGAGGTAAGGGCTATCAGGAAGAGTGTCTTCCAGGAGAGGAAGCGTAGTGCACAAGTAGCCATCGGCTCAAAAGGTGGGCGAATCAGTTGCTGCAAGACCACATTCAACTCCCACTCAGGGGCAGGAGGACGGATTGGAGGCTTGAGTAAAAGCAAGCCACTGAGAAAGCGGGACACCAAGGGGTGACCTGTCAGAGAATGTCCCTCCACCAGTGAGTGGTGAGCTGCTAGAGCTGAGAGGTGGACCCGAACAGAATTGGACTTTAGTCCCTGATTTGATAAGTGCAGTAAGTACTGAAGCACTACTGGCACAGTACAGGAGAAAGGATCCTCTGTACGTAGCTGACACCACACAGAAAACCTTTTCCATTTGAGAGCATAGGTTTTCCTAGTGGACTGTTTCCTAGAGGCTAGGACAACCTCCTCAACCTCATGAGGCAGGTCCCAGGGAGTCAAGACTACCCTTGCAGCCTCCAGGCCATCAAATTGAGAGCTTTGACATTGGGGTGCAGAAGGGAACCCTGCTCCTGAGAGAGAAGGTCGGGTTGCAACCCCAGAGGCAGTGGGGGATCCACCGCCAGTTGAAGCAGAAGAGGAAACCAAGGCTGTCTCGGCCACCTGGGAGCCACCAGCAGGACCGAGGCCTTGTCCTGAAGAATTCTGAAAAGAGTTTGGGCCACCAAGGGCGTGGGAGGAAACGCATACAGGAGGCCCTGAGACCAGGACATCAGAAAAGCATCTGGTGCTATCCTCAAAAGGATGTGGTTGCCTGGAGCAGAACCTGGGCAGTTGCTTGTTCAGTGGACTGGCAAAGAGATCTATCCAAGGGAGACCCCACTTCAGGAAGATCTTTTGAACGACCAAGAGATGCAGCTGCCACTCGTGGGGCTGTAGAATTCTGCTCAACCGGTCGGCCAGGCAGTTCTCCTGGCCTGGGAGGTACACCGTCTTGAGAAGCATGTTGTGCTTTAGGGCAAAGAACAAAGGTCCTGAGTCTCCCGACAAAGGATATGGGGCCCAGTCCCGCCCTGTTTGTTCACATAAAACATGGCTACCTGGTTGTCTGTTTGAATCAAGACTGAGCAGTGAGCCAGGGCTGGAGAAAAAGCTTTGAGAGCCAAGCGGATAGCCTGAAGTTCCAGCAGATTGATCTGTTGAGTTGCCTCCCAGGGAGACCAGAGGCCTTGGGTGCTCTTGTCCAGACAATGAGCACCCCAGCCCTTTAGAGAGGCGTCGGTGGTGAGGACCACCGAGGATTCTGGCATTTGGAAGGGCATCCCCTTGAGTAGATTGGGTGGATGTAGCCACCAGCTGAGGGAGGCTAAGAGGGGTTTGGACACCTTTATCCAGTCTCGTAAGTTGCCTGTGGCTTGAGACCACTGAGTCCGAAGGCACCACTGTGCAGGCCTCATATGGAGCCTGGCATTGGGAGTCACATGTACTGTCGAAGCCATGTGTCCCAGAAGCCTGAGGCAGAGTCTGGCGGAGACCAGGGACTTGTTCAGAAACGGTTTTGCCACGTCCATCAGTCTTTGGGCCCTGTCTTCTGGCAAGAATGCCTTTGCCAGTTGAGAATCCAACCTTGCCCCTATGAACTCCAAGTTCTGGGAGGGGAGCAAAGTGGACTTTGCGAAGTTTATGACAAAACCCACATTTTGAAGCAGAGCAATGGTTCTGAGGGTGGCTTGTCTGGCCTCCAGGGACGTTTGACCCCTGATGAGCCAGACGTCCAGATAGGGAAAGACAAAGATGCCTTGATTTCTCAGGTAGGCCGCCACAACTGCCAGGCACTTGGTAAAGACCCTGGGAGCGGAGGTCAGGCCAAAAGGTAGTACTCTGTACTGATAATCCGTCATAAGACCTATTCTAAAAAACAGTACACTCAGCAGAGATGACCCAGCATCCTACCGCCCAATAACGAGCATACCATTCCTAGCAAAGATCATTGAAAAGGCGGTCCTATTACAACTCCAAGACCACCTGAACGACAATGCTCCTCTAGATGACCAGCAATACGGCTTTAGACAACATCATGGGGTCGAAACCCTATTACTAGTTCTACTTAACCTACTCAAGGGCCTGGAAAACAAAAAGAAAATGTATATACTCCTATTCATCGACATCTCAGCTGCCTTTGATACAGTTAACCATCGAACCCTCTTAAACAGAATCAAGTCAATAGGAATATCAGGAACCCCACTAAAGTGGTTCACATCATACATCTCAAACCGAATGCAACAGGTACAATTCAACGGCGAAAAAGCAGAAGCATTCTCTCAAACACAAGGTATACCACAAGGCTCTGCACTCTCAGCACTCCTTTTCAAAGTATATATGCAACCACTATGCAAAATATTTACACAGCATAAAATCAACTACCACATTTATGCCGATGATATTATGCTGTACACACAACTTGACACTGACAACCTGGACTACAGCTCACTCGAAACATGTCTTGGCGAGATGCAAAACTGGTTACAACAAAGCAGCATGACAATCAACCACAAGAAAACTGAGGTGATGTATATCTCAAGGAAAGCAAATTTTGACCCACCTACATCAATAACCCTGTGCAACAACACTTATCAAACAAAGAAAGAAATAAAATATCTAGGAGTTACATTTGACTGCGACCTAAAAATGGAAACTCACCTGCGCAAAATCAACAGGGCAGTCTTCTACAAACTAAGAGCTCTACAACCCATATGGAATATTATTGATCCCCACGACTTCAGATCCGTTCCTCAAGCACTCATCATGCCACATTTCGACTATTGCAACGCCATTCTTCAAGGACTTCCTAAGAAAACCCTGAACATCCTTCAAATGGCACAAAATGTAGCTGCCAGGATCATCATGAAGAAAAGTCTTACTGAACACATTACACCAGTACTAATTGAGCTACACTAGGCTCCCCATAGCAGCCCGCACAAAATACAAAATACTGACGACCACCTTCAAACTCATCCACAGCATAGCACCATCCTTCCTCGACACCCTAATCAGATTGCAACCATCCAACAGAAACAGGAGAACCATCAATTCCAACACCCTCCACACTCCAACAGATATCAGATCAGTCAAAAAAAATCACTAGTAACAGGGCTTTCTCATACACAGCACCGACACTATGGAACCAACTCCCACCCGACCTACGAGCCAGCACTGATCTAGCCGACTTTAGAAAGAAACTCAAAACCCACCTATTTCAAAGTCATTTCAACCTGTACTAAATTTGCATGAGGGGCAACTCCCCCACAGCTCCCCAGAAAACCTGTAATGTATAAATGTACATATGTAAATTATTATCCCCTTAGCTTAGAAGTAGATAATTTTCTGAGTGACGTGCTAACCTTTCGAATCTTTATGTACAAATCAAAATTATTCTGTCTTGATTTGACAGCTTTATCCATGTAATCTTTCCCGCTTCTGATCGCTGGAAGGAGCGGTATACAAATGCTTGCTAAATAAATAAATAAAATAAAATAATGGTTTCCTCCCACAATGAACCTGAGGTACTTTCTGTGGTCTGGATGAATGAGGATGTGAGTGTACGAATCCTTTAGATCTAAGGAGCATAGCCAATCTCCCTGCTGGAGGTAGGGCAGAAGGGTTCCAAGAGTAAGCATCTTGAACTTTTCTTTCTCTAGGAACTTGTTGAGGTTTCTGAGGTCCAGAATGGGTCGAAGACCACCGGTTCTTTTGGGTACCAGGAAATACCTGGAGTAGAATCCGTGACCTTGCAAGTGGGGAGGCACAGGCTCCACCGCCCTGTCCACCAACAGACCATGAAGCTCTTGTAGAAGAAGGTCTGTGTGCAGGGGAGGCCTTGGAGGCTCCCCTGGAAAATATGGCGGAGGCAGTTGGTGAAAATGGAGGGCATAGCCATTGTGGACTATGTCCAGCACCCAACTGTCCCCGGTGATAAGGGGCCACTGGTGGGCAAAGAGGGCGAGGCGAACTCCTGTGCAGGGTGGGGAGAGCAGTGGAGGAGATGCTACGCTCAAGAAGTCAAAAACCCCCACCCTGCTGAGTGGTAGCAGGGGCCTGAGGCTTGGGGGTCCTCTGCCTACGGGGCCCATTACCCTGGCCCTTGGCTTGCTGACCCTGGGGGGCAGCTTGGGCAGCCTGATACTGAGGGTACTGTTTGTAGGCAGTGCCCTTCCTCGGGTAAAAGGACTTTTTACCCGAGCCCTTCTTCTTATGTGAAGGGGCAGAGATCTTCCTCGACAGCCTTGTCCGGGTAAGGTGCTCCGTCTCAAGCTGAGCAGCCTTCTCGGCCACGGGTTTGCCAAAAAGGTTCTCACCTCGGCAGGGGACATCGACCAACTTGTTCTGAACCCATGGCTCGAGGTCCGATGACTGCAGCCACGCCTGGCGTCGAGCCGCGATGCCGGCAGCCGCTACTCGGGCCGAAGCCTCGAAGCCATCGTAGGCGGCACGGGAAATGAACTTAGAGCATTCCCGAATCCCCGAGGACAAGGTCTGAAATCTCTGCAAGGGTTCCCCGGAGAGACCAGCAGAGAATCCGGCCAATTCTTTGGCCAGGTCCCGCAAGTACATGCCCATGTACAGCTGGTAAGACTGGACACAGCAAGCAAGCATCGACCCCTGGAAGCACTTCCTACCGACGCCATCGAGGTTGCAGGCCTCCCTGCCGGGGGGCACCGCAGTGTGCATCTTCTGGCTCTTCAGACGATGCATGGCCGATTCCACAACCATTGAATGGTGTGGTAGCTGTGCTTTCTGGAAACCAGGGCTTTTGCGGAGTCGATAAATGGAATCGACTCGCTTACTTAGAACCGGCGCCGAGGCCGGGGCCTCCCACATTCGGAAGAGGAGCCGTTCCAGCATTGGAGGAACCGGGACAGTAAAGGCCTCCTTCGGAGGAGAGTCATACTGTAGAGCATCGAGCTCCTCGGCTCGAGGCTCTTCCTCCGGATCGGCAGGGATAGCCAAGGCAGTGGCCATATCCCGGACGAACTCCGAGAACCTAGTGTCCTCCGGAGGGGATCTACTCCGGGGATCAGACTGCGGTGAGTCCGACGGGATGCACCGAGTCTTAAAAGTATCGGGAGACTCCTCGTCCTCCGTCTCCCAGGCGGACTCGTCCGAGGAGGAGTCAGGGTCGGACCCCGCGGGGCCCCCGGCGTCGACACCCTCGGTCCCGAACGGGAGGTCGAGGGAGACCTCGACCGAGGACGATTTCGAGCCACGAGGGTCTCGAGTATCGGCTCGGTCTCCGGGGTTGACTTCGAAGTCGACATCCCGGTGGTCGGGGCAGATGCACCAGACAGGCTGGCCATCAGTGCCCGCTGCTGCTCCATGAAGGCATACAGTCTGCACTCCAAGGCTGTCATCCTGAGACTCAGCTCGGGAGACGCAGCAACCACCGACTCGGGCCCCGGCGGCACCGGGCCCGACGTCGGCTCTCTGGGAGGAGAGTCCACGAGGACTACGGGGCTTACGTGTCCAGCAGACTCCGGCTCCACGAGAGGAACTTTGGCAGGCTTCTCTTGGTCCACGGGCCCGGGACGGCGGTCGGGGGTCTTAGACGTCCTATTCATAAACAAAAGCATATCATCATGATGCAAAGTTTCACATTAGGAGCCACCACCCGGGAAAAGAATCTGGGCATCATCGTGGATATGTTGAAATGCTCTGACCAGTATGCAGAGGTGGCCAAAAAAGCAAATAGAATGCTAGGAATTATAAGGACAGGAATGGAGAATAAAACCAAGTGCATTATAATGCCTCTGTATCACTCTATGGTATTAAATTAAATGGTCTCTTCTTAGAGCAAATCTACTGTTCAGACTAAACTATGTCTTGCTCAATCTACAACTATGGAAATTCAAGTTTGAAATAAGCAACATAAATGGTCATTGATGCAAGGAGCGCTAGTATGGTTAAAAAGTGAAACCGGATGCAGCTCCAGGGAAGTCTGAGACCAGTTGCTTAATAACATCAGTAATGTTTGAAATGTATCTGGTGGAAGAATTTATGGGAACAAGAATATAATTGAATTTCCATAGTTGTAGATTGAGCAATACATAGTTCACTCTATGAATAATCTGTACAATTCTGGTTACTATATCTTAAAAAGGATATAGTGGAATTAGAAAAGGTACAGAGAAGAGCAACCAAAATGATAAAAGGTATGAAAGGATACCCCTACAAGTAATGGCTTAAAAGGTTATGGCTCTTCAAATTAGAAAAAAAGACGGCTGAGGGGAGATAAAATAAATGTATAGAATTCTATCATATTTATTTACAGTTTCTTATATACCGCGCTATTCCACATCAGTGCGGTTCACCTAGAACATTTAACATACGCATTTCATAAGGATGATCCGCGTTTACAATGAACAGGTGGTACAACTTGGATTAGGAACGAGGGTAACTATTTACATCTGTGCCATAGTAATTAGGGGGTCCATTTGTGCTACTTTGGTCAGCTCGATGCGTCGGTTCTAGAGGAGCTGTCATCGGGGTAATGTCATCGGGGTAAACTAATAAATGGAGTGGAACGGGTAAACATTCCACTCCATATCAACAGTTCCCTTTTTCCTTTAGAGATCCTCTGTGTTTGTCCCATGCTTTTCTGAACTCAGATACTGTCCTCATCTCTACCACCTCCACTGGGAGACTATTCCACACATCTACCACTCTTTATGTAAAGAAATATTTCCACATATTACTCCTGAGTCTATCCCCTTTCACACTTATCCTATGTCACCTCGTAACAGAGCTTGCTTTCAATCAAAGGAGGCTCGCCCCCTGTGCATTTATTCCACAGAGGTATTTAAACGTCTCAATCATATCACCTCTATCCTGCCTTTCCTCTAAAGCATACATATTAAGATCCTTAAGTCTGTCCTCATATGCTTTATAATGAAGACCACTAACCATTTTAGTAGCCACCCTCTGCACAGACTCTAATCTGTTCATATCCTTTTGAAGGTGCGGTCTCCAAATGAGGTCGCACCAAGGACTTATACAGAGGCACTATCACCTCCTTTCTCCTTCTGGCCATTCCTCTCCTATTCACCCAAGCATCCTTCTAGCTTTCGCCATCGCCTTTTCTACCTGTTTAGCTAATTTAAGATCATCAGTCATAATCATGCTTAGGTCCCGCTCTTCTTTTGTGGACAGAAGTACTTCACCCCTATATTGTATCGCCCCCTTGGCTTGCTAAAGCCCAAATGAATGGCCCTGCATTTTTTAACATTAAATCTCAGCTGCCAAATTCTAGGCCATTCTTCAAGCTTAGCTAGATCCCTCCTCTTGTTATCTACACCTTTCTGGGTATCTACTCTATTGCAGATTTAGGTATCATCTGCAAAGAGGCAAACCTTACCCAACAGCCCTTCCGCAATATCACTAAGATGTTAAAAAGAACTGGACCAAGGACAGATCCCTGCGGCACTCCAACCTCCTTCTCCTCAGTGAGCTCCGTTTACCTGTACCCTCTGTCACCTCCCACTCAACCAATTTCTTACCCAAGCAGTAACTTTAAGGTCAATCTCTAGGATGCTTAGTTTGCTTATAAGTCTCCTGTGTGGAACGGTGTCAAATGCTTTACTAAAATCTAAATACACCACATCTAGGGCTCTCCCTCGGTCCAACTCCTGTTCACCCAGTCAAAGACCCAGTTTGAATAAGTTCCTGTAGGTAAAGTCCATAAATCCTTATTAAAGAGGACCAGGAAAATCCACTGCTTACCCCTGGGATAAGCAGCATGGAATCTGTATACCTTTTTGGGAACCTGACAGGTATTTATGATCTAAAAGTGGTTGTTAGACCCTTGGTCTAACCCAGTATGATATATCTTATGTTCTTATTTTCATATAAATTACATGGAACACAGTATAGTTGGTTGCAAATAGCTTTAAAGTAGCAAGAATCACTATAAATCCTGCACCTCATATTGGATTTTTTCTGAGGCAATAGAGGGTTAAGTGACTTACCTAAGGCCACAAGGAGTGCTAGTGGGAATCAAACCTTGGACTCCCAAGCCAATGCTCTGACCATTTGGCTACTCCTAAATCTTAGGCAAAAGATACACTACTGCTAGACCAGTCCAGACAAGTGGGTTGTGTTCCCCTATCAGCAGATTGGTGGAGAAAAAGAACCAATGGAAAGCCCAAGTTTCAATGATATCACTCCCATGGCCTTTATCCACCTCAACCACCAGAGATCTCTTCAGAATCCATCCCAAAGCATATGCGAGAACATAGCAAGCCTCACACAACCTCAACATAAGCAACAGTGAGTAATCTATAGTCAACTACTATGCACATGAAAGCAGAAACAGAAGGCTGTCAGCAAAAGATGAACCTGTACAGTCAAGTATAGAAATCATAGTGGACCCAAGGGTACTGCAGCACAAGAACAGAGCAAATACTGTTCCAGGGTCAGGCCCTGGACTGGTCTAGCAGGACTCAAGGAAAGGACATTATCTGATAAGTAAAATGTCACCTTTCATATCATCCTGCTAGACCAGTCCAGATAAGTGGAACGTACCAAAGCTATGACTCCACTGGACGGAAAGACGACAAAGCAGCTCACAGAAACTTGGCGCCAAAGGCCGTGTCCACCCACACGTGGACATCCAAGTGGGATTCCCTGACAAAAGTGGAAAGCGATGTGCACATTGCCAAATGACAAATGTCAGCAAGGGCTACCGAGCTCCACTCCACCCATGAGGACACTTGCGCTCCAGTAGAATAGAAACACAAACCCTCCAGAACTGGCTGGTTCTGCAGCAGATACGCCCCAATGTAGACTTAGCAGATATGTCATCTTTGCATGGGCCAGCAAGCAGCACAAAAACATGGTCTGACTTATGAAAAGAATTTGCAAATTCCAAGTAACGGAGAAGCACCCTCTGGACATCCACAAGGCAAAGATCCTTATCCTTTCCTCAACACTGCTCCTTGGAGAAGGAGAGCAGGCAAACCACCTGATTCACATGAATGGGAAAATCAGCTTAGGTAAAATGTCAGGCACAGGCTGAATGGAAATGACCTCCTCCAAAAAAGATTGGTAAGCATCTTGATCAGACAAATTACGACCAAGAAGACCATCCTGCACATTAAATCCTTCAGAGTAGTGTGCTTCAATGGCTCAAAGGGTGCCAACATCAAGGGCTTGAACCACAGACAAATCCCAGGGAGGGACCACAGATGCCAAACCCCTTGCAGGGAGTACAAGACATCTGGATGTAAGGCCAGAGACTTACCAGCCACTAGATCTCTGAAGCGGACCAAAATTGCAACCTGAACCTTTAGGGAACTAAGAAAAAGGCCCTTCTCCAGACTGTCCTGCAGAAAGGCCAACAGAGACGGCACCTTGGCCATCTCAGGAGCCAGTTGCCGTGTACCGCACCATCGCTCAGAGGTGCCAGTCCTGCACATGTATTCCAGATTAGTAGACCTCCTCTGGGCGCCAAGCAGAGTGGAAACCACTGCTGGAGAGTAGCATTTACAAGCTAGCCATCTCCTTTCAAGAGCCAAGCCGAAAGCAAGAAGGGAACCGGGTCCTCCAGGACAATTGGTCCCTAACACAAGAGGCTCTGAGGCAGTGACAAATGAAGAGGTGGCGGTTGCAAGAACCGCATCAGATCTCCAAACCACGCTCTCCTCAGCCAATCCAGTGCCACTTGAATCACCATCCCTATTCACCTCGCCTCCCAATTTTTCTCCTCTTTTCTGCACACCTCGTACCGCTGAGAACGTGTACTCTCTTATGTCTGCCATTTTTTTCCTTCCTATCATCATTCCACCACCCTCTAACCAATACAATCCTCTCTGGGGTATTTGGTTCACTTTTGTAGGGGAGATTAGATACTTTTGTGGGGATGAACGGCGGAGCTCTTTTTCAGCCGTCCATGCGGTTCAGTGACGTCACCGGAAGCCCCAGTTTTTCAAAATCTTTAAGAGACCAGTCTACACGCAGCCCTCAGCCAGGGAGATGTTTTCAATTTTGCTTAATTTTCCAAAAAAAAAAAAAAAAAGCTGCCTTAGTGCATTTGTCAAGGTCAGAAGTCATCCTGATGTTATCAGAAACATTTTTCACCACATGGAGTTGCTCTGCTAATTGTTGGTCTCTGGAACTGTGGAGCTTCAAGTCATCTACAAATAGTAAATGGGATGTTACCTTCTTTAGGATTCAGGCTAAATCTGTATCCCAAAGAGTTGATGAGAGTACTCATTGGATTAAGCGCTATACAAAACAGAAGTGGTGACAGGGGACTCTCCCTGAAATACTCCTTGCTAATCTTAATGGTTTATTGATACTTTATGCAGGTAAGCAAGATGGTTTACAACAAAAACAAAATAATCAATTAAAAGCCAGAAAGGAACGCCACATTACATGTAAGGAAAGAGGAGGGGGGCGGGGAGAGGTCATCATAGCAGATTGAGGGTCAGCCAGGAATCAGGTAAGCATATCAAATAGATATGTTTTAATTTGGCATTGAAGCTCTTGAAAGTGGGCTTTATACGAATATCAGGGGGCAATCTATTCCATAGCAAAAGGTGCAATAGAAAAGAAAGCTGAATTGCGAGTGGATTTATATTTGGTTCTGGAGGGAGTAGGAATGTGAAGCCAATGTGCATGTACTCAGCGAAGGGATTGCTGGGAAGCATGTAACGTGATAAGCGAAGAAACTTCAGAGAGTGTGGTTTGCCACACTGTCATGGTGAACTTAATGTACTCTATCAAACCAGGATATATTTTACACATTTCAAGGCACTTATCCAAGAGTATGGGACAATGTCAAAAGCTATTACCTTGATCTTGTTTTCTTTTCTAATTGTTTACCCTCTAATTTCCGTACCTCAGTTCTTTCCTTATCTGACCATCATCTACTTAACTTCACTCTTGTTCATCATTACACACCTCATTCTTCTCCAGTCTCCTCTTACCTTTTTAGGAATCTTTATGCTATTGATCCATTGACTCTCTCCACTATAGTCTCATCACCTCTCCTCCTCCTCTTTGTCTCCTAACTCTGTTGATGAAGCTATAGTTTCCTATAAAGCACAGTTACTTACCTATAACAGGTGATCTCTGGGAACAGCAGGAATAAGTCTTCACATATGGGTACGTCAGTACCGACGGAGCCTGCGCGGGAACGCTCCCCAGCGTCCAATCAGAAAGCCTTTGGGAGCATCCCACAGCGCCTGCGTGCTGCCTTCCCGCCTTTTCAACTGTCTCTCCTCAGTTGAGTTTTATAGCTGAGACAAAGAGGGAGAGCGAGGGAAAGGAAGAGAGATAGAGAGAGAGAGACAACTACTAGGGGAGGTGGGTGGGTTATGAAGACTTATTCCTGCTGTTCCCAGAGATCACCTGTTACAGGTAAGTAACTGTGCTATCTCCAGGAACAAGCAGGAATGAGTCTTCACATATGGGACTCCCTAGCTTTTGATGCCAGGGAGAGAGCCCAGAAGTTGTGTGTCCCTGGGACAGGGCTGCACTTCCCCACCTGGATCTCTGGCATCCCCTGAGGGATGGTGAGTAGGAGTTGATTAAGTATGGAACAGGTGTTTGAGAACAGCCTGACCAAACAAGGCATCCCGGCGGGAGTCCTTGTCTAAGCAGTAATGGGCTGTGAAGGTATGAACTGAGGCCCAAGTGGCTGCTTGACAGATGCCATCGATAGACACAGAGTTCAGATGAGCCATTGAGGCTGCCATGGCTCTCACATTGTGAGCTGTGACAAGGCCCTCCAGAGAAATGCTTTTGCTCTGATAGGCGAAAGAAATACATTGGGCAATCCAGTTGGAAAGAGTTCTCTTGAAGACTGGTTGTCCCAAATGAGAAGGATCAAAAGCAACAAAGAGTTGGGAAGACCTTCGATGTTGCTGTGTCCTCTAAGTAAAATGCTAGAGCTCTCTTACAGTCCAGGGTATGAAGATTCCTCTCTGCACTTGATGCATGAGGCCCTGGAAAAAAGACAGGTAGGTAGACTTCTTGGTTGAGGTGAAAAGGCGAGACCACCTTAGGCATAAAGTGTGGATTAGTCCTAAGGACCACCTTGTCATGATGGAACCTTGTATAAGGTGGATTAGCTACTAGTGCTTGCAATTCACTGATGTGGCGTGCTGATGTGATTGCAATGAGAAAGATAACCTTCCAAGAAAGGTATTTCAAGGAGGTGGTAGCTAAAGGTTCAAAAGGCGGCTTCATAAGCTAACCAAGAACCAAATTTAAGTCCCATGCCACCGGAGGTGGTCTAATGGGAGGCTTTGTTAAGAGGAGGCCTCTCATGAACCTTGCTACAAGGGGATGAGAGGAAACAGATTGTCCATTTAAAGGTCTGAGGGAAGCTGCAATAGCACTCAGATGGACTCTTACTGAATTTGTCTTAAGGCCTGCATTAGAGAGATGCAGGAGATACTCTAGCAACGATTCCAGAGGTATTGACCGGGGGGGTTAAGACCCCTGCCAGAACACCAGATGGTAAACCTTTTCCACTTGAAGGCATAAGAACGTCTAGTGGAAGGTTTTCTGGAAGCATAAAGGACCTCTTTCACTTGTTGAGAAAGAGGAAGATCCTGAAGATCTAGGCCTTCAGCAACCAAGCCCTGAGATGCAGAGACTGGGGATTGGGATGCCACAATTTTCCGTACTCCTGAGAGAGGAGGTCTGGAGCAGACCCTAACTCTAGGGAGGGAGCTTGAGAGAGATGTAGAAGCAGAGGGTACCACACTTGCCGTGGCCAATGTGGAGCTATGAGAATCATGTGGCCTCTGTCTCTCTGAAGCTTGAACAGGGTTTTGGGAACTAGGGGAATGGGTGGAAAGGCATACAGGAAGTCTTGACCCCAGTGAAGGAGGAAAGCATCCCTTGCCTGAGCCCCCTGAGCCGGAGTTCTGGAACAGAACCGGGGAAGTTTGGCATTCCACGGACTTCCAAAGAGGTCTATGTCCAGGGTTCCCCAAATTTGAAAACTTCTGGACACCTGGTCCATATGTAGGGACCATTCATGTGAAAGCAGAACTTGACTGAGTCTGTCCGCCCAAGAGTTTTGAACCCCTGGAAGATAGACTGCCAGAAGATGAATGTAATGCTCTCTGGCGAGGGCCCACAGTCGCAGAGCTTCGTTGCAAAGCGACAGAGAGCCAGTTCCTCCCTGCTTGTTTATGTAAAACATAGCTACCTGATTGTCCGTGTGGACAAGGACTGTCTTGTGGCTGAGCAGGGTGTGGAAAACTCGTAAAGCAAGGAAGATTGCTCTGCGTTCCAAGAGATTGATGTGGAGACAAGTCTCCTGTGGGGACCAGATGCCCTGGGTGGAGAGGTCCTGAAGATGAGCTCCCCAGCCCATTGGGGAAGCATCGGTTGTGAGAGTTGCCTGGGGTAGAGGCTGTTGAAAGGGAGACCCCAGCAACAGGTTTTGAGGTGACTTCCACCATTGGAGGGACAAAAAGAGGCGACTTGTGTTTGCTATTTTGTCTGACAGGCAGCCTAATGCCTGGGTCCATTGGGTGGATAAAGTCCACTGAGCTGCTCTCATGTGAAGGCGAGCATATGGTACCACATGAACAGTGGATGCCATGTGGCCTAGCAACTGTAACATTTCTCGAGCAGGTAGAAGGGGTTTTGACTCTGCTTGAGAAGCTAACTGCATCAAGAGAAGGCAGCGGGCCTGAGGAAGATAGGCCCTTGCCTTTGTGGTATCCAGCAGCGCCCCTATAAACTCCAGGGACTGAATAGGGATCAAATTGGATTTTGGTATTTTTATTACCAGCCCTAAATACTGGAGGATACGCATGGTGCAGGTTAGAGCAGTCTTGGCCTCTGATTGAGTGGGAGCTCGAATGAGCCAGTCGTCCAGATAGGGGAAGACAAATATTCCCAGGGTGCGCAGAAAAGCAGCAACCACTGCCATGCATTTCGTGAACACCCTTGGTGCAGAGGCCAGGCCAAAGGGGAGCACCTTGTATTGATAGTGCTTCACCTGGAAAAGGAACCGAAGGAACCTTCTGTGAGATGGATGGATGAGAACATGAGTGTACGCATCCTTGAGATCTAGAGAACAAAGCCATTCCTGACTGTTAAGGTATGGCAGCAGAGGTCCTAGAGAAACCATCTTGAATTTCTCCTTGACTAGGAAGCTGTTCAACTCTCTGAGATCTAAAATGGGCCTGAAGCCCCCTGTTTTCTTTGGGATAAGAAAATAGGGGGAGTAGAACCCCATGCCCTGTTGAGAAGGCACCTCTTCTATTGCCCCCTGAGCTAGAAGAGTGGCAACCTCCTGCTCTAACAGGGTGAGGAAGGAGGTTGGAGAATTGAACTGGTGCACTCTTGTGAGAAGGGGCAAACTGGAGAAACGAAGTTTGTACCCCTCTCTTATGATGGAGAGTGTCCAATGCTCTGCTGTGATTTGCTCCCATCTGGGAGCAAAGTGACATAACCTTCCTGGGATAGTGGAGGGCTCTGGTCCTTCTAGAGCCAGGAAGGCTAAGTTCTCTAGCAGAGAGTCAAAGGCCCTGAGGGGGCTGAGATTGCTGGGCTGGAGCAGGCCTCGCAGCCTTTGCCTTGGTCTGTTTGGAGGATTGCTGATGTTTGGAAGGAAACTGAGCTGCAGAAGATGCTCTCTGAGTATAAGCAGGATAGGATCTTCCCTTTTTAGAAAAAGGTGTTTTCTTGAACAGCCTTTTCTTAGCAGGAGCAGCAGTAGGCTTGGATAGTCTATCCAAAGCAGAATTTTCAGCATCCATCTGATTGGCTTTTGCTTGCCAATCTTTACCAAACAGATTCTCCCCTGTACAAGGGATATTTCCCAATTCATCTTGGACCCAGGTCTCCAAATCAGATGCTTGAAGCCAAGCAATCCTACGTGCACCTATAGCTATAGCTGAGGCTCTGCTTACGCATTCAAAGGAGTCGAAAGCTGCATGGTTGGAGAATTTGGAGATATCCTGGGCATGTTTGAGCCCAGAGAGAAATTCTGGCCTTTTACTGTCCGACATAAAAGGACTTAAAGTCAGCAAATGGTCAGTGACTTCTTTTAAGAACATTCCCATGTAGAGACTATAGGAATTTATTCTCGCAGCCAGCATGGAAGCTTGGAAGACTCTTCTTCCAAAAGCATCCAGGGTTCTACATTCACGTCCTGGAGGATTAGAGGCATGTCTTTTGGCACTTCTAATCTTTCTCATTGCAGACTCAACCACAATAGAGTGGTGAGGAAGCTGAGTTTTATGAAAACCAGACAAGGAGGGACACGATACATGGTGTCTAACCTGCGAGAATGAGGAGAGGCGGATAGAGGTGCTTCCCACATCCTTAACATGAGATCATACAGAATCTCATGAATAGGCAAGGTAGCTGCTTCTTTAGGAGTTTTAGGATATTGTAAAATATCTAACTCCTTAGCTCTAGGCTCTGACTCTGGGGCTACTGTAATAGAGACCCCGAGCCACCTCTCTGATAAAGTCTTGAAAAGACAAATCCTCTGGAGGAGACATCCTTCGTTTAGGAGAGGACTCCTCCTGTGGAAGAAGCATCGCTGCATCGACAGACTCTTCAGAATCCTCGGAGTCAGAGGAATCGAAGTATCGTCTGTCGGGATGCTCTTGCAAAGCCGGATACCCGTACCGACCGGGATTGGTATCGGGAATCATCGGTACCAGAGTATCGGTACAGGAAGGCTGCAGAGGGCAGGGTACCGGCAGGGCTGACACCGATGCCGATGCCACCGGTACCAGAATCGGTACCGATGGCGATACCGGAGTCGGTACCTGCAGAGTAGTCTGTTGTTGTGATACCAGGGGCGTCGATGCCACAAGGAAGGCCGCTAGACTGCGTTCGATGGACAGAATTCTCTGATCCATCGACGCTGCCAATGCCTGGAAGTCGGTACCAGTGGAGGCCACCGGTACCCCAGAGCATGGCACCAGGAGATCTGTTGAGGCCATGCCATCTAGATCGTCCTGGAACCCCAATGATGATGCTTTAGAAGCCGAAGCCTCCTGCCGGGGTAATTTTGCCGGTGCAGAATCCTCGAGGGCAAGGCCAGGGGCATCTCGATGCTTGGAAGGAGATTTGCCCTTCGAGGACCGGCTCAATTTATGTTTAGTTACCTGAGATCCATGTGAGGAAGAAGCAGCCCTGGAAGACGTCGATGCCACCGAAGCCGCATCAGAGGGAAACAGGGTACTGAGCTTGGCAGCTCGGTTCTGTCGACCTCTCTTAGACATCATGGAACAGGACGCACAATCTTTAATGGAATGGTCAGGGCCTAAACATTTGAGACACCAGTCATGGGTGTCGGTGACGGATATAGTACCGTCACATTTCGTGCACTTCTTAAAACCTGAGGCAGGTTTTTCCATATTTAAGGAAAAGGTTTTGGGCCTAAGGCCCAAAACTGAAGTACACCTGAAGAGAAATAAAAAGTCTTCGGGGGTTTTTTTTGTTTTTTTTTTTAAAAGAAGAAGAACCGGCAGTACCAGTATAGCGTCGAGGAAGGCAGACGCGTACAGAAAAGGAATAAAGAAAAAATAAGGAAATTCTTCTGCGGTGACAGGAACACGACCTGCTGGCTCCGTGGAAAAAGAACAATTGATGAGAGACAGTTGGAAAGGCGGGAAGGCAGCACGCAGGTGCTGTGGGATGCTCCCAAAGGCTTTCTGATTGGACGCTGGGGAGCGTTCCCGCGCAGGCTCCGTCGGTACCGACGTACCCATATGTGAAGACTCATTCCTGCTTGTTCCTGGAGATTACTGCTCTCTCCTCTGTTCTGGATAGTCTTGCGCCACCTATCCTTCATCCTCTGAAGCGCACTATACCTCAGTCATGGCTGTCTTCAACTACTGCTACCTCCGCTCCTGTAACCGCTCAGCTGAGCGCATTTGGCTCAAATCCCGCTCCCTTTCTGACTTTCTTCATTTCACTACTTGTCCTTCTATCAACCCATCTCCCTCCTTCCTTTCATTTCCAAAATTCTTGAACATGCAGTTCACTGTTCCCTCTAAGCTGTGCGCGTGTGCGCACGCACACACCTCGCCGAGTGAGCGCACATACTTTACAACAGAGCGCACAAAAATTACGGTTCTGATTCTGATAGAAAACACAGACGTCCTTAAAATTGAAAAGTTGTTGTGTATTTACGGTTTTCACAAGTTCTACAATATTTTCTAGTGCAATCAATGTGGTGTACATACTGTATTCTGATGTATAGTCAAATTATAAAGTATATAACTCCGAGTGTCGTTATGTGGCGCACAAAAATGTAATCTTCCTTCAAAAGCTGCACAGCTGATATTTTATGCGCACACAGACTACAGAAAATTAGAGGGAACTTTGGTGCAGTTCCTCTGTCACCATGAATTTCTCTCCTCTCAAGCTCTCTTTGATCTACTTTTATCTGGCTTTCGTCCCTTACATTCTACTGAAATGGTCCTTGCCAAAGTCTCCAGCAACTTGTTCCTGGCTAAATCCAACAGTTTTTACTGAGTCCTCATTTTTCTTGACCTTTCTGATGTTTTTGATACTGTTGACCATCAACTTCTCCTTGAGGCATTCTCCTCACTTGGTTTTAGGGGCTCTGTACTATCCTGGTTTTCTTTTTATCTCTCCCAGTGCTCTTTCAGTGTCTGTTCTGGTGGTTCCTCCTCTTCTGCTATCCCTCTCTCAGTTGGTGTACACCAAGGATCTGTTCTAGGCCCTCTCCTTTTCTCTTTCGATACCCAGTTCCCTGATACTTGTGACCTGAATTGGCCACTGCTGGGAACAGGATACTGGGCTTGATGGACCTTGGCATATCTATGTTCTTATCTCCTTCCATGGTTTTCTATATTATTTTTATGCTGATGACTCAAATCTATCTACACCTGATATTTCTACTACATTCCAAGCCTGTATATCTGCCTGCCTATCTGACATTGCTGCCTCAATGTCTCACTGCCATTTGAAACTGAACATGGCCAAAACTGAACTTCTTATTTTTCTCCCTAAACCCTCTTCCTCCCTTCCTCCTTTCTCCATCTCTGTTGATAATACTCTTCTGCTTCCTGTTTCCTCAGTCTGTAACCACGGGGTCATCTGACTCCTCCCTCACTTTCTCCACACATATCCAACAGATAGAGAAGACCTGTCATTTCTTTCTCTATAACATTAACAATATTCGCCCTTTCTTAACACACTACTAGGACACTTGTCCTCTCTGTAGTCACTTCTCTCCTTGACTACTGCAACCTCGTCTTTGCTGATCTCCCTCTGAGTGATCTTTCTCCCCATTCAAAACTCTGCTGTGTGGCTAATCTTCCGCCAGTCCCACTTTACTCATATAACCCCTCTTCTTAAATCTCTACATTAGCTTCCCTTCCGTTTCTGTATCCAATGCAAACTTCTCCTGACCTATAAATGCATTCATTCTGTTCTTTCTCACTACTTTCTCGCTCTCCTTTCTCCCTACACCCCTCCTTGTGAACTCCACTCTTCCTCTGGCTTTATCCTCTCTATGCTCTTCTCTTCGTCTGCCAACTCTAGACTTCAATCCTTTCACCTTGCTGCTCTTTATGCCTGGAACCAACTACCTGTATCTTTACATCAGCTTTCATCTCTCCCCCTTTTCAAATCCATGCTAAAGGCTCACCTCTTTCAGATCGCTTTTGGATCTTAATCCTTTGTTCTCCTTCTGTCTCCTTACCCTTCCCTATTGTCCCCTCATTCTCATCTATTGTTCTGTCTGTCTTGATTACACTGTAAGCTCTGATGAGCAGGGAATGTCTTATTATGTGTGTCTGTACAGCGCTGCATACGCTGAATGTCACATGTATGATTTTCTCCCAGTTGGTGAGGGGTCTTACGCGTGCACTAGGTGCAAGGACCTCGTTGCTCTCGGGAACAAGTCTGATCTCTGGAGGCTAGAGTAGCAGACTTGGAGGACAAAAGGAAGACAAAGTTACATAGATGAGACTTACAGGGATATAGTACTGAAGTCCCACCTCCAGTCTGGCAGCATCCCTGATGCCATGGAGGAGAGAGGTCACATGACAGAAGAGCATCACCCTGGTGTGGCAGGAAGTGATCCTGTAGCTAGGACCTGTCCTCCAGGTCATGTAAAACCCTCTCACACTGAGGAAGCTCCTCCAGTGACATGTGCCCATGAGGCAAGTGTTAGGACAGCCATCATAGTTGGTAATTTGATCATTAGGCATGTAGATAGCTGGGTGGCTGGTGGATGTGAGGATTGCCTGGTATCATGCCTGCCTGGTGTGAAGGTAGCAGACCTCACATGCCACCTAGACAAGGTCTTACATAGCGCTGGGGAGGAGTCTGCTGTTTGGCACATGTCGGTACCAATGACATAGGAAAGCATGGTAGGGAGGTTATGGAGGCTAAATTTAGGCTTTCAATAGGAAGTTGACATCCAGAACGTCCAGGGTAGCATTTTCTGAAATGCTTCCCATTCCATGCGCAGTACCCAAAAGGCAGGCAGAGCTCCAGAGTCTCAAAGTGTGGATGAGACAATGGTGTAAGGATGAGGGTTTTGGATTTGTTAGGAACTGGGGAACATTCTGGGGAAAGGAGGCGCTCTTTCGAAGGGATGGGCTCCACCTTAACCGGGATGGAACCAGGCTGCTGGCATTAACCTCTAAAAGGAGACAGAGCCGCTTTTAAACTAGATAATAGGGAAAAGCCGACAGTCACCCAAGCGAGCATGGTTCGGAACAATGTATCCTTGAAGGAGGATACTAGCAAAAGACTGAAGTAAGGGCATATCAGCAGAGAGGGTCTAATAAAGACAAAAATAGCCCAAATGCCCTTGAGTACAGAGCAGACAGAATCTCTATGGATTGAAATTCCATGTAAAAAGGGGAAAGGGAAGGCGATGGCAGTGGCTGTGTACTATCGACCGCCTGGCCAGAATAAACAAATGGATGATGAAATGCTCAAAGAAATTAGGGAAGCTAACAAAATTTACAGCACAGTAATAATAATGGGTGATTTTGAACACCCTGGTACTGAGCTGGTCAATGTCAGGGCAGGACATGATAGGAAGAAAAGGTTTCTAGATTAAATAAATGACTGCTTCTTGGAGCAGCTGGTTCATGAACTGACCAGAGGGCAATCCATTTTGGACCTAGTCCTTAGATGAACACAAGATCTCATGCAAGAGATAAGGGTGTTGGGGCCACTTGGCAATAGTGATCATAGCATGATCGCGTTTGATTTAATAAATGGAGGGAGGGAGGGTAAGGAAATGCACAGTACTACCTTTTAACTTTCAAAAGGAAGATTATGATAAAATGAGGAAAACAGTTAAGAAAAAACTAAAAGGAGTAGTTGCAAATGTTAAAGATCTACATCAAGCTTGGGTGTTTAAAAATACTATCTTGGAAGCCCAGACCAGCTGTATTCCAAAAATCTGCCAGCATGGTTTAAAGGTGAGGTCAGAGAGGCTGTTGCCAAAAAAGCATTTTCCAGGAAATGGAAAAAGAAGCCAAATGACAAAAACTGGAAACACAAGCACTGGCACGTTAGATGCGGCACTGATAAGGTAGGCAAAGAGAATTTGAGAAGACGCTTGCTGTGGAAGCAAAAATGTGTAATAAAGACTTTTTCAAGTACATTTGTAGCAAAAAGCCTGTGAGTCAGTTGGACCATTAGATGATAGAGGGGTAAAAGGGGCACTAAGAGGGAACAAGCCATAGTGGAGAGACCGAGTGAATTCTTTGCTTCGGTCTTTACTGAAAAAGATGTAGGATGTTACCCATAACTGCAATAGTATTTAACCCTTTCCAGGCCGAGCCCAAAACTCTTGGGATCCAAAATTCTGACTAAATATTCCTATCAAATGGTATATAATACATGACCATAGCAGAAAGAAAATCACTATTAGAACATATTGAATAATTTTCCTAAAATATGCAAAATTAAAACCCGGCTGCAGAATGTGGATTAAAAATTTAAAGTAGGCCTTGAAAGGGCTAAAGGTGATGCTGCGAAAGAATTGAAAGAAATATCAATACATAGGGAAGATGTATTACATCTATACACTGAAGAGTAGCAAATCACCTGGACCGGATGGTATACATCCAAGGGTGTTGAAAGAACTGAAATATGAGATTGCAGACCTACTATTAGTAATCTGTGAACTATCATTAAAATCATCTAATACCTGAAGATTGGAGGCTGGCCAACGTAACACCAATTTTTAAAAAGAGTTCCAGGGATGATCTGGGCAACTACATACCGGTGAGCATGACGCCAGTACCGGGAAAAATCGTAGAAACCATTATAAAAAACAAAATTACTGAACATGTAGATAGTTATGGCTTAATGGGAGACAGTCAACATGGCTTTAGCCAAGGAAGGTCTTGCCTTATTAATCTGTTATGTTTTTTTGAAGGTGTGAATAAACAGGTTGACAAAGGTGAGTCCATTGATACAGTGTATCTGGACTTTCAGAAAGCCTTTGACAAGATCCCTCATGAGAGACTTTTGGCAAAATTAAAAAAGTCATGGGATAGGAGGCAGTCTACTATTGTGGATCAGGAACTGGTTAAAAGATAGAAAGCAGAAGGTAGGGCTAAATGGCCAATTTTCCCAATGGAGAAAGGTGAATAGTGGAGTTCCCCAGGGATCTGTGCTGGATCAGCTGCTTTTTAACATATTCGTAAATGACCTGGAAATGGGAATAATGAGTGAGGTTATCAAATTTGTACATGACACAAAACTATTCAAAGTTGTTAAAACCCATAAGGATTGTGGAAAATTGCAAGAGGATCTTGATAAACTGGAAGACAGGGCATCCAAATGACAGATGAAATTTAATGTGGACAAGTGCAAAGATATACACCTAGGAAAGAAAGAGTAGTTACTCACCTGTAACAGGTGTTCTCCAGGAGCAGCAGGAATCAGTCCTCACTTATGGGTGACGTCGTCGACGGAGCCCTCGCGGAGCGATTTCCCCAGCTTTTGAAGAAAGCCTTTGGGATTGCAGCGCGCATGCGCGGTCCCCTTCCCACCCGAGGGTGCCATCTTGCTCAGTCAGATGACATAGCGAAGACAGCAAAAACACAACAGAATGAATGCAACTCCAAGGGGAGGAGGGAGGGTAGTGAGGACTGATTCCTGCTGCTCCTGGAGAACACCTGTTACAGGTGAGTAACTACTCTTTCTCCAGGACCAAGCAGGAAGTCAGTCCTCACTTATGAGACTCCCAAGCTTAAGGCTACCGGAGACCTCAAGCCTAAAAGAGCTTCCACAAGCTCAGCAGTACAGAAGGAAGGAATCTTCTCTGAATACGCATCCGGCCGGTAGCCAATTACCGGGGCCGGAGGGTAGGAGTTGCCTAAACCTCAAAGAGATTGTGGAGGACTGCCTGTCCGAAAGCACTGTCCCTGCGGGACTCCCTCTCCAGGCAGTAATGAGCCGCAAAAGTCTGGCTTGAAGACCAAGTAGCGGCCCGGCAGATGTCTGCCAATGGGACAGAGCGGAGATGAGCCACAGACGCAGCCTTCGCCCTGACACGGTGGGCCGTGACTCGACTCTCTAAGGAGAGGCTGGCTGCCTCATAAGCCCAGGCGATACAGTCAGCTACCCAGATGGACAGAGTACGCTTGGAGACAGGGACCCCCAACCGATTGGGGTCAAAAGATACGAAAAGCTGAGCAGCTTTCCTGTGCTCACGCGTACGCTCAAGGTAGAAAGACAAGGGTCTTCGACAGTCCAGGGTATGCAAAATAGTCTCAGCTCGGCTGGTATGCGGCCTGGGAAAAAAGGTCGGAAGAACCACCTCTTGATTGATGTGGAAAGAGGAAACCACCTTCGGAAGAAACTTAGGGTGCGTCCGTAGGACAACCCTATTCTTGTAGAACTTAGTATAAGGGGGCTCCGACACTAGGGCCTGTAGTTCACTAACGCGCCTAGCGGAGGTAAGGGCCACCAAGAAGAGAGTCTTCCAGGAGAGGAAACGAAGAGGGCAGGTAGCCATGGGTTCAAAAGGCGGACAGGTAAGCCTTTGTAAAACCACATTGAGATCCCAGTCGGGAGCCGGAGGGCGCAACGGGGGCTTGAGCAGGAGCAGGCCTCTGAGGAAACGCGCCACCAAGGGGTGCGAGGAAAGAGGTTGGCCCTCCACCAGCGAATGGTGCGCAGAGAGAGCACTGAGGTGGACTCTGACAGAATTGGATTTGAGGCCTAGATCGGAGAGGTAAAGCAGATATTGCAGTACCACCGATACTAAGCAGGCGAAAGGGTCCTCAGAGCGCTGAGAACACCAGGCCGAGAAGCGGCGCCATTTAAGGGCGTAAGACTTCCGGGTGGAAGGTCGCCGAGACGCCAGGACGACAGCCTCCACCTCCGGAGGAAGTAGGAGCGGAGCTAGGACTACCCTTTCAGCAGCCAGGCCATCAGATGAAGGGCCCAGAGGTTGGGGTGTAGAAGGGTGCCCTGATCCTGGGTCAGGAGATCGGGCTGAAACCCCAGAGGAAGAGGGGTGTCCACCGCCAGCTGCAGGAGCAGAGGGAACCAGGGTTGTCTCGGCCACCTGGACGCTACTAGGATCACGGAGGCCCTGTCCTGGACAACTTTGAACAGCGTCCGGGACACAAGTGGCGTGGGAGGAAAGGCATACAGTAGGCCCGTGGACCACGAGATGAGGAAAGCATCCTGCGCTACTCAGAGGATGCGGGTGCCGAGAGCAGAACCTGGGAAGTTGCCGGTTCAGAGGACTGGCAAAGAGATCCACGGTGGGGAAGCCCCACCGGCGGAAGATCTGCCAGACAACTAAGGGGTTCAATCTCCATTCGTGCGGCTGCAGGATCCGGCTCAGTTTGTCGGCCAGGCAATTGTCCGGTCCGGGCAGGTAAACAGCCTTGAGGAGGATGTCGTGGTCGACTGCCCACGAGCACAGTCTCCGTGCCTCCTGACAGAGAAGGAGGGAGCCTGTGCCCCCTGTTTGTTCACGTAGAACATGGCAACCTGATTGTCCGTCTGCACCAGTACAGACTGACGAGAAGTGAGGTAAGAGAAGGTCCGCAGAGCTAGGCGGATCGCCCGCAGCTCCAGGAAGTTTATCTGTTGAGCCGCCTCCCAAGGGGTCCAAAGGCCTTGGGTGCGCGCTCCCTGGCAATGCGCTCCCCATCCCAGGAGAGAAGCATCCGTCGTGAGCACCTGGGAGGGTGTGGGAGGCTGAAAAGGCATGCCGAGCATCAGGTTGGGCAGGTGAAGCCACCATTGCAGAGAGGAGACCAGACGGTCGGAGATCTGTAGCAGGTCCATCAGACTCCCTGTGGCCTGATGCCATTGAGTACGAAGGCTCCACTGAACAGGCCGCATATGTAGGCGGGCATTCGGGGAGACATGGACCGTGGAGGCCATATGACCGAGCAGCTGCAAGAATCGCCTGGCCGGGGCCGGCGACGCGCTGTGGAACCTGCCGGCCAGAGCTATGAGCCTGTCGGCTCGCTCCCGAGGCAAGAAGGCACGAGCTCGCAGAGTGTCCAGCCGTGCCCCTATGAACTCGAGATCCTGAGAGGGGTGCAACGTGGACTTTCCAAAGTTTATGACGAAGCCCAAGTGCTGAAGCAAAGCCACTGTGCGTTGAGTGGCCTGGGTGACCTCTACGGAGGACTGCGCCCGTATGAGCCAGTCGTCCAGGTAGGGGAAGACGAAGAGGCCTTGAAGCCTCAGGAAGGCCGCCACCACTGCCAGGCATTTTGTGAACACCCTGGGAGCGGAGGACAGGCCGAAGGGCAGCACGCGGTACTGATAATGCCTTCCTGCCACCACAAATCTCAGATATTGCCGGTGGTCCGGATGGATAAGGATGTGGGTATAGGCATCCTTTAGGTCCAAGGAGCATAGCCAGTCTCCCTGCTGGAGGTAGGGCAGTAGGATTCCAAGGTTAAGCATCCTGAACTTTTCCCGTTGCAGGAACTTGTTGAGGTCGCGGAGGTCCAGGATGGGTCTGAGGCCTCCTGTTCGCTTGGGCACCAGGAAGTACCTCGAGTAGAACCCTTGGCCCCAGAAGTGTTGGGGTACTGGCTCCACCGCCTGTTCCCCCAGCAGACCCTGCAGCTCCTGCAGGAGTAAGTCCCTGTGCAGGGGAGGCCTTGGCGGCTCCCCTGGGAAGTAGGGGGGAGGCACCTGGTGAAAACGTAGGAGGTAGCCCTTTTGAACCACCTGCAGCACCCAGGAATCGGAGGTTATGGCTGACCACCTGTGAGCGAAGTGGATCAGCCTGCCCCCATGCAGGGTAAAGGGGCTATGCTGGCATAGTCAAAAGCCCCCACCCTGCTGAGCAGGGGGCTGTGTAGTGGGCTTAGGGGCCCTCGGCTTACGGGGCCCATTGCCCTGACTCTTAGCCTGCGGACCCCGATTGGGAGCTGCAGACGCTTGGTATTGAAGGTGCTGTTGCTTATAGGCGGGCACCTTCCTCGGGTAAAAAGGCTTTTTCCCCGAGCCCTTCCTCTTCTGTGAGGGAGTAGAGGTCTTTCTGGATAAGCGAGTCCTAGTGAGAGTCTCGGACTCGAGTTCCGCTGCCTTATCAGTCATGGGTTTGCCAAAGAGGTTTTCACCTCTGCACGGGACATCGATCAACTTGTCCTGCACCCACGGCTCGAGGTCGGATGACTGAAGCCAGGCCTGTCGGCGGGCACCAATGCCGGCTCCCGCGACTCGGGCAGACGCCTCGAAGCCATCGTATGCCGCTCGAGAAATAAACTTCAAGCACTCTCGAATACTATCGGACAAGGTCTGGAACCTCTGTAAGGGTTCCTCGGAGAGACCAGCCGAGAACCTGGCGATTTCTTTTGCCAGGTCTCGGAGGAACATTCCCATGTATAGCTGGTATGTCTGGACTCGGCAGGCCAGCATGGAGCCCTGGAAGCACTTCCTACCGAGGGCATCCAGGCTCCGGGCCTCCTTACCCGGAGGCACCGAGGAGTGCATCTTTTGACTCTTAAGCCGATGCATTGCCGATTCCACCACCATGGAATGGTGCAGAAGTTGTGCCTTCTGGAACCCGGGACTCTTGCGGACTTGATACATCAAATCAACCCGCCTGCTCAGCACCGGCATCGATGCCGGGCATTCCCACATGCGAAAGAGCAGCCGCTCCAGCATCGGGGGAACCGGAACAGTAAAGGCCTCCTTCGGGGCCGAGTCATACTGGAGTGCCTCGAGCTCTTCGGTGCGGGGCTCCTCCTCGGGATCCGCGGGGAAGGCCAACGCCTTGGCCATACCCCTCACAAAATCGGAGAAGCGGGTATCCTCCGGAGGGGATCGCTTCCGAGGCTCCGACTCGGGCGAGTCGGAGGGGACGCACCTGGTCTGAAAAGAACCTGGTGATTCGTCCCCTTCCGTGTCCCAGCCCGACGCCTCCGAGGAGGAGTCGAGAGGGTCCGTGCGGGCGAGGGTTCGCCCCGACGCCGAAGCCGGCGTCGACGACCTCGGTCCCGAACGGGAGGCCGAGGGGGACCTCGACCGAGGATCGACTCGAGCACGTGTGGACTCGAGGATCGACTCGGCTGCCGGTGTCGACTTGGGCGTCGACGTCCCGGTGGTCGGGGCAGATGCACTGGCGAGGCCGGTCATCAATGCCCGCTGCTGGTCCAAGAAGGCAGTGATACTGCGCTCCAAGGATGTCAATCTGAGGCCAAACTCAGACGACCCGGCAGCTTCCGACTCGGGCCCCGACGGCGTCGGGCCCGACATCGGTTCCGGAGGGGAGTCCAGGAGGACTATAGCACTCATGTGTCCAGGCGGCTCCACCTCTAGGCGAGGAAGTTTGCAAGGCCTCTCCGTCTCCGAGGGCTCAGGGCGAATGACGGGGCTAAGCGACCCGGCCATCCAGGGACCAGGTGCGTCCTCCGACGACGCCCGAGCGGGCTTCTTCTTCCGACGATGTTCCCAGTCGGGGGACCCCCGCTCAGAGGAACTCCGATGATACTCGTGGCCGGAGCCCCGAGACATCGAAGCCTCGGACGAGGTCCGAGCCTGACCGGACTTGGGGTCAGAGAAGATACGATCCTTTTGTGACTGCCGACTCCTCAGAGACTTCGAGGACAGTCTGCTGCACGGGCCGCAACCCGTAGAATCATGGTTGGGTCCGAGGCAACGGAGGCAGTAGTCGTGCGTGTCCATAAGGGACATTATCTTGGAACAACGACCACATTTTTTAAACCCGCTGGCAGCCATCGGGTGAAAAAGGACCCCGGCAAGGTCGAAAGACCGTGCTGCCAGGGGTGAAGAAGAAAATGGCGGGAACGCCAGTTAAGACAAAACTGAAAAAGGGGATAAGAACGGACTCGATAGGGATATCGAGACCGGGCAGGGGGGGGGGGGGGACACGCGAACCGAGAAAACAAACTAAGAAATTAATCAACTTTTTCTGCGGCGAAAACAAACTACGTCTGTAGAGCTCCGCGGAATAAAGAAGACTGAGCAAGATGGCACCCTCGGGCGGGAAGGGGACCGCGCATGCGCGCTGCAATCCCAAAGGCTTTCTTCGAAAGCTGGGGAAATTGCTCCGCGAGGGCTCCATCGACGACGTCACCCATAAGTGAGGACGGACTTCCTGCTTGGTCCTGGAGAAAAACCCAAACTATGGTTACACAATGCAAGATTCCACATTATGAACCACCAACCAGGAAAAAGATTTAGACGTCGTTATGGATAACATGATAAAACCCTCCGCCCAGTGTGTAGCGGCGGCCAAGAGAGCAAACAGAATGCTAGGTATCATAAGGAAAGGAATGGAGAATAAAACAAAGGATATTATGCCTCTCTATCGTTCCATGGTGCGACTGCACCTTGAATATTGTGTGCAATTCTAATCGCCGTATCTTAAAAAGGATATAGAATTGTTAGAAATGGTAGAGAGAAGGGCCACCAAAATGGTAAAGGGGAAGGAAGGATACCCCTATGAAGAGAGGCTAAAAAGCTTAGGGCTCTTCAACCTGGAAAAGAGATGGCTGAGGGGAGATATGATAGAGGTCTATAAATTAATGAATGGAGTGGAACGGGAGATGTAGATCGATTGTTTACGTCATCAAAATATAGAAAGACTAGGGAGCATGCAATGAAGCTACAGGGTAACCTATTTAAGACTAATTAGAGAAAATATTTTTTCACTCAACGTGTAATCAAAGTCTGGAATTTGCTACCGGAGGATGCAGTAAAAGCTGTTAGTGTAGCAGAGTTTAAAAAAGGTTTGGACAAGTTCCTGGAGGAAAGGTCCATAAACCATTATTAAAGGGGACCCAGAATATCCACTGCTTGACCCAATATAAGCATTGAGGAACCTGTGTCTTTTGGGGAAACTGCTAGGCACTTGTGATCTAGATTGGTCACTGTTAGAAACAGGATATTGGGCTTGATGGACCTTGGTCTGACCCAGTATGGCATAACTTATGTTCTTATGTCGTGTCAATGGCTTTATTAAAATCCAGCTACAAAACCAGCGGTACTGTTCCCTGATATAATTCCCTTATCAAATCATATCAGATTTATCTATTATCTCTTTCTAGTACAACAATTCTCAACCAGTGTGTCTGGAAGCAGCAGGACACGTGTTGTGGGGCTGGCACAAGTAGGATAGCAGTTTCAGAGAAGCGGTGACATCGGCAGCATTAGGAAGTGCAGCAGGGAATGCGTAGTTACTCAGCTGTAACAGGTGTTCTCCAGGGACAGCAGGAATCAGTGCTCAAATATTTTCTTGACCCCTCTCAATCTTCTGGTTCATCAGTATGGCATCTCCGCGTATTATTACGTGGATGATATCATCCTTCTCCATCATACTGACTCTTCCTCTCCTGATATCAGTCCTCTTAACGCCTATCTCACCTGTGTTGGTTCATGGATGTCTGGTTCACTTTCAGTGGTCCCACTCCCTCTATTGCCCTCCTGCTTTCCTCCTCCCCCATCCCTCACAACCCCTCCCTGCGCTACCTAGGTGTCACCCTCGATTCTGCCTTGACATTCCAAGAACACATATCCTCCATTGTCCCCGCAATTTATTTATATTTAGACAGTTTTGTATACCACCTTATCCTTCAATCAAAGTGGTCACAACACAATTGGGGGATACATTTAACACGAGGGGATATGAGATACATACACTGATACTTACAGGGAACATAGGCAAATCCGTGCTACCCAACCTTTCCTCCCTACCCCTTCCCTAACTACATTGCTTCTCTCCCTTGTTATGTCTCGTTTGGACTACTGTAATGTCTCTCTGGCCGGCCTCTCCCCATACCAATTGCACAGACTCTAGCTTGTCCAAAACACAGCAGTCCATATTCTTATGCACGCCTCCCGCTTTGACCACGTCACTCCCCTCCTTATTCACCTCCATTGGCTCCCTGTAGCCTTCTGCATTCAGTATAAAATTCTCATCTTCGTCCATAATGCAATTCATACTGGTACACCTCAATATCTCTCCAACCTGATCCACCTTCACACCTCCAAGCACTCACTCCGGTCCATACATTCAAACTGCATGTCCCTTCCCTCCCCCTCCCAGGCCCACCTGGAGTCTACCCAGTCCTCTGCCTTCTTTTTCCTCTGCCCCAGGCTCTGGAACTCACTCCCCCCCCCCCCCAGCCCTCTATCATTTTTAAAGAAAGACTGAAGACCCACCTATTCCACCTAGCTTCTGACATCCCCCCCCTGCCCTCTCCCTCCAGCCCCCCCCCCCCCCCCCCAGTAAGGTTCCTACCCCCGTTCCGTTTCAGGTCTCTTCCTCTGTGTTTTCTTCTCTAAAACTATCCCTTTCTTGTTAATTTATTGGCGTTCTGTTTCGTTCCCTAGCAGCGGAACATTTTATTGTAAACCGCTCTGATTCTCACTTGTGGGTGGTATATTAAAAACTGAATAAAGATAAAGATATGGGTGGCATCTGTGCCAACGGAGTCCGCATGGAGCATTTCCCCAGCTTTCAAAGAAAGCCTTTGGTACAAGGTACCATGCATGCATGATTCCCTTCCTGCCAAGGGTGCCAGGGGAGGAGGGAGAGTTGTGAGGACTGATTCCTGCTGTACCTGGAGAACACCTGTTAGAGATGAGCAACTACACTTTCTCCAGGAACAAGAAGGAAGTCAGTCTTCACATATGGGATTCCCTAGCTCCAGGCTGCTGAGGACTGAACCACGACAGCACCAACGGTGACCAATAGGGTAGCTGTGAGTTGCAGAAGATGAGTCCCCACTGAGACACTCTGCAGGACCCTAGCATCCAGCAGCACTATCATTCTGATAGCCTCAACACAGAAGGGTCAGAAGGCAGGAGCTGCCTACATCTGGAGAATATTATGGAGTACTGCCTGGCCAAACGCACTGTTCCTGCAGGACTCTCTCCAAGCAGTAGTGAGCTGCAAGCATATGAATTGAAGACCATGTGGTGGCCTTGTTCTCCGTCACCGGCAGTGAATGGAGGTTGGTCACTAATGTGGCCATCGCTCTCATGCGATGCACTGTGATCCAGTTCTCAAGGGAGAGGCCAGCTCGCTCATAGGTGAGGGAATACAGTCCACCACCCAATTGGACAGAGTTTGCTTAGTCACAGGGAGCCCTAGTCTGCTGGGGTCATAAGACACGAAAAGCTGAGGAGCTTTGCGATGGGCCTGAGTCTGCTGTAAGTAAAAGGACAGGACCCATTTTCAATACAGTATATGAAGTACTAGTTCCTCCCGGACAACGTGAGGCCATGCGAAAAAGGTAGGGAGGACCACCTCTTCGTTGAGATGGAAAGGAGATATCACCTTCGGGAAAAAGTTGGAATGCGTGCAGACTACTCTGTTCTTGTAGAACCTTGTATAAAGTGGATCTGCAACCAGGGCCTGAAGTTCGCTCACTCTTTGAGCGGACATGAGGGCCACCAGGAAGGTACCACAGATCTGGCAAGTGGCTAGGGGCTCGGGGCTCGAATGGCGGTCTGGTGAGCTGTGAGAGCACCACAATGAGGTCACTCTCCACCACCAGAGGGCAGAGAGGGGCCTTGGATAACACAGAGGCCCCGGAGGAACCTGGAGACCAAGGACTAGCTTGAGAGAGGTTTTCACTCGGCAGGGTGGTGGAGAGTGGCTATCACACTCAGATGCATCCTCATAGAGTTAGACTTCAGCCTGGTGTGTGACAGGTGCAGTAGGTACTGGAGTACTAATTGCACATGGCATATGGAGTACTGGAGGTTCTCCCTCCTTTCCCCACACCAGGCAGAAAACTTTCTCAAAGGCATAAACCCGTCTGGTGGAGGGCTTTTGGGATGGCCAGTAGGATCTCCTTGACTTCTCTCGGAAGATTGAAAGGGGCCATTGCTACCCTTTCAGCAGCCATGCTGTTAATGTTAGCAACCCCATATTGGAGTGCAGGAAGGAGCCCCCCTCCTGGAACAGGAGGTCTGGAGCTCGGCCCAACAGGACTGGGAGAGTAGCAGTGGAAACCAAGGCTGCCTGAGCCACTTGCGGGAAATTAGTATAAATGACGCCCTCTCGCTCTGGACCTTGCAGAGGGTCTTGACAACTGGGGGGGGGGGGGGGGGCGGGCAGTGGGAATGCATAGTGTAGGCCATCAGACCACAATATCAGGAAGGCATCTGCCGCCACTCTCTCCGGGTGCAGCTGATGTGAGCAGAAGCAAGGCAGCTGTGTGTTGTCCAGAGAAGTGAATAGATCTATCACGGGCCTGCCCCAGAGGTATAAGAGCTGTTTTTCCACCCTGGGGTTCAAGCGCCACTCATATGGCTGAAGAACTCTGATCAGCCTGTCTGTTAGGCAGTTGTCCTGGCCCGGGAGGTAAACCACTCGCAGGAGCGTGCTGTTGTGGGCTGCAAAGGAGAGGAGGGACACCGCATCCTGGCAGAGGGAGTACAAACCCATGCCCGCCTACTTGTCGATATAAAATATGGCCACTTGGCTGTCCCTCTGGATCAGTACAGGCCGGTGTCGCAGGCGGTGGCAGAATGCTCATAGGGCCAGGAAGATTGCCCTGAGCTCCAGGAGATTGATCTGTAGCAGAAATTCCTCCTGAATCCAGTTACCCTGTGTACAGTGATCCCTACAATGTGCCCCCAACCTAAAAGGGAGGAGTCCATGGTCAGGGTCCTCTGAGGCGAGGCTGCCTGGAAGGGCATTCCCGTCCGGAGGTGGTGAAGGTTCCGCTACCAGCTCAGGGATTCTGCCAGTTAGTGGGTAACCCTAATCCTGTCCTGTAGCCTGCCCATGGCATGAGTCCACTGTGAGCGGAGACACCACTGGGCTGTTCGCATGCGCAAGCAGGCTGAGGGCATTATGTGGATCGCAGAAGCCATATGACCCAGCAGGTGGAAGAGACTAGCTGGCATTGACCGGTATCGTTCCACCTTTCCTGCCGGTTGTCTGAGGTGTTCCCCCCTTTCTCTGGGGAGGACAGCCTTGACTTGTAGCGTGTCCAGTTGAGCACCTATGAACTGTAGGCTTTGGGATGGAGAGAGGTGGGATTTGGGGTAGTTGATGACAAACCCCAGGAGCTGCAGGAGGGGGGTCGCATGCTCTGCAGCCTGACTAGCCTCTGAGGCTGTGCCGCCCCTGACTAGCCAGTCATCTAGGTAGAGGAAGACAAAGGCCTCTTTTGTAGGTGAAGTTGGGTGGCCACCACCGCCAGGTATTTGGTAAAGACCCTTGGTGAGGAGGCCAGGCCGAAGGACAGCATCCTGTACTGGTAGTGCCCTCCCCTCCTACTACAAACCTTAGGTACTGCCTGTGAGAAGAATGGATTAGGATGCGTGTGTATGCATCCTTCAGATTGAAGGAGCACAGCCAATCTCCCTGGTGGAGGTAAGGGCAGCAGTGTTCCAAGGGAGAGTATCTTGAACATCTCCACCAGTTCTCTTTGGGACAAGGAAGTATCTGGAGTAGAAGCCTTTTCCCCATAGGTGCTTGGGTACAAGCTCTACTGCATTGTCCCTGATCAGACCCTCCAGCTCTGTGAGAGGAAGAGTCTGGTGAAGGAGGGGGGTCGCACCGGCTCCCCATGGAAGAACCTGAGTGGTATCTGCTGTAGGTGGAGGAGGAATCCCTCCCTTACCACTTGTAGTATGCACTGGTCCAAGGTGATATTGGCCCATCTGTGGGCAAAGAGCGCCAAGTGCCCCCCTGTGGGCTGGTGACGGTTTCCCAGGGGAGGGGAGGCCCACCCTAGAAGTCAAAAGCTCACCTCGGACTGGGTGGGAGTTGGAGTCTGGGGCTTCAGTGCCCTTGCCTTCTGAGCTCCATGGGCTTGCCTCTTAGGGTGAGAACCTTGTTGCTGGCCCGAGAAGGGCAGGTGGTAGTGACTCTGGGCACCTTGATGGTTTCTTGCAGGAAGGAATGAGGTCTTTTTAGAAAGCCTCTGGTAAGTCATCACGTCGACCTCTATCCTGGCCACCTTGTTGGCCATAGGTTTGCCAAGCAGCTTCTCCCCAGTGCAGGGGATTATCTAGCAGCTTGTGTTGGACCCATTGCTCGAGGTCGTTAGACTCTAGCCGGGCTTGGCATCTGGCGCCGTTGTCGACTGCTGCGACTCAAGCCGCTGACTCGAAGCAGTCATAGGCTGCTCGGAAGAAGAACTTGGAGCAGTCCTTGATCTCTGAGGTCAGAGACTGGAATCGTTGGAGGGGCTGCCCGACAAGGCCCACTGAAAACCCCGACAACTCCTGGGTTAGAGCCTTCAGGTACATACTTATTTATAATTCATAGGCTTGGATCTGGAAACCCAGCATCGAGCCCTGGTAACACTTGCTCCCGAGGGAGTCAAGGGCTCTGACCTCCCTTCCAGGAGGAACAGAGGAGTGGGTCTTTTGGCTCTTAAGTTCTTGCATGGTCGATTCAACAACCATGGAATTATGTGGGAGCTGGGGTTTGTGGAACCCCGGGCCCTTCCGGACGTGGTACATGACATTAAGATGCTGGCTCACCACCAGCACCAATGCTGGCATTTTCCACATTCTGAGCAGTAGCCACTCGAAGATCGGCTGTACAGGCACCATGAGGGTTTCCTTGGGTGGAGACTCATATAAGAGGATCTCCAGCTCCTCGGTGAGTGGATCTTCCTCTGTCTCAGTCTGCACTGAGAGGGCTCTGGCCATGTCCTTCACAAAGTCATGGAAGGCCACATCCTCTAGAGGAGAATGGCGCCAGGGCATCAGGGGAGACAGGCCTGAGGGAATATCTTGGTGCCATTTGGTTTCCGGAGATGCCTCATCGGCAGTCTCCCACTCAGTCGAGTGGTGATGAAGAATCAGAGGCCCTGAAACTCACTGCTTAGAGGATGGCACCAAGTGGTTGGCGGCCTCCATAGGACCTGGGATATGCATCGCGGAAACTAGCTGGGGAGGATCGGATGCCTGAAGAAAGGGACTGGGACCTTGACCGACGCAGAGGTCTTACCCGAGGGCAATGGCACTCGGAGCTCAGCTCGACAACTGCGAAATCCTTTGCAGCAGGGTGCCCAGTCATCGGAAAGAATGATTCATATGAACCAGCCATCACTGCCTGCTGCAAGGCCGCCATTCTGATTTCCAGGCCAGAAGGCTCTGCAGCTTTCGGCACAGGCACCAAGGATATTGGGCCTGGCTCTCTCATGAGTGCATCCTCGACAAGGACTACGGCCTCGAGGAACCTCGCACAGGCTCCGCTGGTTGAGGAATCCTTCTTGAGGACCTTCGTAGGGCACTTCACAGAGTTGCATGAGTCTCTCCAAGCAGTTTTACCGGGTTTCTCCGGTGCATCCTCGGCAGACAGAGTGTTCTTCTCCTCCTTCTCCAGGTCAGAGGTTTTCTTGAAAAAGCCACCACTGAGGGACTCCGAGGATGCTTGGGCCTCACAGGAAGTGCTGTCTTGAAGCTCAGTGTCAGGGAGGCCAGGGCAGTGTCTGACCTGGGGAACAGCTTTCCCTGCAACTCAAACTTCTTATTATTGATCTTAAACATCATGGCCTGGAACAGGTCACAGCAAGTGCTGTCATGGTCTGGGCCCAGGCAGCGCTGGCAGCAGTCATGGGTATCTGTCACAGACATGGTTTGCCTGCAACTGTCACATTTCTTGAACCCACCGGCATATCGATTTCATGTGTTGAGAAGTTGGGGGGGGGTAATTGTTGTGTTCCTCGTTATGTATAGTACTTTTGTTTTGTTAAAGTTTATCTAAAGATTAATTGAGTTTAGCCAAGATTGGGCTTCTTTGATGCAAGAGTGGATGTTGATTTGGGTTTGCAATGTCAATGGGTACATACACATGATATCATCGGCATAATATGATATCCTACTATGAAGGTTTTGAATATGTCACATATAGGTTGGAGCTATAGATTAAATCAGGACCGTATCTAGCTCTGTGTGAGCAGTGCGGCCACACAGGGCGGAAAGGTTTAAGGGGCACATTTCAACTGCCTGTTGTTGCCCTGCTGCCGCTGAGAGAAGAAAAAGTAGTGGTAGCAGGGCAACAGCAGGCAGCCTTTTCGCAGCACTTTGAGATCTGGTCCCTCTCTCCTCTGACACAACATCAGAGCAGGGAGGGACAGATCTGCTTAAAGTGCCGGCAACTAGCACATTGGACGCGCACCCTCTCCTCCACCTCTGTCCATTCACTTTCTGCTCTTGCCCTGCTGATGGCCCCACTGTAAAGAAAACAGAGGGCGGCAGCAGCAAGGTAAGAGCAAAAGGTGGTTGGATGGAGGTGTGGGGGGGGGCAAGAGCGCCCGAAATACAAGTTGCACAAGGCGCAATTCTGGCTCGGTACGGCCCTGGATTAAATAGTAGTGCAGACAGTGCTGAGTCTTCGGGGATTCCTTGTTGTTTGAATCTTAGTGAGGTTTCCATGCCTATTTGGACCTGTTGGGTGCGATCTTCTAAGTATGATCTGAACCACTGGAGTGCTGTGCCAGCGATTCCAATTTGTTCCAGTCTTTTTGTTATGTTGCTATGGTTGACATTGTCAAATGCTGACACAATGTCAAGAAAGCATAGTTAATCACCTGTAACAGGTGATCTCCGGGAACAGCAGGAATTTAGTCTTCACATATGGGTATCATCGGTATCGACAGAGCCTGTGCAGGAACACTCCCCAGCGTCCAATAGGAAAGCTTTTGGGAGAATCCCACAGCGCCTGCGTGCTGCCTTCCCGCCTTTCCCAACTGTCCCTGTCCAGTTGAGTTTATAGCTGAGACAAAAGAGAGAGGGAAAGAGAGAGAGATAGAGAGATACAACTCCTAGGGGAGGTTGGCGGGTTGAGAAGACTAAATTCCTGCTGTTCCCGAAGATCACCTGTTACAGGTGAGTAACTATGCTATCTCCAGGAACAAGCAGGAATGTAGTCTTCACATATGGGGGACTCCCTAGCTGCAGATGCCAGGGAGATGGCCCCAGAAAGTTGTGTGCCCTTTTAAAAGGGCTCCACTTCCCCCCATGGATCTCTGGCATCCTACCAGGGATGGTGGGTAGGAGTTGATTAATTGTGGAAAAGGTGTTGAAGAACAGCCTGACCAAACAAGGCATTCTGGCAGGAGTCCTTGTCTAAGCAGTAATGGGCTGTGAAGGTATGAACCGAAGCCCAAGTAGCTGCTCGACAGATGTCATCGATAGACACAGAGTGAAGATGAGCCATTGAGGCTGCCATGGCTCTCACATTGTGAGCTGTGACATGGCCTTCAAGAGGAAGGTTCTTACTCTCATAGACAAAAGATATACACTGTGCAAGCCAGTTGGACAGTGTCCTTTTGGAGACTGGAAGTCTCAAATGACTAGGATCAAAAGCAACAAAGAGTTGAGAGGATTTTCTATGTTGCTGTATCCTTTGCAACTAAAAAGCCAAAGCTCTTTTACAGTCCAAAGTATGAAGGTTCCTTTCTGCATTTGAGGCGTGAGGCCTTGGAAAGAATACAGGAAGGTAAACCGCTTGGTTCAAATGAAAGGGCAAAACCACCTTTGGCATAAAGTGTGGATGAGCCCTAAGGACTACCTTATCATGATGGAACCTTGTATAAGGAGGATCAGCCACCAATGCTTGCAATTCACTGATGCGACGTGCTGATGTGATTGCAATAAGAAAGATGACCTTCCAGGAAAGGAATTTCAAAAAGGTATTAGCTAATGGTTCAAAAGGCGGCTTCATGAGCTGCCCAAGAACCAGATTTAAGTCCCATGCTACCGGTGATGGCTTAATGGGAGGCTTAGTTAAAAGAAGGCCTCTCATAAATCTCGCTAAGAGAGAATGAGAGGAAATAGGTTGTCCATTTAGAGGCTTGAAAGAAGCTGCAATAGCACTCAAATGAACTCTCACTGAATTGGTCTTAAGCCCTGCATTAAAAAAATGAAGGAGATACTCCAGTAATGATTCCAGAGATATCGAAAGAGGGTTAAGACCCTTCTGTGAGCACCATATGGTAAACCTTTTCCACTTGAAAGCATAAGAGCGTCTTGTGGAAGGCTTCCCGGAAACAAAGGATATCCTTTACCTGCTGAGAAAGGTTAAGACCGTGAAGTTCTAGGCTTTCAGCAACCAGGCCCTGAGATGCAGAGACTGAGGATTGGGATGCCACAGCATTCCGTCCTCTTGAGAAAGAATATCTGGAGCAGATCCTAACTCCAGAGGCGGAGCTTGAGAGAGATGTAGGAGCAGTGGGTACCACATTTGCCGTGGGCACCGTAGAGCTATGAGGATCATGACCTCTGTCTCTGAAGCTTGAACAGGGTTTTGGGAATTAGGGGAATGGGTGGAAAGGCATACAGGAAGTCCTGACCCCAATGAAGGAGGAAAGCATCCCTGGCCTGATAAGCTCGAGCTGGAATTCTGGAACAGAACCGGGGAAGTTTGGCATTCAGCAGACTTGCAAAGAGGTCTATGTCCGGGGTTCCCCAAATTTGAAAAATTTTGGTCACCTGGTCTGCATGGAGAGACCATTCGTGTGGAAGTAGAACTCGACCGAGTCTGTCTGCCCAAGAGTTTTGAATGCCTGAAAGATACACCGCAAGGAGATGAATCTGATGCTCTCTGGCGAGGGCCCATAGTCGCAAAGCTTCGTTGCACAGCGACAAAGAGCCTGTTCCGCCCTGCTTGTTCACATAGAACATGGCTACGTGATTGTCCATTTGAACTAGGACTGTCTTGTAGCTGAGCTGGGTGTGAAATACTCGAAGAGCAAGGAAGATTGCTCTGAGCTCCAGGACATTGATATGAAGATAGGCCTCCTGTGGAGTCCAGGTACCCCGGGTAGAGAGGCCGTGCAAATGGGCTTCCCAACCCACCTGTGAAGCATCTGTTAGAGTGGCTTGGGGTGGGGGTTGCTGAAAAGGAGACCCCACCAAAGTTTTTTGGTTGACTGCCACCATTGGAGGGACAAAATAAGGCGATCTGAGTTTGCTATTTTGTCCGACAGGCAACCTGACGCCTGAGTCCACTGAGTGGATAAGTTCCACTGGGCTGCCCTCGTATGGAGGTGAGCGTAAGGAAGCACATGCACGGTGGATACAATGTGGCCTAGCAACTGTAACATTTCCCGAGCAGTGAGGTGAGGTTTTAGCACTGCTTGGGAAGCTAACTGTATAATGCGAAGGCAGCGGGGCTGTGGAAGGAAGGCCCTTGTCTGTCTGGTATCCAGAAGAGCTCCTATAAACTCTAGGGATTGAATGGGAGCAAGGTTGAACTTTGGGAAGTTTATGACAAGTCCCAAATACTGAAGGATGCGCATTGTGCGAGACAGAGCAACCCTGGCCTCTGGCTCTGAAGGGGCTCGAATGAGCCATTCGTCTAAGTAGGGGAGAACAAATATTCCCAGGGTGCGGAGAAATGCTGCTACCACAGCCATGCACCCTTGGTGCAGAAGCCAGGCCAAAAGGAAGAACCCTGTATTGGTAGTGCTTTCCTTGAAACAGGAATCGAAGGAACTTTCGGTGAGTTGGATGGATGAGAACATGATTGTACGCATCCTTGAGGATCTAGAGAACAAAGCCAATCCTGACTCCAAAGGTATGGCAGCAGAGTTCCTAGAGAAATCATTTTGAACTTCTCTCTGAACAGGAATTTTTTCAATTCTCTGAGGTCTAGAATGGGTCTGTGTCCTGTTTTCTTTGGAATAAGGAAATAGGGGGAGTAAAACCCTGTACCCCATTGGGAAATGGGTACCTCTCCTACTGCTCCTTCCGCAAGGAGCATAGTGACTTTTTGACCTAACTGGCCATTGAGAGAGGTCTGAGAATTGAACTGTCTTACCATTGTAGGAAGGGGCATGCTAAAGAAATGAAGCTTGTACCCCTCTCGTACAATAGACAGAGTCCAATTTTCTGCTGTTATCTGACACTACCTGGGGGCAAAATGACATAACCTTCCTAGGATGGTGGAGGGTTCTGGGCCATTCAGGGCCAGGAAGGCAAAATTCTCTAGACAGGAGTCAAAGCCCCTGTGGATGCTGAGTCTGCTGAGCCGGTTGAGGCTTAGTTGCTTTTGGTTTCCTTTGTTGCCTAGGTTGTTGCTGCTGTCCCTTTTGGGCAGACTGACCTAAACGATGTCCCTGCTGAGTATAGGAGGGATATAATTTCTTCTTGGTGAAGAATGGTTTCTTACAGGATCTTTTCCTCGCAGGATCAGCTGTAGATTTGGACAATCTATCCAAAGTGATATATGCAGCATCTATCTCATTAGCTTTTTCCTGCCAATTCTTGCCAAAGAGATTCTCTCCTGTGCAAGGTATATTCCCCAGTTTGTCCTGTACCCACATTTCCAAGTCAGATGCCTGGAGCCAGGCAATTCTACGTGCACCTATGGCAATAGCAGAGGTTCTGCTTATGCATTCAAAGCAGTCAAATGCTGCCCGATTCACAAACTTGGAAACATCCTGAGCATGTTTAACAAGAGCAAGATAATCTTGCCTTTTATCATCAGGTAGGAGAGGTCTCATAAGCTCTAAGTCTCCTGTGACTTCCTAAAGGAACATTCCCATATACAAGATATAGGAAATGATCCTAGCAGAAAGCATGGAAGCCTCGAAGTATCGACGTCCAAAGGCGTCAAGAGTCCTACACATGTCCTGGAGGATTAGATGCATGCCTTTTTGCACTCTTTATCCATCTCATGGCTGATTCCACCACCATGGAATGATGTGGTAATTGAGTCTTCTGAAACCCAGGACAAGGAGGAACTCGATACATGGTGTCAAGACTTCGAGAATGAGGAGATGTGGTCAGAGGTGTTTCCTACATCCTTAACATAAGATCATGCAAGATCTCATGAATAGGTAAGGTAGCTGCCTCCTTAGGAGCTTTAGGGTATTGCAGGATTTCTAATTCCTTTGCCCTAGGCTCTTTTTCAGGAGCCATTGTGATGGAAAGACCTCGGGCCACATCTCGGATAAAATCCTGAAAGGACATATCCTCTGGTGGAGACATCCTATGCTGAGGAGAAGAGGAATCCTCGGGAAGAAGTACTCTGATATTGGCAGAGCTTTCAAAGTCTTCAGACTCATCCGAGGATTCAAAGTATCTCCGATCCGGGTGATCGTGCAAGGCACGGTACCGGTACTGATCGAAGTCAGCATCAGAGTGGTCCGGTACCGACTTGTCGATGCCGGATAGAGATGCATGACTCGGTCCCGGTAGAATACTTGCCGATGTTGATGCAGTCGGAGCCGGTACCGGTTGAATTGTCTGCAGCAGTTTCAGGGGCATCGAGGCCGTGAGAAGAGCCACCAGACTGCATTCAATAGCCAAGAATCTCTGGTCTATCGACGCTGCCGATGCTTAGGTATCGGTGCCGGATGAAGCGGCTGGAACCCCCGAGCATGGCACCAGTAGTTCTGCTGAGGTTGAAGCCTCGAGAACATCCTGGAGCCCCGTTAGTGCTTTGGAAGCCGAAGCCTCCCGTCGGGGCAATTTTTCCGGTGAAAGTCCCTCAAGGGCAACGCCAGAGGCATCTCGATGTTTAGAAGGAGATCTACCCTTTGAGGACCGGCTAGATTTATGTTTAGTTACCTGAGATCCATGGGAGGAAGATGAAGTCCTGGAAGATGTCGATGCCACAGAGGCTGCATCGGAGGGAAAAAGGGTGCTAAGCTTAGCAGCTCAATTTTGCCGGCCCCTTTTCGACATCATCCCACAGGCAACACACTCTGAAATAGAGTGGTCAGGACCTAAACATTTGAGGCACCACTCATGGGTGTCGGTGACGGAGATGGTACCGCCACACTTAGAACACTTTTTAAAACCCGAAAGAAAGGTCAACGCATCTTTGGTAGTAGACTGGCTAATCTACTGAAGAGGGCTTTAAACTAGATTCATTGGGGATGGGTGAAGAAAGCCCCCAGGTAAGTGAAAGCCCCCAGGTAAGTGAAAGCCCCCAGGTAGGTGATACATTAAATACCTTTATGGAAATGGGTAACAGGGGTAACACATGGAAAGCAGTGTGTATTAATGCCCGTAGCATGGGAAATAAGATCCCTGAAGTTGAAGCTTTGGTGGGAGTGGCTGACTTGGATTTAGTGGCAGTTACAGAAACATGGTTCACAGAAAACCATGACTGGGATGTAACTATACCTGGCTATACTTTATTCAGAAAGGACAGGGTAGGAAGAAGGGAGGAGGAGTGGCACTATATGTAAAAACTACTATTAAAGCTTTGGAATTACAGAGCTTAAAAGGGAGAGAGGAGGCATTGTGGGTTAAACTAGAAAGAGGGAAAGAGAAATCTATTTGCATTGGTGTGATATACAGACCTCCCTCACAAGAGGAAGAGGTGGACAGAGAGTTAATTGAAGACATACGCAGCATTGCTAGGAAAGGGGAAGTGCTACTGCTAGGAGATTTCAATATGCCAGATGTTGATTGGCACATTCCTGCTGCAGTATCATCTAGAAGTAAGGAGATCCTGGATTCTCTACAGGGAGAACTATTCAGGCAATTGGTAGCAGACCCCACACGTGAAGGGGCCATACTGGACTTGGTGCTTACCAATGGTGAGAGTGTTTCTGATGTTGTAGTGGGAGATCATTTTGCATCCAGTGACCACCAGATGGTGTGGTTCAGTATTAGGACTAGGGCTGTTAGAATCCATTCCAAGGTGAAGATCTTAGACTTTAGGAAGACTAACTTTGCGAAGATGGGCCAATACCTCAGGGAGTCGTTAGTGGGATGGGAACAGCTGGGGGATGTATAAAAACAGTGGGCAAAACTGAAAGGGGGTATTTTAAAGGCAACCAACCTTTTTGTTAAAATGGTAAATAAAGGCAAAAGGAACAGGAGACCGCTATGGTTTTCGAAGGAAGTAGCTGAAAAAGTGAAGAAAAGAGGGAGGCCTTCATGAAATACAAGAGATCACAGAGAGAGGAAGACAGGCATCTGTATTTGGAAAAACTTAGAGAAGCTAGCAAAGTAGTCAAGAAGGCAAAGATTCAAAAGGAGGAGGAAATAGCCAATGCAATAAAATGGGGGGATAAGACATTTTTCAGATATATTAGTGAGAAGAGGAAGGGCAAAAGTGGTATTGTCAGACTCAAGGGTGCAGGGGGGAATATGTAGAAGCTGATAAGGATAAAGCGGAATTGCTTAACAAATATTTTTGTTCTGTGTTCACAGATGAAGAACCAGGAGCAGGACCTCAGAAAACACCCACAAATAAGAACAGAAGCGAGGGACATCTTGAACAATTTTCAGAAGACTGTGTTCGTGAGAAACTAGCTCAACTTAAAGTAGACAAAGCGATGGGACCGGATGGGATACACCCTAGAATACTGAGGGAACTTGGGGACGTTCTAGCAACTCCACTGACTGACCCTTTCAATGCCTCGTTGGAGTCGGGAGTGGTGCCAAAGGACTGGAGAGAGGCTCATGTGGTGCCTTTACACAAAAGCGGAAGTAAGGATGTGGTTGAAAACTACAGGCCGGTTAGTTTAACTTCAGTGGTGAGTAAATTATTGGAAACGCTGCTGAAAGAGAAAATAGTGAGGTTTCTGGAGTCCGGCGGATTACAGGATCCGAGGCAGCATGGATTCACCAGAGGCAGGTCTTGTCAGACAAATCTGATCGATTTCTTTGACTGGGTGACCAGGGAGTTGGACCGAGGGAGAGCTCTAGATGTGGTGTATTTAGATTTCAGTAAAGTCTTTGACACTGTTCCTCACAGGCGACTTATAAACAAACTGAGCACCCTAGGGATGGACCCTAAAGTTACTGCTTGGGTTAGAAATTGGTTGGGTGGGAGGCGACAAAGAGTACAAGTAAATGGAGCTCACTCTGAGGAGAAGGATGTTACCATTGGTGTGCCCCAGGGATCTGTCCTTGGTCCGATTCTTTTTAACATCTTTGTTAGTGATATAGCGGAAGGGCTGTCGGGTAAGGTTTGCCTCTTTGCGGATGATACCAAAATCTGTAATAGAGTAGACACCCAGGAAGGTGTAGATAACATGAGGAGGGATCTAGCTAAGCTTGAAGAATGGTCTAGAATTTGGCAGCTGGGATTTAATGTTAAAAAATGTAAGGTCATGCATTTGGGCTGCAGCAATCCAAGGGAGCAATACAGTATAGGAGGTGAAGTACTTTTGTCCACTAAAGAAGAGCGGGACCTAGGCGTGGTTGTGTCTGATGATCTTAAAGTAGCTAAACAGGTAGAAAAGGCGACAGCAAAAGCTAGAAGGATGCTTGGGTGCATACGGAGAGGAATGGCTAGCAGAAAAAAGCAGGTGATAATACCTCTGTATAAGTCTTTGGTGCGACCTCATTTGGAGTATGGTGTGCAATTCTGGAGACCGCACCTTCAAAAGGATGTGAACAGGATGGAGTCGGTGCAGAGGGTGGCTACTAAAATGATTAATGGGCTTCATTATAAAGCATATGAGGACAGACTTAAGGATCTTAATATGTACACCTTAGAGGAAAGGCGGGATAGAGGTGATATGATTGAGATGTTTAAATACCTCCGTGGCATAAATGTTCAGGGAGAGAGCCTCTTTCAATTGAAAGCAAGTTCTGCTACGAGGGGACATGGGATGAGGGTGAAGGGAGATTGATTCAGGAGTGATATGCGGAAATATTTCTTTACGGAAAGAGTAGTGGATCCGTGGAATAGTCTCCCAGTGGAGGTGGTAGAGATGAGGACAGTAACTGAATTCAAAAAAGCATGGGACCAACACAGAGGATCTCTAAAGGTAGAAAGTGGACTGTTGTAGTTGTTGTTATGGAAGGACAGACTAGATGGGCCTTGTGGTCTTTTTCTGTCATCATGTTTCTATGTTTCCCATTTTGAGGGAAAAAATTGGGCCTAGTGCCCAAAATGGCGCATGGCACCCAAGAAGAAACAAAGTTTTTGGGTTTTTTGGAAAAAAGAAAAGAACCAGCAGTACCGGTATAGCGTTGAGGGAAGGCAGACGCGACCACAAAAAAGTATAAGAAGGGAATTTTCTGCGGTGACAGGATGTGCGACCTGTCGGCTCCATGGAAAATGAAGAACTGGAGGAGGACAGTTGGGAAAGGCGGGAAGGCAGCACGCAGGCGCTGTGGGATGCTCCCAAAAGCTTTCCTATTGGATGCTGGGGAGCGTTCCCGCGCAGGCTCCGTCAGTACCGATGATACCCATATGTGAAGACTACATTCCTGCTTGTTCCTGGAGATAAACTATGATAAATGCGTTTTTTGTGTTGTCTAGGCCACGAATCCATTTGCCAAAGAGTCAATAGTAGCATTTCGACTCCATGGTGAGGTCGAAAGCCATATGTAAATAGTTACCTTACTTTATTGTTATTGTTAACCGCAATTGTTATCTGCAATTGTTTCTGTAAACTGCTCTGATTTTCAAGACAAAGCGGTATATAAAAACAAATTAATAAATATTGATGTTAGTCTAGATGAGCATAGTGATCGATGTTATCTTGCAATTGTATTTGGACAGACTTCTCTATTATTTAAGCTAAACGTGGAATGTTCACTATAGGTCTGTAGGGGCTAGGATTGGTTTTGTCAAGTGTTCTATTTTTGAGGATCGGTCAGATCACAGACTGAGTTCAACTGGCATGAAACCTTGTGAAAGTGATTGGTTTACTATGGGTAGGATGACAGGGGTTAATTCGGTTTTGGTTGCTTTAATCCAGCCTACAGGGCATGGGTCAAGTGTAGATGTGGTAGTGTTGATTATGCTAATGATGTTTAATAGTTGTCTTTGGTCAATTGTGTGGAAGGAGCTCCAGGTATTGAGGTTTGTGTAGTTTTCTTGTGAGGGTGTATGGTCTGCCACTGGGTTGCTTTTCAGCTTGTCTGCAAAGTGATTTGCGAGTATTTGTGGTTTAATAGTACAACTGTCTGTGTCTGTGTTAGAGGTCTGAGTTAGGGATTTGACTATATTACCCTTGGGCAATTTAGTATTTTGTTAAGAATGTTTGTATGGTATACTTTCTCTCTCTCTAAGATTGCTTCTTTTTTTTCTGTAGGGTTGTCATATACGCAATTCGTGTTTCTGGGCTTTTTGTTGCTTTCCATTTGTGTTCTCTCTTTAGCGTTGTAAATTCTTTGATGTACCATATTTCAATGGTTCTAAGTTTTGTTTTTTCCTGGGTATTTGTAAATGTTGCTACCTTTGCATTTGTGGTGCTCCATGTGTTTATGGATGTGTTTATATCTGTTGGGAAATCATTTAGTTGTGGGAGTATATTCTTAAGGAGTATGTCTTTGTTTAATTGAGTGAATCGTCTTGTATGGATTATTTCCTTAGTTTGGGGATTACTGTATGGGTTAATGGGAATGGTGAATTCTATTAAAGTGTGGTCTGACCAAGGGATTTGTTTTGTTTTAGGGGGAATGAATGTGATGTGGTTGGTAATATTTTTGGTAAGAAGACCAAGTCTAGGGTGTTCCCTTTCGAGTGTGTGGATTTGGAGACTTTGATGGAATTGGTAACCCTGCCCTGAGGGTGTGGAGAGTGTTTGATGGAATTTGATGGTATTGGTGACCCTTCTCTTCCCAGTGTTTTTTGTGGGAATGGGATGAGGTCTTCTTAGAGAGTCTCTGGTGGGTCACCACATCAGCCTCAATCTCGGCTGCTTTGTCGGCCATGTGTTTGCTGAACAGGCTCTCCCTGGTGCAGGGGATGTCGAGCAGCTTGTATTGGACCCATTGCTTGAGGTCAGAGGATTGCAGCCAGGCTTGACGTCGGGCCTCAATGCCAGTTGCAGCTACCTGAGCTGCTGACTTGAAGCCATCATAGGCTGCCCGGGAGAGGAACTTGGAACAGTCCTTGATCCCCGAGGTCAGGGCCTGGAACTGTTGGAGGGGTTCCCCGACAAGGCCTACCACAAACCCCGACAGCTCTTGGGCCACAGTCTTTAGGTACATGCCTATGTAAAGCTCATAGGCCTGGATCCGGCACCAGGGCATCGAGCCTTGGTAGCACTTGCGCCTGAGGGCATACAGGACTCTAACTTCCCTCCTGAGGGGGAACAGAGGAATGGGCCTTCTGGCTCTTGAGTTTCTGCATGGTTGACTTGACGAACATGGAGTTACACAGGAGCTGGGGTTTGTGGAACGCTGGGCCTTTTCGGATATGGTACATTGCGTTGAGGCGCCGGCTCACCGCGGACGCCGATGTCAGCGTTTCCCATATCCAAAGCAGTAGCCTCTCAAAGATCAGCTGCACAGGCACCATGAGGGTTTCCTTGGGTGGAGACTCAAACTAAAGAATCTCCAACTCCTTGATGCACAGGTCTTCCTCCGCCTCAGTTTGCACCGAGAGGTCTCCGGCCATGACCCTGACAAAGTCATAGAAGGCCACGATCTCAAGAGGACAGTGGTGCCGGGTCCAAGGGAATATTTCTATGCCGATTGGTGTCCAGAGGGATCTCGTCATCCATCTCCCACTCAGGAGTCGAGCAGTGATGACGAGTCTGAGACCCTGCAACTCCTTGCGAGGCCAGTGTAGAGGGGTTGGCGGGTTGGCGGCCTGCTGAGGAACTGGGGTCCGAGGACCAGATGCCCGATGAACAGGAACGGGATCTCGGTTGGCACCAGGACTTATCCGAGGCTGGTGGCACTTGGAGCTTAGCTCAACGACCAGAGACTCCCTCACAGTTGAGGGTCCGGTCATTGGTGCGGATGAGGAGGATGGAACTGGCTATCATCGCCTGCTGCAGGGCCAGGATAGCAGTGATGTTCTGCTCCAAGGCTGCCATTCTGGTTTCCATGCCAGAATGCTCTGCAGCCTTTGGCGTGGGCACCGCGGATATCAGGCCCGGTGCCGGCACTCTTGCAAGTTTGTCCTCGACGAGGACTATGGCCTCTAAGAACCTCGCACAGTTCTTACAGCCAAGGAATCCTTCATGAGGACCTTAGTAGGGTGCTTTTCAGAGTCACCAGAGTCCTTCTGGGTGGTTTTACCAGGTTTCTCCAGTGCAACATCGGCAAACTTTGTAGACGACGACTTCTTTTTCTCTGGGTCAGAGGTCTTCTTGGAGGATCCGCCGCCATGGGACTCAGGCCACTCGGGCCTCGCAGGATGTGCTAGGCTTGGAGCTTGGCGTCAGGGAGGCCAGGGCAGAGTCGGACCTGGGGAACAATTTCTCCTGCAACTCCGACCTTTTTCTGTTGACTTTAGGCATCATGGCCTGGCACAGGTTGTAGGAGGTGCTGTCATGGTCCGGACCCAGGCAGCGCAAGCAGCAGTCATGGGTGTCTGTTACTGACATGGTTTGACTGCAGCAGTCACATTTATTTGAACCCACCAGGCGACATAATGGGTAGCATCCTAACGGGGTAAACGGCCCCTGGGCGAAAAAATGCACAAACACCGGACGAGGAAACCTCGATGAAAAAGGGAGCCAAGAATGGCACCGGCTGGAGGTGGGAAGAGGAACCAGTTTTTAACCGGAAAAAATTAACTTTTAAGGAAATAATGAGAATTTTTCCAGGGAAACAGGACTCATGCCCTTTGGGCTCCGCGTAAAAAAGGAGACTAAGCAAGATGGCACCCTTGGGCAGGAAGGAGACCATGCATACATGGTAGCATCTCTCAATGGCTTTCTTTGAAAGTTGGGGAAATGCTTCCACGTGCGCGCCATCAGCACCAATGTCACAATATATGAGGACTGACTTCCTGCTTGTTCCTGTAGAACATAGGAATTACTGATACTATGGTGTGATAGGTTTGCTGCATGTGCGTTCTGTGGGGAGTTTTTTTTAAGTTTTGTATTATTAGACGATGTGCATGGTAGTGGAAAGATTTATGTTTGTTAGTCATATGCCAAGGGAATTAGTACGTATTAGTATAGCGCTATAAGAAGTATGTAAGAGACAGTCTTTGCTCATCAGAGCTTACAATCTAATCAAGACAAAGAACATCAGAAAACTGATGACTAGAGTATGGTAAGATACACATAAGTGGGAAAGAAGAGTGAGGGGCATCAGGATCCAAAAGCAGCCTCAAAGAGGTGGGTTTTTAGCCTGGATTTGAATAGGGCTAGAGAAGGAGCCCAAAGTACTGACTCAGGTAGTTTGGTTCCAGGCATATGGAGGTGCAAGATGGAATGAACGATGTCAAGTTGGCAATGGCAGAGAAGGGCACAGATAAATGGGATCTGCCAGAGGAGTAGAGTTCCCAAGGAGGGGTGTAGGGTGAGATAAAAGAGTAAAGGTAGTGAAGAACATCAGAATGAATGCACTTGTAGGTCAATAGGAGAAGTTTGAACAGAATGCGTAAACAGATAGGGAGCCAGTAAAGCGACGTGAGAAGAGGAGTTACACGAGCATAGCAACACTGGCGGAAGACAAGCCATGCAGCTGAGTTTTGAACAGACTGAAGGGGAGAGAGATAATTCAGAGGGAGACCAGTGAGGAGCTGGCTACAATAATCAAGATGGGAGGCAACTACAGAGTGGATAAGGGTCGTAGTAGTGTGTTCAGATACGAAGATAGAATATGAATATGTTTTTGTATGGTGACTTCTATGAAGAAATGTCCTAGTTCTGCCCTGCACCTGTTGTTCGAGGAAGGGTAGGTCTTTGTGGATGCAGAATGTGTGTACATTTAACCCATAAGAGCTGCTATACTGGGTCAGACCAAAGGTTCATGAGGGTCATGTGTGTGTTGTGTCAAGCTGCATGCAAGCGCTGTCTGTCAGGTATGTTCCAGAGGAAAAAAGATTGAGAACCACTGCTCTAAGTACAATCAAGCGGCCTCAGATCCTGCAACATGCTACATTTACAATAATCTACTATCCTGTCCTATAGCTGTGATTCTGTAAATTTCGCACCACCCATATAAGGCTAACTGGCATAACCGTGCCACACTTCAGTAACACGATGCTTAGATGAGGATGGGTTCACAGAAGGAAATGAAAGTAACTGTGGTAAATAAATAATATATTTTAAAAATCTGATTCAAATGGAATACTACTCTTTTGAAGACTGCCTACAGATATTTTATCTTTTTTTTTTTACATCTGAACTGAAGGACTGTATTTCCCAAGGCCGAACAGTTGGCAACTGTCAACAAACAGAATAAAATCATCTTCTGTTGTGTTATATTGTCTTTTAGGCTCTCTACCGAATAAGAACAATTCTATGAGCAGAGTTCTTTTCATGGAAATAATAAGGGACATAACAAATATGACCTTATAACACATACACTATTTTAATCATTTTGAAACCTGCTGAGAGATGCGTCACTAATTTTGTAGGGAAAAGATGTAAATTACACTTACCTGGTAATTGTGGTTCCTTTACGGACTCCAGTTTAGTCCTCCACCTCTGGGTAGTGTACCTCCTCCTGCAGCATGGAGACTGGACAAGTCAAACTTGTGACATCACTGGATATATCCTGCAGGTCCTCTCCCATCATCCTCTAGTGAACTATTGAGAAAGCAAACTCAAAAGAGCAACAAATAGGAAGCTATCAAGTAAAACTTCAACTTTCTACTCAACCTGAACTTAGAATTAGCAACGTATTGATGTCACTAAAAAATTACTTTATGATTTTTTTTCTTTTTTCTTTTCTTCTCCCCCGAGCGAGGAGAGAACTGCCTAGGGTATTTTCCCCATTCCCCCCTGAACCGCATCAGAGACAGGAAAGAGGAGAACATAGAAATAGATAGCTGAAAATCCGAGCAATCCCTATCCCATGAAGGAGTACCGTTCACAACAGACTTTTAGTCCATCCAATCCACTAACCAACTGCTGTAATCCACCCTCGGGTGGGGATGAGGACTAAACTGGAGTCCCTAAAGGAACCACAATTACCAGGTAAGTGTAATTTACATTTCCTTATCGGTCCTTCAGTTTAGTCCTCCACCTCTGTCATTGGGAGTCATTGGGAGGGACCCTTCTAGCCGGATCGAAGTACCGCTGACCCTAATCAGGCATCAACTATCCAACCAGAGCTCTTACTGACAGTAAGGAAGAACGACCAAGATGCCGTTCTGCAAAGTGTACCGACGTAACCAAAGTGCGCTCCGTCCAGAAAGTTGCACGCCCCACAGGCGTCTGACAACCCAGCAAGAGATATGCCAATGCTATCGCTTTCCAGATCCAACCGGATAATGGAACTAAGCGGTTGCTTCAGTTTTTCACTGACTCCCAAAAGAAGAAGGAAACAAACCGATCTTCGCAAAACTGCAACCTGAAACAACCTCTTCCGAGAAACCCCAAACTGAAATGAGCCCGACTGATACCAGTGAACGGAGAGACACTTTGAGCAAAAGAACAAACCTGACCACCAACCACCCCTTTCCTGGAAAGGGAGAAGAACGGTTCTAGACCCAACCGAATCCGAGCACAGGACCCTTGGTGAGCCTAACCGCCACTAAGGGCACCGTTTTGAAATCCAATTCTAGACCGAAACCTGCCACAAGGGCTCGAAGGTTCTCTTATTCAGCGCCCCCATGGCCAAAATTGAGGTCCCCCGAAGAAACCCCCATTCTGCGAAGAGACCTGCAGCCCGCAACCAGAGGAAAACACGAGAATTGACCCTCTTGAAAGAGACTAATAGAACCTCTGGGCAACCAATTCGGTATTGCGGGCAATCGTCAAGCCCTCCCATCCATCCTCCGGAACAGGCCGGCACCCCAAAGGTGCCTCAGCCAAGCAGGCCTCAGCAACACCACTCTCTCCAGAAGCACCATGAAGCGCTGACTCAGTTGCTCTATGGGCGCCACAGGAGAAGACCCTAATAAAGGTTGGGCGACGGACATGGCTGCCACAGCACATTGACGCCCTCCGGCAACCTCTCTCGTGAACTGCTGTGCAAACGATTCTGCTTGGTCGAATGACAGGATGCTAAGAAATCCCAGATCGGAGAACCCTCTCTGAAGATTAATTGGGTTAATATTTCCGGTCGAAACTCCTACCCGGACTCCTCCGACCACATTGACTGTCCGTGCAACACTTGCCATCCAAGGAGCCTGCCGCCGAGGACTCCCCCCAAACGAACAGAGCATCTGATTCGCCATTCACGGCCTCACTACCTGTGACCCCCCTATCAGTAGAGATAATCCACTGCCGCGGCAACGGCGGACAGTTGTCGGCCTGCCCGATCCTTCACTACGGATTCGACCGCTTGAAGCACCAGCGCAACTGCTCTTGGCTCCAACCGGTTGATGACCAATCGGCTTCCTGTTCGCTCTCCTCTGCCAAAATTACACTCTCTGACCTCTCTAGCCTACGAAACTCGCATCTGTCAACATCGGAAGACACTGCAGATGGTCCAGCGGCATGCCTGCCGCAAGATCTCTGGGAACCAGCCCTCCAATGAAGGGCTCACCTGACCTGTGCGGCAGATGTTTGATCAGCAAATAGTCCTGGTACGACCATCATCTTAATAAGGGCCGTTGCGAGGAGTGCATGCAACCTGGCCTACGGAGCTACCTCCAGAACCACAACCCCAATCCCGAGTGCCCAAAGATGGATATGGGGCCGCCGGATTGGGCCTGACAGAAAACCTTGCATACTATCTGTTGTATGAGCTGGCCTCTCCGCTCCGACTGAAACACTGTTCCCTTTGGACAAAGGAACCGTACCCCCAAGCACTCTAGAACTTGAGACGGACTCAACGACTTTGACCGCCGGGCTACACAGCCAAGATCCTGAAGCAGTTCTATTACTCAGTGTAACCCGAACACTCTCGACCCTGGACTGTGAACGACTCAGCCAATCGTCACGACTCAGGCGAACCAAAATTCCTTCTTTCCACGAAGCAGTTCCCTACCACCACCACCATAGCCTTTGGTGAAGTTGCATGGGACCATCGCCAACACAAATGGCAAGGCTTGACACTAAGTGTGCCACCACGGAAAGTCCAACCTTAACATCTTCTGATGTGCTGTAGAAATGACATGCGTAAGTATGCCTCTGTAAGACCTAGGGAAGCTAAAACTCCCTCTGTGGTACCGCCCCCACTACTGAGGTCGATGAATTTATTCAACAGGGAACTGTCCGGAGGCAGCGATTTACTCCTTTGAGGAACAGCAAGAGTAGAAAAACTCAATGTACTGTGGAGCCATGAAAGAAAAGAGAGCAGCGCCCGACTCAGCAAGATTCATACGGGTTGGCACGACCGCTTCCAACTGCGAAATACTATCCCCAGCTGGATGAATTGCGAAAGTTCTCCGCTGCCCCCGGCAGAGAAACTGGACAAATGAATCTCTCCCATGGCGAGCAAATACCAGGGCATAACCTACCGCAATACCTTTAACATCCATAGCCCTGCCGTTGTCCAGCCCCCAGCAAGAAGGGACTCCCGAAAAAATCTTCCTTTCGATGAACTGCCACCTGGACCCGCCTTGCTACAATGTGGTCCCCAGGTAATCGCGGCATAGGTAGCCAAGGGTCCCATTTCTGCTCTTTGACAGCCCCGAAACCCTTGAGCTCAGGAAGCAGAGGTATCCCGATGGAGCAGCCAAAAGGAACAGTTATGTACTGCCCCTAAACAGACAGGAGAATCTTATCTGCTGCCTATGCACTATCGTGCTAACCAGATACCTGTCTCGTATGAGGGTTCTTTCTGCTTTCCACAGAACTGAACTGCTACCAATCCATAGGCCGTTTTTTTTTTCTTTGAAAAAAGGAAGAACAGCGTTAATTCCTGCCTCTGACTGCCTATTGGATCCTTTTCAGAAAAAAAAGGCAACAAAGTATCCACCGTCTAGACCACTTGACCCGGTACGCCACACACTGGATCTGCGCAGAACCAACCCTGGTCTATTGGATTAGGCCTTTCTCCACTTGGCAGCATTAAACTATGGGGCACTGAGTAAGTTTTGAGCCGCAAAATCCCAGGAATGCTCCCGTAATATTTAGGAACCACGTCTCGCGATACCATGCCATACTAGGCCCCGAGGTCTGATCAGCATGGTAAGAAGGGCTGGTAACCTTCCCCAGGCGCTCCTCTGACCCCTGGTATACAGTCAAATCCCCAGCCCCGTGTATCTCCACAGGCTCAGGCACCTAGCCTTTGAGGTAAGAAAACTAAAGAAACAATGTTCCCCGAGAATCACCCTGCTCTGCTGTGCTTCCCTAACCGGTGCCAGTGACCTCCCAGGTCTCCCAAAACACCGCCGGGAAGAAACCCATGAGGACCTGAATAACAGGAAATCACGCCTAGATGCAGCGGCAGAGAGTTTCCCATTCAAGCACTGCCCCGTCCCAATCCTACCATGCACTTATTAGCCAGGGCCAGGGACCACACCGGAACCACCAAAAGGTTTGAATATCTTTCAGAACTAACCGCTGCGAGGCAGAGCCTCAGACAGAACAAAGGCCCCTCAAGAAGCACCATGGATGTGTCTCACTGAATCTGGGTGCGGATATATACGAGGGTCATTTTTAAAGTAAGAACCGATTGCGCATCGTGTCCATGCGATCTGTCAAGTGACGTCCGTTCAAGGTCAGCCACTCTTGGCCAGTCTCTCACTACGCCGCCATTACGTTTCACGTCTCTGCCAGTGTTGGTTGTATGGTTATACTGCTTCGTTTGTCGCCATGTCAATCAGTAATCCCTCCGATTGTGAAGTGCGCTCGGTTATCCGTTTTTTAAATGCAAAACAAGTTCGTCCAGCTGAAATTCACCGGCAGCTTGTTGAAGTGTATGGGGAAGGTGTAATGAATGATGTTTAAGGAAGGAAGGACAAATGTTCATGATGAATGACGATCTGGACGGCCTACTGTCATGAATGAAGACCTGACACAAGAAGTTGATGAGGAAATTTGCAAAAACAGGTGCTTCACTATAGACGAGCTGCATCAGACATTTCCACAAGTTTCAAGATCAGTAGTTTATCACATTGTTACTGACAAACTGCACTACAAAAAAATGTGTGCGAGATGGGTGCCGAAAATGCTGGATGAACTTGTTTTGCATTAAAACCGGATAACCGAGCGCACTTCACAATTGGAGGGATTACTGATTGACATGGCAACAAACAAAGCAGTATAACCATACAACCAACACTGGCAGAGACGTGAAACGTAATGGCGACGTAGTGAGAGACTGGCCAAGAGTGGCTGACCTTGAACGGACGTCACTTGACAGATCGCGCGGACACGATGCGCAATTGGTTCTTACTTTAAAAATGACCCTCGTATATGAATTTACTTATTTATTTTTTCCTCTCTCTCTCTTTTTTTTTTTGCACTTCTCTTCCCAGAGACTGGCTAAGCACCCATCTGGAGCAAAGAACTGCATTCTAACATGCTTTGACAACCTGGCAACCAATGGTACTGTTGCACCCACTGCCATGAACTAGCGCCCTGATATGCCCAGGGCAACAATGCAGAGAAGAAAGGAAACCCTGAGACAGGTTTGATACTCATGTAAAATAAATTAACTGAAATTAAAGCCAACTAAATTAATTCCACCCTTCGGGCCTAAGTGGACCATTTTGTGGGCCGGGTCCCCCAGCAATCCACACCTTCGCTGAGCTGTGAACCCCCCCCCCCCTTCCACAGCCCCAAAGCTGAAAATCATAGCCATATATATTCGATATTATTATTATTACTTAGTTATTTATTCTTTTTTTTTTTTTTGACGACCCATGCCAGGAAATCCAGGGGATGAAATAAGTAACTTAATAGAGACGAAGGCCTTGGAATTGAGCCCTTAAAAACTGAATCCATACGGGAACAAATAAAGGAATAAAAGAAATAAAGACATAAAAGGAATAACAATGCTGCCACCAGCCACGGGCTACAACCGTCCCAGAAAACACGCGAGACAAGAACCGCTCACCTCCACTGCCTTGCTTGACCGCCCTTGCCGAAGCCCGGTCCCGGCTCCAGACCATAACTCCTGCCCTCCTCAGCAGAAGTCTCACCCCATCTGAGATGAGGGTTCCCACAGACCTTTGGCCTTTTTTTTTTTTTTGCATAAATACCTGACTAATAACGCCCCCAAAATAACAGGAAGCACTACTGCGTTTGTCAGCGAGATGTAATCCATCTGAGACTCCAAGGAACGCCAAGCCACGGAGCATCGCCACGTGGCAAAGCCTGCAGGCTCAAAATGGCTGCCGCTTGTAGCATCGCTGAATTGGTGCCAAACCCCTCTAGCTAACAATAAAACGATACGGCGCGGTCCATTAACGGCATGGCCCCCCCAGTTTTGACTCAGCCCTTCCACTCACCAAACGTGCATTGATCGCAGAATCTGTGCGCTCCTGCTCGCGCGGCCCCACTCAGCCCAAAATTGAGCGGGCAGCTGCATGGCGAGCCTGCTTTCCTTCTGCCCCCCGGCCCCGACACAGAGCAGCAGCTCGGGACCGGCAGAGTAGCGTATCGAGCACTGCAGGGCTCCCCTCCGTACAAACAAGGAGGGGAGAGCTGCCAGTGAGAATCTGGACCGCCACACAACAATCTGAAAAGAAAGAGAGAGGGTGCTGGCTCCCAGCCGGATCACATCCTGTCACCGGCTTTTTTTATTTTTTTGTATGAAATAGTCAACTAAAAATTAAACATAACGTAGGGATCAAAACCAAACTTTAAATTTGAAACTACTCTAACTGCTCGTCCAGTGAGCCCAGCACCTAGGCTCTCTACATCTTCCTGCTGCATGGAGACTGGACACACTGGAGGATGATGGGAGAGGACCTATAGGATATATCCAGTGATGTCACAAGTTTGACTTGTCCAGTCTCCATGCAGCAGGAGGAGGTACACTACCCAGAGGTGGAAGACTAAACTGGAGGACCGATAAGGAAGTACAGTTGGCATCTGCCACGTTAATGCAAACTATTTATAGAGTTATGATGGTGGAATTAAATTTTCTGCTTCAAAAATCAAACAAACTACTATTAGTAAGCATGTTTTGCCACACAGATGTCTTATTTACATGCTTTTCCCCCCTGTCTCATTTGCATAATTTAATATCTTCTTTAAAAAGATAAGATCCAAATGGCTGTATGTCCAAAGGAAAAGAGAACAAAATGAAAGCAGTGATCTAGCTGGCTATTATTTACATAAACACTGCCGTTTTTCCACTGCATGCTTTAAAATTGTTTGTTCCATAAAATGACTTAAAGAACTGCCTCCTACTCAAGCTGCAATCAACAGCATTGTAGATGGAAACTGCAACCCAACTATACAAACTAAAAACCTTTCCTGTTTTTTTTAAACAGTGTTATGCTTTTTCACAGAATCTAACTGATAATGGAGAGAGTCATCTTGTTGAATAGTGATGAGTCATTGCCGATGACATGCATTATGCCCCACTGAAGTATAATCTAGTGAAATGACAATTTTTTTTCTCTTTTAGATATAATGCATTCTTGAAATGTATTTACTGTTGAAAAGTGAGAAGTTTAAAAATACTGATCCCATGTGCTTCTACTGAAATGGCTTGAATGTCAATCTCATCAATATCAAATAGCTCTGTCCTGATCAAATAAAATCACAGTTTTATGTAAAATCCTAAAATATGGACACTAACTTGTTTGCAATTTTTACCAAAAAGTCCAGTGAATTCCTGGAAGTAATCATGCTCAATACAGCATAAAAGCACTAAGCACTATGCATAATGAGCCCAATATTCAACAGCCCTTACACGGTTAACTTCCTTAGTTACCCATGTAAGGGCCTTATCAGGGATATTCTAAGTGCCCTTCAAATATTCTGGCTAGGTCCCTAACGCGCCCAAATGCTGTCCGCATAGCACTGGGGCATGTTAGGGGCATTCCGGGGCAGAGCGTGGCTGGAGGACGGGCTACACGGGTAGCAGCGATTTTCGTTGCTACCTGCGTAGTCCTCTGTGCTTTAAAGATAGGTGAGAAAGCACAGTTACTTACCTGTAACAGGTGATCTCTGGGAACAGCAGGAATAAGTCTTAACATATGGGTATCGTCGGTACCGACGGAGCCTGCGCGGGAACGCTCCCCAGCGTCCAGAAAGAAAGCTTTTGGGAGCATTCCACAGCGCCTGCGCGCTGCCTTCCCGCCTTTCCCAACCGCCTCTCTCCAGCTCGAGTTTTAAGCTGAGACAAAGAGAGAGAGAGGAAAGGAAAGATAGATAGAGAGATACAACTCCTAGGGGAGGTGGGTGGGTTGTGAAGACTTATTCCTGCTGTTCCCAGAGATCACCTGTTACAGGTAAGTAACTGTGCTATCTCCAGGAACAAACAGGAATGAGTCTTCACATATGGGGACTCCCCAGCTAGAGATACCAGGGAGATCTCCAAGGTTGTGAATCCCTGAGAAGGGCTCTACCTGCCCCCATGGATATCGGGCATCCAACCAGGGATGGGGGGTAGGAGTTGATTAGGTATGGAACAGGTGCTTGAGAACAGCCTGACCAAACAAGGCATCCCGGCGGGAGTCCTTGTCCAAGCAGTAATGGGCTGTAAAGGTATGAACCGAGGCCCAGGTGGCCGACTACCTTGTCATGACGGAACCTTGTATAAGGAGGATTAGCCACCAAGGCTTGCAGCTCACTGATGCGGCGAGCTGAGGTGACTGCAATGAGAAAAATAACCTTCCAGGAAAGGAATTTCAAGGAGGTAGTGGCTAAGGGTTCAAAGGGTGGCTTCATAAGCTGGCCAAGAACCAAATTCAAGTCCCATGCCACTGGAGGTGGTCTAATGGGAGGTTTGGTTAAAAGAAGGCCTCTCATGAATCTTGCAATAAGAGGATGAGAGAAAATAGGCTGTCCATTGAGAGGCTTAAGGGATGCTGCAATAGCACTCAAATGGACCCTTACTGAATTCGTTTTAAGGCCTGCATGGGATAAATGCAGCAAATGTTTTATGTTTTATGTTTATGTTTTATTGTATTTGATAAAAACCGCCTTTCCGAGAACCAAGGCGGTGTACAAGTAAAAACAAAGCAATAAAAGGAGGCCAAGGCCCATGGAAAGGAAAGGAAATGTACAATCTTTTAAAAGGACAGTGAGAGAGAAGGAGGAAGACAGGACAGAACATAAACAGGGGGACATCACAAAAGGAGGGGCAGAGAGAGGGGGAAATCACACAAAGGGAGAGGGAACATTGAATGCTTGGGAGAATAGGTGGGTCTTTAGATTGCGTTTGAATACTGCATGTTGTGGTTCTAAACGGAAGGAGGGGGGAAGGGCATTCCAGGCGGCAGGACCAGCAAAAAAGAAAGCAGAAGAACGGGTGGACTCTAGTAAAGAATTCAGAGGTATTGCAAGAGGGTTAAGACCCGTCTCTGCACACCAAATGGTAAACCTTTTCCATTTAAAAGCATAGGAACGTCTAGTGGAAGGCTTTCTGGAAGCATGAAGGATATCCTTCACCTGCTGAGAAAGTTGCAAATCCTGAAGGTCTAGGCCTTCAGCAACCAGGCCCTGAGATGAAGAGACTGGGGATTTGGGTGCCACAACGTTCCCTCCTCCTGGGACAGGAAGTCTGGAGCAGATCCCAAGTCCAGGGAGGGAGCTTGAGAGAGATGCATTAGTAGAGGGTACCACACTTGGCGTGGCCAACGTGGTGCTATGAGGATCATAGACCCCTTGTCTCTCTCCAGCTTGAACAGTGTCTTGGGAATTAGGGGAATGGGTGGAAAGGCATAGAGGAAGTCTTGCCCCCAATGAAGGAGGAAGGCATCCCTGGCCTGAACTCCCTGACACGGAATCCTGGAACAGAACTGGGGAAGTTTGGCATTCCACGGACTTGCAAACAGGTCTATGTCCGGGGTTCGCCAAATTCGGAAGATCCTGGCTATCTGGTCCCCATGGAGGGACCATTTGTGTGGAAACAGAACTCGACTGAGTCTGTCTGCCCAAGAGTTTTGAACCCCTGGAAGATACACTGCCACGAGATGAATTTGATGCTCTCTGGCGAAGGCCCACAATCTCAAAGCTTCGTTGCAAAGCGACAGAGAGCCAGTCCCACCCTGCTTGTTCACGTAGAACATGGCTACTTGGTTGTCCGTGTGGATGAGGACTGTCTTGTAGCTGAGCAGGGTGTGGAAGACTCAGAGCTAGAAGAATTGCTCTGAGCTCTAAGAGATTGATATGTAGAGATGTCTCCTGTGGAGACCAGATGCCCTGGGTGGAGAGATCTTGTAGATGAGCCCCCCAACCCTTTGGAGAGGCATCTGTTGTAAGGGTTGCTTGGGGTAGCAACTGTTGAAAGGGGGACCCCAGCAACAGATTTTGAGTGGACTTCTACCACTGGAGGGACCAAAGGAGGCGACTGGAGGTTGCTATTTTGTCTGACAGACACCCTGATGCCTGGGTCCATTGGGTGGACAGAGTCCACTGAGCTGCCCTCATGTGAAGGCGAGCGTAAGGAACCACATGCACGGTGGATGCCATGTGGCCTAACAGTTGTAACGGCCAATATGCTTGCTGCCAGAATCAACTCCTATAGTCTCTATATGGGGATGTTTCTAAAAGAAGTTACAGATCATCTGCAAACTTTATCTCCTTTTATCTCAGAAGATAAAAGGGAGGAGTTTCTCACTTGGCTTAAGCATGCCCAGGATGTTTCCAAATTTTCCAACCGTGCAGCCTTTGACTCTTTTGAGTGTGCCAGCAGAGCCTCGGCTATTGCCATAGGTGCACGCAGTTATTTGAGTATGCTAGTTTCTGCTAGAATTGCTGATACTGTCTGTGGTATATATGTCTTTTACAAAAAACTTGGCATTTTATATTATGCAGGTCCTCCTTCATAGGGTGCCTTGTCTAATGAGTTGCATAATACTAACAAATATTAGCTTTCAGAAAAGCCTTAAAAATTTAGCTGTACGCTCAGCATTATGATTATCATTTGGTGCTTGCACTGAAGGCAGACTATTTTATATATAATTTTTAATGATTTATGTTTGTTATGTATGTATTTATAATAGAGTGGAGGAGTGGCCTAGTGGTTGGGGCAAGGTACTTCAGGCCGGAAGGTCAGGGGTTCAAATCCCACTAGAGGACAGCAACCTTGGGCCGGAAGGACTGGGGTTTCTAGTCCCACAGGTGCTCCTTGTGGTCTTGGGCAAGCCACTTAACCCTCCATAGCCCATGTTCCCTGTAAAATAGTTATCTCCAAGTTATAATGCCCTGTTCAATGTAATTTCAGTTTGTTCAATGTAAACCGCACTGATGCAGAATAGCGCGGTATATAAGAGAATGTAAATAAATAAATAAATATATTTTCGATGGTAGGCAGTATACAGTATAAAGTTCAATTTAAAAAAATAAAAACTTGTGGTAAGCTCTCTAATTATGTCAGGAGAGGAGGGGGAATCTCCCATTCATGAAGAAGCAGACCAGCATATCTGCCCTTCTGAATGAAGGGCAGGACGCTGTGGCCTGTGGTTCATATCATCAAATATCTTTACTTAATTTTGACATGACCACCTTGACAGGGGATTCCTGCAGCCTGCTTGGCTGTTTAGATGCCATCATTGATTCCCGCTGATCCAGTAGGATCCATTAGGGGTCATGAGGTCACAGATAACGTCCATAAAATATTAGGTTTTATTTGGTTCACCCAGAAGGGTAAGACTCCCTTGCTGATTCTCAGCATGCATGTGGAAAGATTTTGACAGGATGAGATATACTGTAGTCTTGTAAATGGAGCTTTGGCGCATAGGGTTTTTGGTGAAAACTTTCTGGGGTGGATTCAAGCCAAGTATAGGGAGCTGCAAGCATCAGGTGAATGGGAGTCTCTTGAAGTTAGTCGGGGCTGTTCACTCTCGCCACTGCTATTTGCTCTAGTAATGGAGCCACTTGCGGAAAGCTTAAGGAGCAATCTAGATATCTCGTGACTATAGGGAAGAGGAGGGAAGTATAATATTAGCTTCTTTGTGAATGATGCACGTCACAACTCAGGGTGCCTGGATTTAATGTAGTTACTCAACTGTAACAGGTGTTCTTCGGGACAACAGCAATCAGATCTCACATATGGACGATGGCACCGACGGAGCCCTCGCGGAAGCATCCCCCCAGCTTTCAAAGCAAGCCTTTGGGAGATGCCACCATGCATGCGTGGTCCCCTTCCCGCCCAAGGGTGCCATCTTGCTCAGTCTCCTTTTTTCCGTGGAGCCCTTCAGATGTTTGTCTAGCTTGTTGTTCCCTGAAAAAGTTGATTTTTCTCTCAGAGTTTCAGACTCACCACTGGTATTGCACCGGTACTCTTCCCGCCTAGCGACCTCGTTGCCTCGGCATCGAGTTCGATCTATTTTTCTAGTCTTTCATTCTTTTCTTTTCTTGGCATCTTTGCACCTTTTTTCTCCCACTGGCAGCCCGGAGAGTCTTTGACCTCGCAGAGGTACTATTTTCCCCCATGGCTACCAGTGGCATTAAAAATTATGCCTTTGACCAATATACACGACTGCTGACTCTGCTGCCTTGGGCCAGACCACGACCCGGCAACCTGCAATCTCTGCAAGAGGATGTCCAGTAAGGCCCTGAAGAGAGGCCAGCAGTAGCACGATAGGTTTTTCCCCGAGTCACCCGGTACCTCTGAAGGCCAGGGCTCGTCTGAGGCCCCGACATCTCAGATGAAACCTTCCAAACCCGAGTCTCGTTGTGGGCCCTCAGAAAGCGTAGTTACTCACCTGTAACAAGTGTTCTCCAGGGACAGCAGGAATCAGTCCTCACATATGGGTGACGTCGGCGCCGATGAAGCCCTCGTGCGGAGCAATTTCCCAGCTTTCAAAGAAAGCCTTTGGGAATGCCTCACGCATGCACGGTCCCCTTCCCGCCCAAGGGTGCCATCTTGCTCAGCCAGATGACATAGTTAAAGAGACGGCAAAAAGAATAAAAAGACTGCAACTCCAGGGGAGGAGGGAGGGTCATGAGGACTGATTCCTGCTGTCCCTGGAGAACACCTGTTACAGGTGAGTAACTACGCTTTCTCCAGGAACAAGCAGGAAGTTAGTCCTCACATACGGGACTCCCTAGCTACAGGCTACCGATAACCTATAGCTGAAAAAAGGCTCCCTTCTAGGTGAGCCGCAACAGCAGTGAGAGAACTTTCTCCGAGAATGCATCCCCCATGGTAGCCTCACACCAGAGGGCCGGAGTTGCCTAAATCTCGAATAGATTCCGGAGTACTGCCTGACTGAAAATGCTGTCCTGTCGGGACTCCCTCGCCAGGCAGTAATGGGCTGCAAAAGTCTGGCCTGAAGACCAAGTTGCGGCCCGGCAGATGTCTGCCAAAGAAACAGAGCGGTGATTAGCCACTGATGCGGCCTTAGCCCTGACACAGTGGGCCGTGATACGACCCTGCAGCTGAAGGTTAGCTGCCCTATACACCCATGCAATGCAGTCTGCCACCCAGGTGGATAACGTGCGCTTGGAGACCGGTAGACCCAGTTTACTAGGGTCATAAGAGACGAAGAGCTGAGAAGCCCTCCGATGCCCCCGTGTACGCTCCAGGTAGAAGGCGAGCACCCTCTTACAGTCCAGGGTATGCAGAACTGCTTCTGCCTTGTTGGTATGTGGCCTGGGAAAGAAGGTGGGAAGAAACACCTCTTGGTTGAGGTGAAATGAGGAAACCACTTTTGGGAGGAATATGGGGTGCATGCGTAGCACCACCCTGTTCTTGTAAAACCGTGTGTATGGCCTATCTGACACTAGAGCCTGCAGCTCACTCACCCACCTAGCCGACGTGAGCGCTACCAGGAAGAGCACCTTCCAGGAGAGGAAGCGCAGATGGCAAGTTGACATCGGCTCAAAAGGAGGGCGAGTAAGTTGCTGCAAGACCACGTGGAGATCCCACTCCGTTGCCGGAGGGCAGATTGGAGGTTTCAGCAGGAGCAGGCCCCTGAGAAACCTGGCCACCAAGGAGTGAGCCGAGAGAGGCTGACCGTCTATTGGTGCATGGTTAGCCGACAAGGCACTCAGGTGGACCCTGACTGAGTTAGACTTGATGCCCAGCTCAGAGAGATGAAACAGGTACTGTAACACCTTGGGAACCTGAGATGAGAAGGGTTCCAAAGCATGTTGGTGACACCACACTTGGAACCTGCGCCATTTACAAGCGTAGGATTTTCTGGTGGATGGCCTCCTGGAGGCTAACAACACTTCTTCCATCCCTTCAGGTAAGAGAAGAGGCGCAAGGCCTACCCTCTCAGCAGCCAGGCCATCAAATGGAGGGATCTGGGATTGGGGTACACGAGGGAACCCTGCTCCTGGGTGAGGAGGTCGGGCTGCACCTCCAAGGGGAGAGGGGTTTCCACCGCCAGTTGAAGAAGAAGTGGGAACCAAGGCTGTCTGGGCCACCTGGGTGCTACCAGGATCACCCAGGCCTTGTCCCTGCGAATCTTGAAGAGAGTTCGTGCTACCAGGGGCGTAGGCGGAAAAGCATACAGGAGGCTTCCCGACCAAGGGAGAAGAAATGCATCGGCTGCTACCCTGAGGGGGTGCGGTTGTCTGGAGCAAAACTGGGGCAACTGACAATTGTGTGGACTGGCAAAGAGATCCATGGATGGGAGGCCCCAGTGGTTGAAAATCTTTTGGGAAACCTCCCTGTTCAGTTGTCATTCATGGGGTTGAAGAACCCTGCTCAGTCTGTCTGCCAGGCAGTTCTCCTGGCTCGGTAGGTAAACTGCCTGGAGAGACATGTTGTGTTGAACTGCGAAGGAACAGAGATCCAGAGACTCCTGTCAAAGGATCTGTGACCCTGTACCGCCCTGTTTGTTCACATAGAACATAGCCACCTGGTTCTATGTCTGTACTGTGACGCCTTCCACCGCTCTCACCGCACTGCCCCTAGGGGTGGCACGGCAGATTGTCTCTGTTTGATCACTTATAGTGCTATTTAGTATAGACACTTGCCTAATGAGAGACGGTGGATCACCTCCTTAATTGTAGTTGTGGTTTGCCTTTGTTAGCAGTCCGAATAGAAGGAGCACAGGACAATTTATAACATAAATTGCTTTTATTTTTATTTTCTGTAAGGAAATCATTCGTGGCAAAATTCCAGAAAGGGAAAAACACATTCAACCAAAGTATAGGATTCTTCTCCAAAATGTGCAAGGTGAATTTCTTCCATAAACTTCTCAACCTTGATAGCAGTATTTTCTAGTATTTACAAACGCAGTAGAAAGTATCTTTGTGCATTACTCACAAACTTTGGCAATATGACAAGCTTCACTTTCCTTGCTGACTTCAAGTTTAAAACATCACTCAGGGTGCTACCTCTTAGCTTTTACCACTAGCTTTCTCAGCTGACGTTACAGCAGCAATAAAACTAGCTAGGCTTTCACATGAGGTTTCTCTTATCCACTTGTCTGCTTTCCAAGCATACAATGATATCTGAACTCCTGACGTCTTCTTACTTGTTTCATACAGCATACAGGAAAAGCTTTATACATTAGACACACAAACTGCAATCCATCGATTCAGCAGAGGACATTGATTTATCAGAGAGACAGTCCACGTCCATTTCCGTTGGGGAATTGTATGGCTCTGAACTTGGGGTAATCTCTGGTTTAACCTGTTGTATGTTCTTCAGAAGCTTACAAAGGTTTCTCCACTTTAGCTCACGGTTCCCCTCTGTAACTGGGTTTGAACCTTTTGCTTTTCTCCCCCTTAATAGTTTCTCATCAGGAAATGCAAAAGCTTCTTGACTAGCAGTAACTCTCCTCCTAACAGGCTTTCTATAATATCTGTGTGGAGGTTCAAGACTAGAACTGCTATATTCTGATTCAGAGGTACAATCCAGGCTTCTCTGCCGGTTCTTTCTATGCCCACACCCTTTGCACTTGCCTTGTAAGTAGTGGTCAGTCCTTCTGGGCTTAACAGAATTAACAGCCTTTAAATCCTGCTTCCTTCCCTGGTTTACTGGCCTTTTCCTCTGGCTCCTAGCCTGCAACCGGTCCTGCCTTTGAACAGACCTTCTTTGCAGTCTTTCTGGTGTATGAGCACATACCGTTTGATCAGTACCTGATTCCTCCTCCCACTCAGCTGATTCTTCAAAGAAACTTTGTCCTCGGGGTTTTGCTAGTTTCCCTTTAGCATTGCAATTTCCTTTGCACCGTCCTGTGCCTAGTCCTCGTGTGTGTGAAGCTCTGGAATCAACTCTCAGCTGATTCCCCAGCTCCTGTTCATCTCCCCCCCCACTTCCTGTGTGACGCAGCTTATATGTTCTGTGAACTGTTTGCTTCTCTGACCCCACCCTCTCTCTGCCTGCAGCTGTCCTAGAGGTTGGGTGTGGCTTCAAGCTAACCCTGCTTCTATGTGCCTTAGTTTCATTCTCTCTGTGGGAAATGTGCTTCTGTGATCCCATCCCCCGCTTGTGGGAACAAATCTCAGAGTTTTTTCTACTTTTAAAGGGCTCTGCAGCCTTCACATCATCACATATCCCCCACCTTAAGCAATTGCCAGCTGGCGCACCAACCCGCGCATAGCTGGAAATCCCAACTAATGCTCTTGGGTTATTGTCTGGACTTGCAGCTACTTTATCGACCCGCTCCTGCCATGGGCGCAATACGTTGATGTGGTACACCTGTCGCCTGCCCTTCCCTGTCTCTAAGGAATACGTCACCGGACCCACTTGTTTTAATACCTTATAGGGCCCCTTCCAGGTATTTTCAAACTTGGAGGCGGCAGCGGCCACCATAACTAGTACCTTATCCCCCACTTGTAGGACCCGCGGTCGGGCTCGCCTGTCGTGATAAGCCTTCTGACGAGCCTTACTCGTCTTTAAATTTCCTTCTACCACTTCCGCCATACGGCGTAAGCGGCCTTTTAAGTCTATCAAAAATTGGGGCACCTCCTGCCCGCCCTCTATGGGTGCTATCCATTGCTCCCCCAGTATGTCCAGCACTCCTCTCGGCGTCCGCCCATACATAAGTTCGTAGGGAGAAGCGCCTGTGGATGCTTGCTTCCTCTCCCTACAAGCATATAACACTAATGGCAACATGGTGTCCCATTCGGCCATGTTACCCTCAAGGGACCTCCGCAGCATATTTTTCAAGGTCTGATTAAACCTTTCCGTCAGGCCGTTAGTCTGTGGATGGTATGCTGCAGTACGGATATGCTGGATTCCAAAGGCCTCCCATAACTGTGCAAGATATCGGGACATAAAGTTACTCCCTCTGTCAGATAATACCTCCCGTGGGAACCCAACCTCACAAAAAATTTTCACCAATTCCAACGCTATGAGGCGAGCGGACGTATTCCGTAAGGGGGCGGCCCAAGGGAACCTAGTGGCATGATCAATGACGACCAGTATGTACTGGTAGCCTCTGGGCGTTTTTACCAACGGCCCGACTATATCTACCGCTAGTCTATGTACTGGTCTGGCTATGACTGGCATCGGAATTAAGGGAGCCTCCGGTGGATAAGCCGTCGCGACCCTCTGACAGGCCGGGCATGACGCGCAGAATCTCGCTGTCTCCCCAAAAACCCCGGGCCAATAGAACCTAGCCAACACTTGCTCCAAAGTGCCCTGTGCCCCTTTATGTCCTCCCAATGGGTGATCATGTGCTAGTCTCAACACTACACCCCTAAAAGCCTGAGGTATCACTAATTGTTTCTTTGTGCCCCCTAGGCGGGTATCTGTACTTTCCCTGTACAAGATATTGTCCTCTAATAGAAATCTTGGCAGGGTCTCCGATCCCTTCGTAGCGTACTCATACGCTCGACGGAGAGTAGGATCGGCCCTCTGTTCTGCAGGGAAGGAGGGAAATTTTTCCTTTAATTCAGCAGGAACCCAGGGTAGTTCCTGTCCTGTCATTATTTTAACCCTATTTTGTGCCCGGGTCCTCCTCTCCCTTCTCCTTTCAGGTTTTCCCTTCCTAGGAGTGTCTTTGGCCTGAGTAAGCAGGTCTTCCTGGAAGGATGTTCCTGGCACTGGGTCTACTTGTGAACCAATTTCTTCTCCTAAGGGCTTATCCCCTGTACGGGTAGTTATCATACCCATTCTTTCGGCTAGTCTGGGGTCAACTACCTTGCCTACCTTGGGTAAGGTCTTCTCCCTGACTGTGGTATTCATAACAGCCCTATTCTTAACTAGCATGGGGTCAGCTACCTTGCCTACCTTGGGCAGGGTCTTCTCCTCAGCTAAATCAACTTGCGGAAAGGTAGCGAATGGGTAGTTTCCCACCTGCAACTCCTTAGCCAGACCTTTCCGAAATTGTGGCCAATCTCGGCCTAAGACTACTTCGTGTGGAAGCCTTGGTACAATGGCCACTTGCACTTGTTTCTTGAGACCCACTCCCTCTATAACCACCGGGTGTATAGGGTAGGTAGAGGCTGCGCCATGGACACACCGGATCCGAATATGATCCCCAGAGCTTGGCAGCGAGGGTTTTTCTTTTGCCTCTATCTGTTGCCAGAGCTTCCGGGAGATCATAGACTGATTCGCCCCTGAATCTAAGAGTGCCTCAGTTGGTATTCCTTCTACCTCCACCCTCAGTAGGAATCCCTCCCCTGTATCTCGGTGCTGGGTAGTGATTAAAGCCTTCCGGGCCTTGCAGTCCCTTTTCACGTGTCCCACTTCTCCACACGAAAAACACTTTCTTAACACATTTCTCTTATACAGTTTCACATTACTATCTGCAAATTCATCCAGCTTAGCTTTCCTTTCTAGTAACTCCACTTTGTTTTTAAAGATGCCTTCTTTCTCCAGGCTCAACTTATTGGCCTCCAGAAAGCGGTCTGTTAAAGCAATTGCTTCTTGCGTGTTCTTACAGCTTTGGAGTACTAGAAAGGTATGCATGCTGCTCGGTACTGCTTCCATGAACTGTTCAAGAATTATTGTGTCTAAGATAGCCTCTATATCTTTACCTTCAGGCATCAACCATTTATAAACCAAATTCTTTACGCGGTAATATAATGCCTGAGGTGTTTCCTCTGACCTCAATTTACATGACCGTAGCTGCCTACGGTAGACCGCTGGATTTAGACCCAAACGATCCTTTACCGCTTGTTTTACATCTTCATATCTTGTAACTAAACTAGCAGGCATGGCACGGTAAGCTGCTAAGGCTTCGCCTGTAAGCGAGGCAGCAAATCTTAGCGCCCACTGTTCTTTAGGCCATTTTGCTAGAATAGCTATACGCTCAAAAGACTCAATGTAGTCGTCTACATCGTCATCCTTTGTTAGACGACCTCCTGCAAAAATCCCAGTCCCTGACCAGTCCCAGTCCCGACAATCTGCCCTTGCACCTGGCATAGTCCTGGCAGCATCGTCCTTTTTCCCTTGGGCCTCAAGCCAACTGGACATTGCTTGTATAACCGGTGCTTGTTGTGATTGGAACAGCGCCTTCGCCTGTTCCAGGCTCCTCGTGGACAACTCTTGATGCTGGGCTATCTGACCAGCCGCCCAGTCCAAGATGTCTCGAGACTCCATCTTCTTTCCTGTAAAAAAAACAGAAACAAAGCACCAAGTGCGGAACCTTCCACTTCACCCTTGTCTTGGTGATTATCCCAACAGCTACCCTCTTACACCAGTGCTTATCCGGTCCAACCCTCCAGCCTACGGGTTACCTTATACTGGTGCAGAGTCTCACTTCATCAACTCCGTTGCCCTGGACTCGGGTTCCAATGGTCACTCCGGCTTTCCTTCCGCTCCGCAGACCTTGGAAGTTGATACAGCTGCTCTAGGATTCTCTTTCCTGTGTTTGTAGATGACCTCTCCGTTGTCACGTGACTCCAAACGAAAAAATCCAACACACTACGCCACCTGTGACGCCTTCCACCGCTCTCACCGCACTGCCCCTAGGGGTGGCACGGCAGATTGTCTCTGTTTGATCACTTATAGTGCTATTTAGTATAGACACTTGCCTAATGAGAGACGGTGGATCACCTCCTTAATTGTAGTTGTGGTTTGCCTTTGTTAGCAGTCCGAATAGAAGGAGCACAGGACAATTTATAACATAAATTGCTTTTATTTTTATTTTCTGTAAGGAAATCATTCGTGGCAAAATTCCAGAAAGGGAAAACACATTCAACCAAAGTATAGGATTCTTCTCCAAAATGTGCAAGGTGAATTTCTTCCATAAACTTCTCAACCTTGATAGCAGTATTTTCTAGTATTTACAAACGCAGTAGAAAGTATCTTTGTGCATTACTCACAAACTTTGGCAATATGACAAGCTTCACTTTCCTTGCTGACTTCAAGTTTAAAACATCACTCAGGGTGCTACCTCTTAGCTTTTACCACTAGCTTTCTCAGCTGACGTTACAGCAGCAATAAAACTAGCTAGGCTTTCACATGAGGTTTCTCTTATCCACTTGTCTGCTTTCCAAGCATACAATGATATCTGAACTCCTGACGTCTTCTTACTTGTTTCATACAGCATACAGGAAAAGCTTTATACATTAGACACACACAAACTGCAATCCATCGATTCAGCAGAGGACATTGATTTATCAGAGAGACAGTCCACGTCCATTTCCGTTGGGGAATTGTATGGCTCTGAACTTGGGGTAATCTCTGGTTTAACCTGTTGTATGTTCTTCAGAAGCTTACAAAGGTTTCTCCACTTTAGCTCACGGTTCCCCTCTGTAACTGGGTTTGAACCTTTTGCTTTTCTCCCCCTTAATAGTTTCTCATCAGGAAATGCAAAAGCTTCTTGACTAGCAGTAACTCTCCTCCTAACAGGCTTTCTATAATATCTGTGTGGAGGTTCAAGACTAGAACTGCTATATTCTGATTCAGAGGTACAATCCAGGCTTCTCTGCCGGTTCTTTCTATGCCCACACCCTTTGCACTTGCCTTGTAAGTAGTGGTCAGTCCTTCTGGGCTTAACAGAATTAACAGCCTTTAAATCCTGCTTCCTTCCCTGGTTTACTGGCCTTTTCCTCTGGCTCCTAGCCTGCAACCGGTCCTGCCTTTGAACAGACCTTCTTTGCAGTCTTTCTGGTGTATGAGCACATACCGTTTGATCAGTACCTGATTCCTCCTCCCACTCAGCTGATTCTTCAAAGAAACTTTGTCCTCGGGGTTTTGCTAGTTTCCCTTTAGCATTGCAATTTCCTTTGCACCGTCCTGTGCCTAGTCCTCGTGTGTGTGAAGCTCTGGAATCAACTCTCAGCTGATTCCCCAGCTCCTGTTCATCTCCCCCCCCACTTCCTGTGTGACGCAGCTTATATGTTCTGTGAACTGTTTGCTTCTCTGACCCCACCCTCTCTCTGCCTGCAGCTGTCCTAGAGGTTGGGTGTGGCTTCAAGCTAACCCTGCTTCTATGTGCCTTAGTTTCATTCTCTCTGTGGGAAATGTGCTTCTGTGATCCCATCCCCCGCTTGTGGGAACAAATCTCAGAGTTTTTTCTACTTTTAAAGGGCTCTGCAGCCTTCACATCATCACAGTACTCGGACAGACTGGTTGGAGAGGACAGGAGCAAAGGCTTTTAGAACTAAACGAATGGCCCGGAGTTCCAACAGGTTGATCTGGAGTGTGGCCTCCTGAGGAGTCCACTGACCCCAAGTGCAAGAGCCCTGACAATGAGCTCCCCAGCCCATCAAGGAGGCATCCGTGGTCAGCACCCTGGTATGCACGGGGAGCTGGAACAGTACCCCCGCAGGAGGTTCCCTGATTGTGACCACCACTGCAGGGACTGCACCAGGGGCTTGGATACTGCCACTCTGTGAGCCAGGCGTCCCGTGGCCTGTGACCACTGGTCCTGCAGGGCCCACTGAGCTGTCCACATGTGCTTGCAAAAGGAGTAACATGAACTGTGGAGGCCATGTGGCCGAGCAAAGAGGACTTTCCGTGATTGATGACGAACCCCAGATGCTGAAGCAGAGCGATTGTGCGAGCTGTGGCGTGGTGCCCCTTATGAGCCAGTCATCTAGGTAAGGGAACACAAAGATTCCCTGGTTCCTGAGGAAGGCCGCTACCACAGCCAGGCACTTGGTGAAAACCCTTGGAGCGGAAGCTAGACCAAAGGGAAGCACCTTGTATTGGAAGTGGTTTCCTCCTACCACAAACCTGAGGTATTGTCTGTGGTCTGGATGTATGAGGATGTGTGTGTAAGCATCCTTTAGGTCCAAGGAGCATAGCTTGTCTCCCTGCTGGAGGAAAGGCAGAAGTATCCCGAGTGAAAGCATCTTGAACTTTTCCCTCACCAAGAACTTGTTGAGATTTCAAAGGTCCAGGATGGGGCGAAGGCCTCCTTGTCGTTTTGGTATCAGGAAATACCTGGAGTAAAAGCCTTTCCCCTGCAGGTGGTGGGGCACCGGTTCCACCATCTGATCCTTGAGAAGACCAGCCAACTCCTGCAAGAGGAGGTTTATTTATTTTATTTTATTTATTTAGACAGTTTTGTATACCGCCTTATCCTTCAATCTAAGCGGTCACAACACAATTGGGGGATACATTTAACACGCGGGGATATGAGACACATACACTAATACTTACAGGGAACATGGGCTATGGAGGGTTAAGTGGCTTGCCCAAGACCACAAGAAGCATCTGTGGGACTAGAAACCCCAGTCCTTCCGGCCCAAGGTTGCTGTCCTCTAGTGGGATTTGAACCCCCGACCTTCCGGCCTGAAGTACCTTGCCCCAACCACTAGGCTACTCCTCCCTGTGCAAGAGGGGTCCGAGATGCTCTCCTGGGAAATAGGAGGTAGGTACTTGGCTGAAATGGAGAAGATAGTCGTCTTGGACTATCCTTAGAACCCAAGTATCGGATGTAATGGCTGGCCACCTGTGGGCATACAGGGACAGCCGACCTCCTGTGCAGGGCCAAACCACTGGTGGGAGAGGAGCTATGCAGTGGAAGTCAAAAAACCCTCCCTGCTGGGCAGGAGCTGGAGCTGGAGGCTTGGGGGTTTGAGGCTTACGAGGGCCATTCCCCTGTCCCCTGGCCTGCTGCCCCTGCTGGGGAGGCCTGGTAAGTGGGGTAGTTTCTGTAAGCCTGTCCCTTCCTTGGGTAAAAGGGCTTTTTCCTCCCGAGGCTTTCTTCCTGTGAGAAGGAGCAGAAGTCTTCGACAGCCTTGTCCGGGTCAAGTACTCGGACTCTAGTTCAGCAGCCTTTTCAGTCATGGGTTTGCCGAAGAGGTTATCGCCTTGGCAGGGGACATCAACCAACTTGTCCTGTACCCATGGCTCGAGGTCAGACGACATGAGCCAAGCCTGGCACCTTGCACCAATGCTGGCTGCGGCCAACCGGGCCGAAGCTTCAAAGCCGTCGTAGGCTGCTCGAGACATAAATTTCGAGCACTCTCTGATCCCGGTGGACAGGGCCTTGAAGCGCTACAAGGGTTCCTCGGAGAGGCCAGCAGAGAACCTGGCAAATCTCCTTTGCCAGGTCTCTTAAGTACATGCCCATGTACAGCTGGTATGTCTGGACACGGCATGACAGCATCAAGCCCTGGAAGCACTTTCTGCCGAGGGCATCCAGGTTCTGGGCCTCCCTGCCGGGAGGCACCAAGGAGTACATTTTCTGGCTCTTGAGCCTTTGCATGGCCGATTCCACAACCATGGAGTTGTGCGGCAGCTGTGCCTTTTGGAACCCGGGTCTCTTACGGACTCGATAAATGGAATTGACCCGTTTGCTGAGGACCGGCGCCGAGGCCAGGGACTCCCACATGCAGAGCATCAACCGTTCCAGCATTGGAGGCACCGGTACAGTAAGGGCCTCCTTCGGAGGAGTGTCATACTGGAGGGCGTCAAGCTCCTCAGCTCGAGGCTCCTCCTCGGCATCTTCAGGGAAAACCAAAGCTTTGGCCATATCCCTAACAAAGTCCCGAGAACCTGGTGTCCTCCGGGACCAACGCCGGTTCTCCCTGAGGACAGTCCACGAGGACAACAGACATTACTTTGTCCGATGCCTCTGACTCCATACGAGGTATTTTGGCGGGCCTCTCAGCGAACCCGGGGCAGCGTTCGGCACTCCTCGACCTGGAACCCGAGGGCCCCAGCCGATCGGAGTCTTACAGAGACGTGGCCCTCGCGGGTTTCTTCTTATAACGGTGCTCCTGGGTGGGAGACCCCCGACGGTGGTCAGGTTCAGATTCCCGAGACGTCGAGGCTTCTGGGTCATGGTCGGGTCCGAGCCAGCGGAGGCAGCAGTCATGGGGGTCAGTGAGGGACATACGTTTTTTGCACCAATCACACTTCTTAAACCCGCTGGCAGCTATCGGGGGAAAAAGGGCCCCTGCAAGGCCGAAAGACCGGACTGCCAGTTAAAAGAAAAAGAGCGCGAACGCTTGTCATTAAGGACAAAAACGAAAATGTTAGCCGGACTCGATACCAGTGTACCGAGCCGAGACAGGAAGGGGAACAGGCATCGAACCGGTACCAAAAACGGTAGAAATAGACAAAAAACAATCAACTTTTTCCGAGGAAAATAGGATGACGTCTGTCAGGCTCTGTGGAAAAAAGAACACTGAGCAAGATGGCACAATTGGGCGGGAAGGGGACTGCGCATGCGCGAGGCATTCCCAAAGGCTTTCCTTGAAAGTTGGGGAAATTTCTCCGCACGAGGGCTCCATCGGCGCCCACATCACCCATATGTGAGGACTGACTTCCTGCTTGTTCCTTGAGAAAGGGGGGTCTCCCTCAAGGGAATCCAGGAAGAAGAAACAACCCTCGAAGGCGGCATCTTTGGATGGATCCGACCGACCGGGTGCCCTCCCAGTCCCGCAGTCCGAGACATTCATCCAAGGCGTCTGAGAAGGAGCGGCTTGCGAAGGTCCCCTGGAAGGATCCGACCATGAACTGGCCTCAGTCCCCAGACACTATCCTTGTCGAGGATTCCTCTTTGGGGGAGCCGGCATCAGGCTCAAGTCCCTTGGCGCCCACGCTGAAGGCTGCAGAGCCTTCTGGTCTAGCGTCCAGAATGGCGGCCCTGGAGCGCAGTTTCTCTGCTTTCATGGACCAGCAGCGAGCGCTGTTGTCCGGCACGACCGGTTCATCCGCCCTGACCACCGGGGCACTCGACATCCTCGGAGGCCAAGCCAATCCTTGAGGTCCTTCGGCTTCGAGTCGATCCTTGGCCGAGGTTGCGATCTGAGTACCGCTCGATGGGACTGCGGTCATCGCCGGCAAGTTTGCTGGGCATTGGCCGCAGGGCATTGGGGGCCCGGGGAGCAGCCCTCTTACGAGTCCTTGACAGACTACTCAGAATGGGAGATGGAGGACGAAGAGTCCCCCGATACCCATAGCCACTGTGACGTCCCATCTGACTCTTCCATCTTGGAGGCTCAATGGCAATCCCCACCCGAGGATATGGGCTTTCTTGATTTTGCCAAGGACATGCCTAAGGCCCTGGCATTCCCGACACTTAGGCGGATGAGTTGGAAATCCTCCAGTACAAGGCGCCTCTGCAGGAATCGCTGTTACTGAAGAGGGATTTAAACTAGATTCATTGGGAATGGGTGAAGAAAGCCCCCAGGTAAGTAAAGCGTAGTTACTCACCTATAACAGGTGATCTCCGGGAATAGCAGGAATTTAGTCTTCACATATGGGTATTGTCGGTACCGACGGAGCCTGTGCAGGAACGCTCCCCAGCGTCCAATAGGAAAAAGCTTTTGGGAGCATCCCACAGCGCATGCATGCTGCCTTCCCACCTCTGTATATCTCTCACTTCAGTTGAGTTTATAGCTGAGACCAAACGAGAGAAGTAGAGAAAGAGAGACACAGAGACAACTCCTAGGGGAGGTCGGTGGGTTGTGAAGACTAAATTCCTGCCGTTCCTGGAGATCACCTGTTACAGGTGAGTAATTACGCTATCTCCAGGAACAAGCAGGAATGAGTCTTCACATATGGGGACTCCCCAGCTGAAAGATGCCAAGGGGTGACCCCAGCTATCTGTGAACCCAGGTGAGATGGGTCATGCTTCCTCCCATGGACCTTAGGCATCCAAACTGTGGATAGTGGGTAGGAGTTGTATTAAGTATGGAAGAGATGTTGTAGAACAGCCTGGCCAAACGAGGCATCCCGACGGGAGTCTTCGTCTCAGCAATAGTGGGCTGTGAAGGTATGTACCGAAGTCCAAGTGGCTGTTTTGCAGATGTCATCAATAGAGACAGAACGAAGGTTAGCCGTTGAGGCTGCCATTGCTCTCACATTGTGAGCCGTGACATGGCCTTTGAGAGAAAGTCCCTTACTCTGATATGTATAGGATATACAATCTGCAATCCAATTTGACAGAGTTTTTTTTAGAAACTGGAAGTCCTAAATGACAAGAGTCGAAAGCCACAAAAAACTGAGAAGATTTTCTATGTGGCTTAGTTCTTTGGAGATAAAAAGCCAAGGCTATTTTACAATCCAATGTGTGAAGATTTCTTTCCGCACTGGAGGCATGAGGCCTAGGGAAGAATACAGGAAAATAAACTGACTGGTTTAAATGAAAAGGCAAAACTACCTTTGGCAGAAAGTGAGGATGAGTCCTGAGGACTACTTTATCATGGTGAAACCTTGTTTAAGGAGGGTCAGCTACTAACGCCTGTAGTTCACTAATGCGTCTTGCAGAAGTGATGGCAATTAGGAAAATAACTTTCCATGAAAGAAACTTTAGGTCTGAAGTGGCTAAAGGTTCAAAGGGTGGTTTCATAAGCTGACCAAGAACAAGATTCAGATCCCATGCCAACGGTGGTGGTTTAATGGGAGGTTTTGTTAAAAGTAGGCCTCTCATAAATCTTGATAAAAGTGGATGAGAGGAAATAGGTTGTCCATCGAAAGGTTTATGAACAGCAGCAATAGCACTAAGATGGACCCTAACTGAATTGGTCTTCAGACCAGAAGTTGATAATTGTAGAAGATACTCTAGTAGCAACTCTACAGGTACTAAAAGGGGGTTAAAGTCCTTTTGTGAACACCAGATAGAGAACCCTTTCCACTTGAAAGTGTACAAACATCTTGTGGAAGGTTTTCTGGAAGCCAGGAGGATATCCTTTACTTGTTGAGAAAGATTAACATCCTAGAATTCTAGGCTTTCAGTAACCAGGCCCTGAGATGTAGGGACTGGGGATTGGGATGCAGTAAAGATCCGTTCTCCTGTGACAGGAGATCTGGAGCATTCCTCAACTCCAGAGGAGTGGTTTGAGAGAGACGAAGAAAAAGAGGATACCATGTCTGCCGTGGCCAACGTGGAGCTATGAGTATCATATCACCTCTGTCTCTCTGAAGTTTGAATAAAGTCTTGGGAATGAGGGGAATGGGTGGGAAGGCATAGAGGAAGTCCTGTCCCCAGTGGAGTAGGAAAGCATCTCTTGCCTGACAGTTTTGAGCCGAAATTCTGGAACAGAATCGGGGAAGTTTGGCATTCTGTGGACTTGCAAAGAGGTCTATATCTGGTGTTCCCGATTCAAAACACTCGAGCAAGATGGTATGAGTGGAGGGACCACTCGTGTGGCAGCAGTATTCGACTGAGTTTGTCTGCCCACAAGTTTTGAATGCCTGGAAGGTATACTGCAAACAGGTGAATTTGCAACTCTCTGGCGAGGGCCCATAGTTGCAAAGCTTCGTTGCATAGCGACAGAGAGCCTGTTCCGCCTTGCTTGTTCACACAGAACATAGCTACCTGACTGTCGGAGTTGGCTATTAAGATCTCGACCTGCCAATATAGGTGGGGAAGAAAATCAGGAGGACAGTAAGATTAATTTTGTCACTCACTTTTCACCATTTAGTAAAGATATTAGTAGAATACTTAAACGCCACAGCAATGTATTGCAGACCGTTCCGGGATTGCGCCATCGCAAAATACGCTGTGTTTGGCGAAGGAATAGAAATCTGAAGGAGTGCCTCTGTCCTTCTGTTTTACCTACTGCAGCCTCCATTACTACTCCGGTAACACTTGCGGGTCATTATAAATGTAACAACTGCATAGTTTGCGACATAACGCTGGAACTTCAGGAGTTTGCTCATCAAGGGAAGACTTATAAATTTCGATGTCACACTACCTGTGCTTCTTTTAATGTAGTTTACATAAAGCGTAGTTACTCACCTGTAACAGGTGTTCTCCAGGAGCAGCAGGAATCAGTCCTCACTTATGGGTGACGTCGGCACCGACGGAGCCCTCGCGGAGCAATTTTCCCCAGCTTTCAAAGAAAGCCTTTGGGAATTGCAGGGCGCATGCGCGGTCGTCTTCCCGCCCGAGGGTGCCATCTTAGCCAGTCAGATGACATAGCTAAAAAAGACAGCATAAAAATTTGCAAAAAGAACATAAGCAGACGATTGCAACTCCAAGGGGAGGAGGGAGGGTAGTGAGGACTGATTCCTGCTGCTCCTGGAGAACACCTGTTACAGGTGAGTAACTACGCTTTCTCCAGGACCAAGCAGGAAGTCAGTCCTCACTTATGGGACTCCCAAGCTCAAGGCTACCGGAGACCCTAAGCACAAAAATGAGCTCCCTCTAGCTCAGCAGCACAGAAGGAAAGAATCTTCGCTGAATTATCACCCACCGGTAGCCCACATCCGGGATGGAGGGTAGGAGTTGCTCAGACCTCAAAGAGATTACGGAGGACTGCCTGTCCGAAAGCACTGTCCCTGCGGGACTCCCTCTCGAGACAGTAATGGACCGCAAAAGTCTGGCTCGAAGACCAAGTAGCGGCCCGGCAGATGTCTGCCAGCGGAACAGAGCGGAGGTAAGCCACTGACGTAGCCTTTGCCCGAACGCAATGAGCCGTGACTCGACTTTCCAAGGAGAGTCCGGCTGCCCCATAAGCCCAAGAGATACAGTCCGCCACCCAGATGGACAGAGTACGCTTGGAGACCGGGAGCCCCAATTTATTGGGGTCAAAAGACACAAAAAGCTGAGCAGCTTTACGGTGCTCCCGCGTACGGTCAAGGTAGAAGTTCAAAGCCCTTCTACAGTCCAGGGTATGGAGGACCATTTCAGCTCGGCTGGAGTGTGGTCTGGGAAAGAAGGTTGGAAGTACCACCTCCTGATTGATGTGAAAAGGGGAGACCACTTTTGGAAGAAATTTTTTGTAGAACCAAGTGTAAGGGGGATCAGACACGAGGGCCTGCAATTCACTTACGCGTCTAGCGGAAGTGAGGGCTATCAAGAACAGTGTTTTCCAAGACAGAAAACGGAGAGAACAGGTAGCCATAGGTTCAAAAGGCGGACAGGTGATCCGCTGCAAAACCACATTCAGGTCCCAGTCAGGCGCTGGCGGGCGCAGAGGTGGTTTAAGTAGAAGGAGACCTCGGAGAAACCTCGCTACGAGAGGGTCGCTGGAGAGAGGTCTACCGTCCACCGGCACATGATGTGCCGAAAGAGCACTGAGGTGAACTTTGACGGAGTTGGACTTAAGTCCCAGATTAGAGAGGTGTAGCAAGTATTGCAAGATCACCGACACCGGGCAGGAGAAGGGATCCTGAGACTGTTGGGTACACCAGACGGCAAAGCGACGCCATTTAAGGGCGTAGCATTTGCGGGTAGAAGGCCGTCGGGAAGCCAAGACGACCTCCTCCACCTCTGCCGGCAGAAGAAGGGGAGCAAGGACTACCCTCTCAGCAGCCAGGCCATGAGGTTGAGAGACCTGAGGTTGGGGTGTAGTAGAGACCCCTGATCCTGAGTGAGGAGATCCGGTTGCACCCCCAGAGGGAATGGATCCTCCACCGCTAATTGCAGTAGAAGCGGAAACCACGGCTGTCTGGGCCAGCGAGGGGCCACCAGGATCATGAAGGCTTTGTCTCGGAGAACCTTGAAAAGAGTCTGAGAGACTAGCGGGATGGGAGGGAAAGCGTACAGAAGGCTCCCCGACCATGAAATTAGAAAAGCGTCCGCCGCCACCCGAAGGGGGTGTGGCTGACGAGAGCAGAAGCGAGGAAGCTGCCGGTTGTGAGGACTGGCAAAGAGATCCACCGTGGGGAGGCCCCACTTTAGGAAGAGCTTCTGGACTACCAAGGGATCCAGACGCCACTCGTGCGGCTGGAGGACCCTGCTGAGTTTGTCCGCCAGGCAATTCTCTTGGCCCGGGAGATAAACCGCCTTGAGGAGAATGCCGTGACTGACGGCCCAAGAGCAGAGCTTCTGTGCCTCCCTGCAAAGGAGGAAGGAGCCCGTGCCCCCCCGCTCGTTCACGTAGAACATGGCAACTTGATTGTCCGTCTGGACAAGGACGGACTGGTGGGAAGTCAGGTGGGAGAACGCCTTGAGAGCCAGGCGGATCGCCCTGAGCTCCAGGAAGTTGATCTGCTGAGCAGACTCCCACGTGGTCCAGAGGCCCTGAGTACGTGCCCCTTGGCAATGTGCTCCCCAGCCCAGGAGGGACGCATCCGTGGTCAGCACCCGGGTCGGCTGAGGTGGCTGGAAAGGCATTCCGAATATCAGGTTCGGCTGCCGAAGCCACCACCGGAGAGACGAGATCAGCGGTTCGGAGACGCGCACTAGGTCCGCTAGGCCGCCTGTGGCTTGCCGCCACTGCTGGCGGAGACACCATTGGGCAGGCCGCATATTCAGGCGGGCATTGGGGGTCACATGGACGGTGGAAGCCATATGGCCGAGCAGTCTCAGGAAGCGCCTGGCGGAAACCAGGGGCTGGCTGCGAAAGCGGTCGGCTAGGTCCATGAGCCGTCGAGCCCTGTCGAGCGGTAGGTATGCTCGCGCCTGAGGAGTGTGCAGCCTTGCGCCGATGAACTCGAGATCCTGTGAGGGGAGCAAAGTGGACTTTGCGAAGTTTATAACAAAGCCCAAGCGTTGCAGAAGAGTCACCGTGCGGCGCGTGGCGTTGGTGACCTCTCGAGCGGACGCTGCTCTGATGAGCCAGTCGTCGAGGTACGGAAAGACAGAGGCCGTGAAGCCGGAGATGGGCCGCCACCACCGCGAGACATTTCGTGAAGACTCGCGGCGCGGAGGACAGGCCAAAGGGCAGTACTCTGTACTGGTAATGATTTCCTGCCACCACAAACCTTAGGTATTGGCGGTGGCTTGGGTGGATGAGGATGTGTGTAGGCATCCTTTAGATCCAAGGAGCATAGCCAATCTCCCTGCTGGAGGTAGGGCAGAAGGATTCCAAGGGTAAGCATTTTGAACTTCTCCCGCACAAGGAACTTGTTGAGGTTGCGCAAGTCCAGGATGGGTCTGAGGCCCCCTGTTCTCTTTGGTATTAGAAAATACCTGGAATAAAAGCCTTGACCTCTCAGGTGGTGTGGCACCGGTTCCACCGCCTGTTCCTGTAGAAGACCTGCTAACTCCCGAAGGAGTAGTTCCCTGTGCAGAGGGGGTCGTGGAGGTTCTCCCGGAAAATAGGAGGGAGGGACCTGGTGGAAGTGGAGAAGATAGCCTTCCCGCACGACTTGAAGCACCCAGGCATCTGTGGTGATGCTGGACCACCTGTGGGCGAAGTGAACCAGCCGGCCTCCGGTGCTGGGAGGAACCAGCGGGGGGGGAGAGGCTATGCATTGTGAGTCAAAAACCCCCACCCTGCTGAGCAGGGGCTGGTGGTGCAGGCTTGGGGGCTTGCTGCCTACGGGACCCGTTACCCCGTCCCTTGGCCTGCTGGCCCTGTTGGGGAGCTGCAGGGGCCTGATAATGGGGGTATTGTTTGTAGGCAGCCGCCTTCCTCGGGTAAAAGGCTTTTTTCCCGAGCCCTTCTTTTTCTGGGAAGGGGCGGAGGTCTTCCTAGAAAGCCTGGTCCTGGTGAGAGTCTCAGTCTCAATTTGCGCAGCCTTTTCCGCCATGGGCTTGCCAAAGAGGTTTTCGCCTCGGCAGGGGACATCGACCAACTTGTCCTGCACCCAGGGCTCAAGGTCTGACGACTGAAGCCAAGCCTGTCGGCGGGCACCGATGCCGGCTGCGGCCACTCGAGCCGATGCCTCAAAGCCATCATAGGCTGCCCGGGACATGAACTTTGAGCATTCCCGAATGCCAGTGGACAAGGCCAGGAACCTCCGCAAGGGTTCCTCGGACAAACCAGCGGAGAATCCGGCTAGTTCTTTCGCCAGATCCCGGAGATACATGCCCATGTATAGCTGGTAAGTCTGGACACGACATGCGAGCATAGAGCCCTGGAAACACTTCTTACCAAGGCCATCCAGGTTACGGGCCTCCCTGCCAGGAGGCACCGAGGAGTGCATCTTCTGGCTCTTAAGACGATGCATGGCCGATTCCACTACCATGGAATGGTGTGGTAGCTGTGCCTTTTGAAAGCCAGGGCTCTTGCGGACTCGATAGATAGAATCGACCCGCTTGCTCAGGACCGGCGAGGAGGCCGGACTCTCCCACATGCGGAAGAGTAGTCGTTCCAGCATAGGAGGAACCGGTACAGTAAAGTGTTCCCTCGCGGGAGAGTCATACTGGAGGGCGTCGAGCTCTTCGGCTCGAGGCTCCTCCTCGGGATCCGCAGGGAAGGCCAAAGCCTTGGCCATATCCCTAACGAAGTCCGAGAACCGGGCATCCTCCGGGGGGGACTGCTTCCGAGGCTCGGACTCCGGTGAGTCCGAGGGGACACACCGAGTCCGGAAAGAATCAGGCGACTCTTCCTCCTCAGACTCCCAGACCGACTCCGACGAGGACTCGGTGGGGTCGGCCCGGGCAGGGCGCGGCGTCTGCCGCCCCGACGCCGAGGGAGTCGGCGTCGGCGACCTCGGTCCCAAACGGGAGGCCGAGGGTGACCTCGACCGAGGATCGACTCGAGTTCTCATCGACTCGAGGATCGGCTCGGTCTCCGGGGTCGACTTGGACGTCGACGTCCCGGCGGTCGGGGCAGCGGCGCCAGCGAGGCCAGCGAGCAGTGCCCTCTGCTGGTCCATGAAGGCAGACAGTCTGCTCTCCAAGGCCGTCAACCTGAGTCCGAGCTCAGGTGACCCAGCAGTCCCCGACTCGGGCCCCGACGGCGTCGGGCCCGACGTCGGCTGTCGCGGAGGCGAGTCCAGAAGGACCACAGGACTTACCCGAGCAGGCGTCTCCGACTCCAGGCGAGGTCGCTTCGTGAGGTGTTCCTTCTCCAAGGACCCGGGGCGGCTGTCGGGGCTATGCGACCTGGCCCTCGCGGAACCAGGAGCGGCCACCGACGCCGCCCTCGCGGGTTTCACCTTCCGACGATGGTCCCCGGAGGGAGAACCCGGTCGGAGGAACTCCGGCGACGGTCCGAGCTGGAGCCTTTTGACGCGGAGGCCTCCGACGAGGTCCGGGTACGGCTGGGGTCAGCGAAGATTCGATCACGCTGATGCCGCCGACTTCTCAACGCTTTTGAGGACATTTTGCCGCAGGGCCCACAGATCAGTTCCTCATGATCCGGGCCCAGGCAGCGGAGGCAAAAGTCGTGTGTGTCAGTAAGTGACATATTTCGGTCACACTGACCACACCGCTTAAACCCACTGGCAGCCATCGGGGGAAAAAGGGCCCCTGCGAGGTCAAAGGACCGGGCTGCCAGGGAAAAATCGAAAACGAAAGCTGACAAAGTCAGAAAAACCGAAAAAAGGTAAGAGGACTCGTGACCGGCGTCGCGAGTCCGGGCGGGAAAAAGATCGGCGTCGAACCGAAGGAAATAAGAATAAAATAATGAAGAAAATCGACTTTTTCGCGGGGACAAGACGGGGACGTCTGTAGGGCTCCGCGGAAAAAAGAAGACTGGCTAAGATGGCACCCTCGGGCGGGAAGACGACCGCGCATGCGCGCTGCAATTCCCAAAGGCTTTCTTTGAAAGCTGGGGAAAATTGCTCCGCGAGGGCTCCGTCGGCGCCGACGTCACCCATAAGTGAGGACTGACTTCCTGCTTGGTCCTGGAGAATCATCTGTCCATGTGGCTTACTATATGTAGGCAAGACCATCAGGTCTTTTAAGATACGGATGAGGGAGCACTACAGTCGTTTAAAATGTAAAACCCTTGAGGCACCAATAGTTCAACATTGTTTGCAATACAATCACAGTTTTGAGCAGCTCCGCTGTTTTTGTATAGAACAAGTTACTCGGGGCATGCGTGGGCGGACCATAGATAACACCTTATTGTGGAAAGAACAAAGGTGGATTTTTATCCTCAATACAGTACAACCAAGTGGCCTTAATGTTAGTTTAAATTTAGGTCTGTGCCTTTGAATTTGGTTATGTAAGAAATATGGATCATTTAAAAATAAAGGGATTCTCTGACCAGTTTTATCCAATCAGCTGATGGTTAGTCCTTTTAAATATGGCGCCTGTTAGGCTTCTCGCATGCGCGGCGTTTTTGAGAAGATTCAGAAGTAACATTCGGAGTGTGAGATATACCAATAGAAGAAAACGTGGGCAGTACGATCTTAGAAGGTGAAGTTTCCTGAATTAGGTTTATTAATAGTGTGTAAGCTATAGTTTTAGTTACAACTAGGAATGTACATCGACTATTATATTGTTCGTTTTTCTTTAGTTACATCATACAATTCCCTGATGAAACGTGTAGAGTGAAACGCTGAGGGTACCAGCTGAAGGCGTTGGAATTGCTTGTGAAATCATAAACCGGAACTGACTGAGGAAACATAAGTTATTTAGTGATATGTTTTTCGGCTCGCCACCATTTATAAGATAAGTGGCCTTACAGTCCACTCATTGGAGAAAGCAGAAGTCTATATCTTTAACAACGAGTTGAACAGTTAAAGACGTTTTAGCTTGGGGAGCGAGAACAAAGAGGAACTGTTTCATCTCCAGTCATTTATTCGGCTATTGAAGTTTAAGAATCACCAGTATTTGTTCAGCTTTTGAGAGAAGGTTTTCGATAATTCAATCCTTAGCAAAAATTTTTCAAACAGCATAAGAATCGACTGAGAAATTATATGATACTACAAGAAATTATACACTATATGCTATTCAGTTAATTTTGAATTCAACATAGTTTATAAGTCAAACATCCGACCAGTTCGTTTTTCATGGAATGGAGATAGTTTCAGCTTTGGCTAAAATATTGAATAGATAAAGATTTTTAGCTTAACTGAGTAAGAAGATTGAGAGATTGATCATTTTTAAGTCATGTTTGGCTATTAATGTCTGAAAGTGTGTAGTAATTTTTAGCTGATGTGAGAATTTTCATGAATATAATATGTAGCTGAAATTTGTGGTGATCTTTTTAATGGTTAACAAGTATTGAATCAGGTCCTTGATGTAAGGATATGCACTGATAATGGGATAACACCCTTGCAGTAGTGCACTAAGATTCTTCTGAGACCTGTATTCCATACTGAGAAATATAATAAGTCCAAAGTTGTTGAGGTTAGGTTAAAACTAAATGAGCTGATAAGGAAGGAGAATAGCCAGTCTCCTGATATACAGGATAAGGAAGATAGTCACAGCGAATCTATGAATGAGATGGAAATAGATTTGTTTGAAAACCCTAATGATTCCGATGTAGAGGAAATGCAGTGTTCTTTTTGCATGGCCAAGAACCTGAATATGTGCTAATTCATTACCTATGTGAAGGACTGTTTCATGAAAGCAATTAAGGACTTGTGCTGCAAATTGCTTAAAGAAAGGAAACCTGCTGGTAGTTGAAATACTGCCAAGTGTTTGCCTGCATAACTTGTGTAAAGTGAAAAGCTCTTTTGAAAGTGAAAAGCAAGAAGCTAATCTGAACAACAGATTGAGCTTTAGAAGCTTGTTCCTCGCTGGAAGCTAAGAGCTGATATTCAAAAGGACATTCCTGTATTTTTGTGTTAAGCCTGTTTTCACATTCTTTGTTTGCATTATTGGAGAATTATCCAATTTCAGTTGGGGTCATGAATTCAATGCGGAGGGGAAATCCCGAAATAAATTCTCTGTTTTGCCTAATTACCGTGTGGTCACACTCCTTGCTCTAAAACTACATTACCCAGCAGCCCTCCTCGGCAGCCATCTTGGACAGAAGTAATAGTAGAGAGTAAGACAGGCGAGCCTACCCGCTCCCAGGCTATCACCCGGACGGGTGGACGCGACAATGGAGAGGACAGTGAGTTTGATGGGTGTAAGATTGGTAAGGCTTCTTTTTCTTACTGAAAAAGGGTTTTTTGAATATCTTCTTCTTTGCTGGGTTGGCTGTAGACTTTGACAATCTGTTTAAAGTAGTATTGTCATATTCAAGCTGATTAGCCTTGTCCTGCCAGTCCTTGCCAAAGAGATTTTCTCCTGAGAAAGGAATGTTTCCCAGCTTTTCTTGCACCCATTGTTCTAAGTCTGATGCTTGAAGCCAAGCACTCTTTTTTAACTCTGAAACACAAGGACTAAGGAGCTCTAAGTATTTTGTGACTTCTTCCAGGAACATTCCCATATAAAGAATGTAGGAACTGATCCTGACTCCTAGCATGGAGGACTGAAAGCATCAACAGCCAAAGGCATCAAGAGTCCTGGATTCACGGCCTGGAGGATTAGAATAATGTGTTTTAGCACTCTTGATCCTTCACATGGCATCTCGATACTTTGAAGGAGATTTACCCTTCAAGGACTGGCTAGTCTTAGAAGACTTAAATTTGGTTACCTGAGATCTATGGGAGGAAGATGAAGCCCTGGAAGACGTCGATGCAACCAACATCGTGTCGGCGGCAAAAAGGGTACTGAGTTTTTCAGCTCTATTCCGCAGGCCCCTTTTGGTCATCCTCGTGCAGGAGATATACTCCGTTGGACAATGTTCAGGACCCAAACATTTTAGAAGCCAATCATGGTTGTCGGAGACGGAAATGGTACCGCCACATTTTGAGCATTTTTTGAAACCACTAGCTGGTTTCTCCATGCTTGAAGAAATATCGGCCTAGTGCCCAAAATGGCGCCTAGCACCATAAGCAGGGAAAGATCCCTGAAGAAATACAAGTTTGTTTGGGGGGTTTTTTTTAAGGAAAGAAGAAGAGGAGAACCGGCGGTACCGGTAGGCGTCGAATGAAGGCAGACACGACCACAAAAAACAAGAAATAAAGGTAAATTTTCTGCGGTGATAGGGTACCACGTCCTGTAGGCTACGTGGCAAACGAAGAACTGAAGTGAGAGAGGTACAGAGGCGGGAAGGCAGAACGCATGCACTGTGGGATGCTCCTAAAAGCTTTCCTATTGGACGCTGGGGAGCGTTCCCGCGCAAGCTCCGTCGGTACTGACGATACCCATATGTGAAGACTACATTCCTGCTTGTTCCTGGAGATAAGATTAAATACTTTTATGGAAATGGGTAGAACGGGCAACATCTGAAAAGCAGTGTGTATAAACGCCTGTGGCATGGGAAATAAGATCCCAGATGTTGAGGCTTTAATGGGAGAGAATGACTTGGATTTAGTGGCAGTTACAGAGACATGGCTCACGGACAACCATGACTGGGATGTAATTATACTGGGCTATACTTTATTCAGGAAGGACAGAGTAGGAAGAAGGGGAGGAGGAATGGCACTACATGTAAAAAATAATATAAAAGCTATGGAAATACATGGCTTAAAAGGGAGAGAGGAGACACTGTGGATTAAACTAGAAAGAGGTAAAGAAAAATCCATTTGCAATGGCGTGATATACAGACCTCCCTCACAGGGAGAACTAGCGGACAGAGATTTAATAGAAGACATATGCAGTATTGCCAGGAAAGGGGAAGTGCTACTGATAGGGGATTTCAATATGCCAGATGTTGATCGGCACATCCCTGCTGCAGTGTCATCTAGAAGTAAGGAGATCCTGGATTCTTTACAGGAAGAACTATTCAGGCAACTGGTAACAGAACCCACACAAAAGGGTCATACTGGACCTGATGCTTACCAATGGTGAAAGTGTTTCTGATGTTATAGTGGGAGATCATTTTGCATCCAGTGATCAACCAGATGGTGTAGTTCAGTATTAGGACTAGGGCTGATAAAACCCATTCAAAAGCGAGGTTCTTAGACGTTAGGAAAACTACCTTTGCCAAGAAGGGCCAATACCAAAAGGAGGTGTTAGCAGGCTGAGAACACCTGGGGGATGTAGAAAAACAGTGGGCAAAACTGAAAGGGGATATTTTAAGAGCAACCAACCATTTTGTTAGAATGGCAAATAAAGGTAAAAGGAAAAGGAGGCCGAAATGGCTCTCAAAAGAAGTAGCTGAAAAGGTGAAAAAAAAGGGAGGCCTTCATGAAACACAGGAGATTACAGAGAGAGGAAGACAGGCATCTATATTTTGAAAATCTAAGAGAGACTGGCAAAGTAGTCAAGAAAGCAAAAATTCAAAGAGAGGAGGAAATAGCCAATGCAATAAAATGGGAGGTGTGACATAGTGGGTCCTTCTAGCCCGTGTAATGAAGCTAAAAAGCCAGGAACAAAAGTAGAGCTGAGCTGTAAACAGAAGCACATGGCTCCTGGTTACCGTGGGAACCAAGCACGGAAGCAAGAGAAACGCCGGTGCTATCATTCAAGGGGTGAATCACAAGGTAATGCAGGACACCTGCTAAGGGGTGGAGTTGAGCACGGCCCCAGAATTCACCCTATTAAAGAAGGTTCAGGTGAGTTAAGTAAGTGGAGTAGGTGGAGTAAGGAAGGCAGAGAAGGAAGTAATGAAGAGTTGGCTGGAGAAGCAGGAAGTGAGGCATACGAGCTGGAGAGAGAAGCTATTGAGAGCTACACTGAAGACAGCTATGCCCAGAGTAAGCCAGAGTCTCTATGGAAAGGAGAGACAGATTCCTTCTTGAGGAGAAAGAAAGAAACCCCGAGGACAGGATATAACAAGGGCAAAGGAGATTGTCTGCAATATCCTGGGGAGCACGGGAGAGACAGAAAGCCTAGGAGGCAAGTGAAATGCTATGAGCAGGGCTTAGGTTGGGAACCTACAGCTATGCAAAAGCACCAGAGAAAACCTCCACCAGTAAGGCTGAAAGGTAAGCCAAGAGGCTTGAATATACTTAATTACAGTGACTGTTTGTACCCAGAAGGGTGGTGCTGGGAAAAGAATACTGAGCCTAATAATCTGTGTGAAAGCCAGTATTTGACCCAAACATATCGTGTAAAGCCTGGAGCAGTAAGAAAGGGTGTGGCACCAGCAGTGCCGGTTCAAACATTTCCTTATGAGCAGGAGGAATTGATGGACTGTGAACCAGAGTGTATTGATACTGGAGAAGATATAGATATAATGGACTGTACATTATCTCTGGCCAATGGAATAGTTTCATTGCGTTGAAAACCTGCTTGAAAAAAAGAGTACAGCACAGATAGCACGTGGAAACAGAGAGCTGTGAGGAAACAGCGTGGTTTTGTTTGAATGTTTGTTTTCACCTTGGTTAATGCTGAAGAAAGCCTTTTTCTGTTAAGGAACTTTTGTTTGTCCAACTACCAGTAAATACCTGGATTGTGTTTTCTGTTCATGGTAAAATCCACCCCGGGAGGAGAAATAAAATCCTTTGGTTGCTTAACCACTTTTTCCACAACTGCTCCTTATTGATTGAGTGAAAAGACTACATTTCCCAAGGGGCATTGCTCCAGGATCTGTGAAATAGCTTTTTCAATAGGGAAAAACCCACTCCCTTAACCTCTACTCGGGGGTTTAAGGAGAGCTGGTGACAGAGGATAACACATCCATTCACATATTGTGTATGAAAACACATAAAACAGAGGTATAAATCATAAAAAGGAAGCAAAGGAAGTAAATCTCCTGAGGCAAATAATCATTTACAGAATCTCCCGGTGGGAAGGAGAGATTGTGGCTGAGCCTTAATTTTCCAACCTTCTTCTTTGGAAAACCACCTAGTGGAGACATCACAAACATCCGAAAGAGCCAAACGCGGAAAGGCCCCCAATCCTGCCCAGGGTACACTCAGACAGAAATTTAGTGCACACTACATCCGGGAACTGCTGCACTGATGACGTATTCTGCGCTGTCATGTCCTTCACCACCCCTTGAAAAGGCATCACAAACCTCTGTGCAAACTGTCCAACAACCCCCAACCCCCTCCCCCCCCCCGGCTTCCCATATCAAAGGAGCCAAGGCTGCATGGACTACACCCACATGGGGGTGAAAGCCCGCTTAAGATGATCTGGGTCACTTACTCGCAAAGTGGGCCCCCGACCACACCCTTATGCTTGCACTTAGCTCCCGCATGACAGCCTCCGCACAGGGAGCAGGCGTGCCAAATTTACAACTGGGGAAGGGGCAGGGATTCTTGTTGAAGTGCTAGCACAAGTCCCTGGTACCCATTCTCACCTTAGCCAGCGGTGAGCCCCCCAGCAGAGGCCTAAAGGAATGGCCCCACGCCTGGCCAAGCAGCACTCCGCCCTCCGTTCCTGCCCCGGTTCCTCCACTCTTAGCCAACTTCTAAGTAAGCCAGAGATTAATGTCCTTTGTCCCCCAAGAAAAATGGGCATTCTCCTCCATCTTATTCCGGAAATCCTCATCTTAATTAAGCCACTCTCAGCCCTCGTGGGTCAGGGAGGCTGTGAGGCTGTGTATGCTAACATTGAACCATACTGCTCCAGAAAATAATGCCCCCACACACTGGCAAGTCTGAATAATGCCCTAGTCCAGTTCACTGTGTTTTTGGACACCTTCTGAACTCGCCCGAATTTCACATCCTCTCGGTGCTTCTTACGGCCCTCGCTAAAACACTTCCGTCCCTCGAGCAATTGAAAAATATCGATGTAGCGCCGCTTTTTTATCTTGCACTGCAGCTTCTGTGGAACCCCCTCCCACAATTCAGAATAAGCCACCAAGGTAGGCACCCTGCTGCCCTATCCCACTCCACCCTCTGTGCTACGACCCCCCCTGTACAAACCACCACCTCAGATGCCGCTGAGAAATTCGAAGTGACAGAGAACAAGGACAAGGAGTCATGCCGGCATCTATGAGCATGCTTGCACTTGCGACCTGCCTTCTTCCCCCCCCCCCCCCGCCACCCCCAATGCCACATCACCAACACCGGTACCCCCATCTCCACCACTGGAATGTTCACCTGACAGAAGGGGAGCAACCCTCCATTGCACCAATTGAGAAAGTCATGCTACTCCTAGGGAATTGCAAGGGGCTGCTCCACGCTCCTCTCAATGGTCACCTGACACTGCCCGATCACCCCGGATACAGACTGCAGAATGCCCTCCTAGGCAGCTTCTCCTCCCAAAGGCTTCTGAGGCACTTGGGGAGACGGCAAAGAAGAAATGCGCCAGGAACACCAGCAGAGAAACTAGACAAGGACAGAGCTGACCCACCTCCCCAGCTCCACCATGAAGGCCCCTGCCCTCCTGCCACCCAAGCAGCCGCCCCCCCTGGACCTACTACTACAACACTGCCCAACCCCTGGCAATGCCTAGCCACCCAACCCGCGTCCCCTGCACACACTGCCCCAAACCCAGCTGTGGGGAGCATAATCCTCCTCTGCTGAGTAGGAGGTCGACAGCCCACACAGGGTCCATGTCAGCTACCCTTCACGGGCTTGCCCCCCCCAAACAATGTTCCCTCTAATTTTCTGTAGGCTGTGTGCGCATAAAATATCAGCTGTGTGCAGCTTTTGAAGGAAGGTAACATTTTTGTGCGCCACATAACGACACTCGGAGTTATATACTTTAAAATTTGACTACACGTCAGAATACAGTATGTACACCACATTGATTTTAATCAAATTAAATTAAAATAGACAATTACTAAATGAAGCGGGAAATTTCTAGTAATTACAATCATAACTTTTACATTTTAAGACGGCTGTGTTGTTTTCTATCAGAATCAGAGCCGTAATTTTTGTGCGCTCTGTTGTAAAGTATGTGCGCTTGCTCGGAGAGGTGTGTGCGCGCGCACACGCGCACAGCTTAGAGGGAACAGTGCCCCCAAACTCCCATATCACCCCAAGGGAGGTATGTCACCCGTCCCCCCTGCAACTCTCCTGCTGACTGCCCTCCCACATCCATACCCCACACAGAAAAAAGGCCTTTTCCCTGCCAAGTCAGGCCCCGGCTGAGGCTGTGCTGCCCCTTGAAGCACCACAGATGGGGAATCTGGCAATCCAAGTGCCTTCCCAAAGGCCTGTTGCACTGGCAACTGGCAACTCCCAGGCCCTCCTACATGTGCCCCTAAAAGGCTCCCCCCTCAAGCTCCGGCCCTGACCATGAGACCTTCCCCTATGTCTAGAACCCCTACCCCCAACTGCCTGACTGCAACTGGAGAAACCATGCCATTCCGAATCGAGGACTCCCTCTTCCACTCCCTCTCCAAGCTCGCTGTGTACTGCCCCAGGCCCTATCTGGCCACCCTCACACGTGCTGAATTTACCATGCTAACATGGGAATGCCTGCTGCAGTTCCAGAAGTACCAGTTGCCCGCCACATACCCAGACGTTGGATCTCCCTGCCCACAGTAGCGCTCACCGAGCTTCCTGCAAGAAGCAGCATTGGACAACGCAATGCCACCAAGCACAACCAACAAAACACCACCGTAGGTCAGTCACACAGCTGACGCAGATCCACAAAGCTCCTCAGACTCTGCCTGCAATCACCGAGAGGGGGGAAGAAAGCAGGTAGCGCCAAACCAACTCACTCGGGTTTCCACCCAGCACGTCTCCTCTGGGCCGACCAATCGCAACCCCTGACTCCAACACATCAGGTGATTTGAATATCAACACGTGCTCCTCTTGGCCCCCTTCCCTCTCCCCCCCCCCCCCCAGCCAGGCCTTCCAACGGACCAAAGCTTCACGGCTCAAGTCCACTTACCGCGTGAGATGGTGGCTCAGCAGGAGCTGAGCAACTGGTTACCTTTCGGCCCCCAGGACCCCGGCCCTGCTCTGCAGCCTCTCGATTTACTTAAGAGTTACAACGCTTTACACTTTTAATAATCTTTACAGGAAGTCTGTAGAATTGGTCACATTTGGCCTCGTTTCTTCCCTTCCTCTCTCTATTATTTCCTAGATTAAGCTATTTTCTCCCCTCAGTCCATGTTTTGTTCTTATAGTCCTCCCAATATTCCACTTATACTGCATTTGTTTTTTCATTGTATGTATATGCTTTTTATCACTCTCTGTGTTTTGTGTGTTACACATATAAATTTTCACATTTGGTCCTATGAACACTCTTAGTTTATTTAATTTAATTTATGACAGATGGTTTTATGCTGATGCAATTGGTAGAACTATGATTTTATTTATATTATTTTTTTATGTTGTCTGCTTCAATGTATGATTGTGTTTTAAAAATGGAAATTACACTTACCTGGCAATTGATGTTCCTTTAGGGACTCCAGTTTAGTCCTCCACCTCTGGGTTGTCCACCTCCTCCTGAAGCTTGGAGACTGGGCATGTCAAAAACGTGACATCATTGGATGTAGTCTGCTGGTCTCTCCCATCAGCCCCAGTGAACTATTAACAAAGCACACTTAAAGGAGCAACAAATAAGTAGCTAACGTATTACTTCAATGTTACATATCAATTGAACATAGAACAAGTAACTATATACAACGGAAAATCGTTTTGGAAGGCAGGCTTTCTCCCTTGTGCCTATTCCTTCCTCCATATGCAGAAACAGACAGAAACATATCAAGAGAAGTATGAAAAAAATGCATACCTACCGGTAATCTCACTTTTCCCCCCAACTGAACCTCCACTGTCACCCATACCATCCCGGGCGGGAATGAGGACTAAACTGGAATCCCTAAAGGAACATCAATTACCAGGTAAGTGTAATTTCCATTTCTTTATCAGTCCTCCAGTTTAGTCCTCCACCTCTGGGATGTAACAGAGCAGTAATCATTGGGAGGGACCTTTCCAACCGGCTTGTAACACTGCCGACCTGAAAACAGCATCCTTTGCTGACAAAACATCCAGGCGGTAGTGTTTACTGAAAGTATGAAGAGACGACCAAGTGGCCGCCCTACAGATTTCCACAGGCAGCACCAAACTGTACTCCGCCCAGGAAGTAGCCTGCGCCCTGTGTCGCGCCCTCGCCCCGCCTAGGCGGTTGCCTGACAAGAAAAGGGGGCGAATGTTCCTTTCAATTGTACTCCAGGGCAAAGGCCTCTGGGAGTTGTAGTTAAATTGTAGTTGTAAAAAAATGCTGAGCCGAGGGTTGAAAGCAAACACAGGAATTTTATTCACCTCCCGTAAGAACAGGAACTTCTTAATGAAGCTTGGCTTATCACGTGTACAGACTATTTACAGGAAAATAAAAGATATCACTTGCTCTTGCTTACTTCAACAAGGCACATGTGGTTTCTTCCAAAGTAAAGGCTTCCATTCACATTGCTTAACTGAAACTTAAATGTCCACTGAAAACTTCAATGCTACCAAACTTGAGCAATAAACTTTTCTTCTCAGCTTATTTCTTCAGCGGTTTTAATTAGCTTCCTAGAGACTTCAGTCAGTTCTCCTTAATAAGTCTCTTTTCAAGCAGCAGCCACGCTAATTAAAACTTCCTGGCTTCTTAGCATAACATGCACAGCAAACACATGGATATTTCTTCAAGGTTAGAATTTCCAAACATTCTTACTTTACTGCTATGGACAAATCACACTCCATTTCTATCTCAGGCTGACTCAAGACAGTATCATTCTCTCCCAGTTCCATTGATTCACATTCTGAACACGATGGATCTGTGACGTCGCAGCTGTTCCCCTCGAGACCTCTCTCGGTACACAGAGCTGTTATTACCACAAGCTACTTCCTGGTCCTTTAACAGACCTTTTAAAAGCTTTAAAACATTCAGACCTTGTTTGTTAAGAGGTTTTCTTACCAGCCCTTCCTGGGTTCTTGAACCACCTGCAGGCTTCCTGTAACCCTGGTACTGGTTTGAATGTTGGAGCTGCCTTTGGGGATATCCTTCCCTCAAACTGCCGTCTGGGAACCTTTCCTGAGAGCTTTGGCTATAATCCTTTTGAGCAATACCTTTGGAGATTCTTTTCAGCAGTGCTTCACTGCCACTCCCCTGGCCATGCTGGTTCCTGGATGAGTTAGCCTTCACGTCTCTCTCCCTCCTGCAAGAGTGAAACTCTTGCTCAGACTGAGGTTCCTGCTCAGACTCCACCTCTGAATCAGACTCAGCTCTCCTCCTCTCGTGCCTTCCTGTTACTCTTTCTGCTGTCTTGTTCCTGTTTCCTGCTCTCGCTGTTAATCTCGTGGTTAATCTGTCTTTCCCTGTTCTCTGGGGTTTATATGAGTGGGTCTGACCTGTATCTTTCCACCCCGCCCCCAGCTGCCCTGCATTACCACCCTCAGTTACCATGGAGCTGGGGCGTGGCTTTTGGACAACCTTTGACAGGTCTTTTCCAATGTTAGCTGCACTTTTAAAGTGACCATTTCTTGCATTTTCCTTCTGACTATGGGAAACTGCCTGCGCTTTCTCTATCTCCATAGGGACCTGGCTGTCTTCGCCACCACACCTGGTAGAATGAGCTCGTAACCCTGGTGGTACCGCTCGGCCACAGAGAAGATACGCCGAAACAATCACCTCTCTAATCTATCGAGAGATAGAAGCCTTCGCAGCCGCTTCTCCTTTACGGGAACCTCCGAACAAGACGAACAAATGGTCCGATTTGCGATAGCCCTCCGACACCTTCAAATACTGCCGTAGCACTCGTTTGATGTCCAACTGGCGTAAGCCTTTGTCCACCACATTACCCTCCGGTGAACCGAGAACGGGAAGGGACACCGTCTGATTCAGATGGAACGGTGAAACTACCTTAGGCAAAAAGGAAGGCACAGGCCGCAACACCATCTTCTCCCTAGAGTTGGACAAGAACGATTCTTTACAAGATAAGGCCTGTAATTCCAAAATTTGTCTCGCCGAACAAATGGCTACCAAAAACACTGTCTTCAGGGTTAAATCCTTAACGGAAACCTTGTGCAAAAGCTCAAAAGGCTCCTTAGCCAATGCTCCTAAAACCAAATTGAGGTCCCACGGAGGAACTACGATTCTGCAAGAGGGTCGGAGCCTGGAAACGGCTTTCAGAAAACAACACGTCCGCATGTGCACCGAGCACCATGCCATGCACCTTGCCCCTATAGCAAGACAGCACTGCTAACTGAACTCTTAAGGAACTGGCCGCGAGTCCCTTCTCAAAACCCTCTTGCAGAAAGCTTAAGACCACCGGAACTGACACCAGTCCGCAAATATACGCCAGATGTGAACATACGCAAGAGACATAAATTTTTTCCTTGCTTTGAGCAATGTCGTGATGACCGCTCCAGAATAACCCTTCTTCTTTAGTCTCACCCTTTCAATGGCCAGACCATAAGCGAGAAACAATCCACTTGGGACATACGAAGTGGCCCTTGTAGTAGTAGGCTCTCTGACACTGGTAACCTCCAGGGCTCCCCGTCAAGCAGTCGAATGAGATCGGCATACCACAGACGCCTTGGCCAGTCCGGAGCAACTAGCAACACTCTCCCCCGATGAGCCTCGATTCGTTGCAGCACCCGGCCAATGAGCGCCCATGGAGGAAACACAAAGGAGACCTGACACCGGCCAACGTTGCATCAACGCATCGATCCCCTCAGACATCCTTTCTCGCCGCCTGCTGAAGAAACGACTCGCTTTTGCTGACTGAAAGGTCACCATAAGATCCATGACCGGTTGACCCCATCTGTGAACCACCTGCGCAAACACGTCCGGATGCAACTCCCATTCCCCGGCATCCACTTGCACCCTGTTGAGAAAATCCACCATCACATTGCCCTTTCCCACAATGTGTGCTGCTGAAATTGCTGGCAGACGACGCTCTACCCACATGAACAGCACCTCCGCTCTTCTTCCATGGCCGCAGTTCCAGTGCTGCCCTGCTGAATGATGTAGGCTACTGTTGCAGAGTTGTCCGATAGCACTCGTACCACTCTCCCCGCTACGGTAGTCTCGAATGCTTGCAGCGCCAGCGTCACTGCTTTGAGCTCCAACCTGTTGATGATTGACCATGTGGTCTCTTGACCTGTCCAAACACCTTGTGCTAAGAGCTCCCCGCAATGTGCTCCCCATCCAGTGAGGCTTGCGTCTGTCAGCAATGGTAGCCATTCCGGCTGTTCCAGCGGCATCCCCACCGTCAAAGACCCTGGAACCAGCCACCACTGCAGAGCTCGTCTGACCTTGAGAGGGCAGGGAAGTCGTTTGCTCAGCGAGTCGGCCTGATGAGACCAGCGGAGAAGAAGTGCTCGCTGTAGCGGGCGCATATGAAACCTTGCCCATGGCACCGCTTCCAAGGTTGCCGCCATCGTACCCAGCACCCAAAGATAACTCCAGGCCGAAGGATCCGGAGAGGCTATGAATTGACGGACCAACGTTCTCAAGACTTGAATTCGACGATCCGTTAAAAATACTGCTCCTTTGTGAGTGTTGAAGCGCATCCCCAGATATTCGATATCCTGGGACAGCAACAAGTGACTCTTCATCGCATTGATGACCCAGCCGAGACTTTCCAAGAACCTCACCACCTTGTTCGTGACCTGTACACTCTCGGCCCTGGATTTCACTCGAATTAACCAATTGTCGAGATAGGGAAGCACCAGAATTCCTTCCTTTCACAAGGCCGCCGCTACCACCACCATAATCTTGGTGAAAGTACGCGGAGCTGTTGCAAGACCGAACAGTAACGCCTGGAATTGATAATGTCCCCATGGAAGAGCGAAACGGAGAAACATTTGATGGCCTGCTCTGATGGGAATGTGTAAATACGCCTCCGTAAGATCGAGAGACGTCAAGTATTCCCCTTGGCACACCGCTACAATGACGGACCGTAAGGTCTCCATCCTGAAATGCGGCACTCGGAGACAACAGTTCACTCCTTTTAGATCTAAGATAGGGTGGAGAGATCCGTCTTTCTTTGGTACCACGAAATAAATGGAGTACCGACCCTTGCGGTAATCTGCGATCGGCACTGGAACGACCGCTCCGATCTGTAACAATCTGTTTAGCGTGCTTCGAATCGCCAGGGTTTTCTGCTGCCCCCTGCAAGGAGACAGCACAAACAAATCCTGAAGAGGCTTTGCGAATTCCAGCGCATAACCCTCTCGAATTATCTCTAATACCCACTGGTCTGATGTTATGTGGGCCCAAGCAGGAAGAAATCCCCGAAGCCTCCCGCCGATCGGTTGACTTCCTACCGGAGCCCGTTTCACTTCATTGTGGTTTTCGAGTTGTGGCAGCGAGTGCTGCTGCAAAACCTCTACTTGCTCCTCGAAACCCATGAAACCCCTGGGCAGAGCAGCAAATCTTCCTCTTTGGAATCCACCCAAGCGAAAAGTCCGAAACCTTCTAAAATCTCTAAACTGACCCCGAAAGGCCGGCGAGGACTTCCCCTGCTTAGGCCTATCCTCCGGGAGCCTCCCACCTTTAGACTCCCCTAAATCCTTAACCAACTTGTCAAGGTCCTCTCTGAACAACAAGGTGCCTTTGAACGGCAGTTTACTGAGGCATGCCTTAGAACAGGGGTCACCAACCTCCAAAGGGCCGCGGGCCGCACAGCCGACTACCGGCAGACTCGCGGGCCGCACCCCCCCCCCCCCCGGCGCGAAAACAAAAAACCCCAAAAGAAAACTGCTCGTACCTATACTTCATGCCAGCTCCCTCCCTTCTTCTGCAGCCGTGGTTCCCTGCCTCTTAGGGAACCGCGCCTGTGCTTGTAACATCATCGCGGCTCCGTGCAGCATTGTCCCGCCTCTAAAGGAAATTGTTTACCACTTCCTTTAGAGGCGGGACAATGCTGCACGGAGCCGCGATGATGTTACAAGCACAGCCGCGGTTCCCTAAGAGGCAGGGAACCGCGGCTGCAGAAGAAGGGAGAGAGCTGACATGAAGGAGTCTGTGAGTTTGCCTTGGCGGGCCGCACCGGGGGAGAGTCTCGCGGGCCGCACGGAAGGCCCTCGCGGGCCGCAGGTTGGTGACCCCTGCCTTAGAAGAACCGTCCGCCGCCCAATTCCTTAACCAGAGGGACCTGCGGGCGGCCCCCAATGACGTCATGCTATTAGCCTGAGCTCTGATCAAGTCATAATGCACATCTGCTAAATAAGCCACTCCCGACTCTAGGCGATCCAACTCTCTCAAACTCTCCTTCTCTAGCTGGTCAGACTGCCGCAACCCTTGGGACCATCTGAGGCATGCTCTGGCCACCCACGCCCCGTAAATGGAAGCTTGCAATGACAACGCGTCTGCTTCAAAGGATTGCTTCAATAAAACCATCCACCTTTCTATCCTGCACATCTTTTAGGGCTGCGCTGCCCTCTACCAGAATAGTGGTTTTCTTCGTTACCGCTGACACCGCTGCATCAATCCACGGAGACTGAAATCTCTCCTTTTCTCCAGTTTCTTCCTCCACAGGCTGTTTTATTTGTTTTTTGTTTTTTAACAAAGTCCCCCCAGCAAACCAGTGCTGAAGTACCACTTGTCAAAAAGAAACTAACTCAGGGATCCAATGCCTCCTACCCTTCCAGATATCCCCCCAAGGAGTAGGCTGTACCCCTCACAAACCAACCAAATCAAACCAAAATAAAACAAAATAAACCCAATCTGCATCTGAACGAAAGAACGGAACGCTTTGGAGAGGAAGCTTATTTCAAATCCCTGCAGCCCTCGGTGCTACTGCCCGCCACGCGCCAACCACGAGGCTAAAATGGCCGCCGCCTACAGAGCGTGTGAATGGCACCAAAATCGCTGAGACGCTCCCTGCATGTCTCTGGCCTTCTCCCGCTTGCCGTCCTGCTGCTCTGCCTTATCTACAATACCTTTGTGTCTGCCGAGGAGATTCTGGCGCCACGAAGCTCCAGCCCTCTCGGCTCCGCTCAGCTGAACATTGAGCGAGTGACCGCCAGGCGAGCTTTCTGTAAGAAAGCACTCCGCTCCTGTACTGCCACGTCAGCTCCGATTGCTGCAGACACTGCCGTTTGCTCTGCCACAGAGTTCTCCCCCGTACTAGCAAGGGGGAGAGATCCAAAACAGGAGTGAAAGAAAGGTAGCAAGAATTAGAGAGGGCAGGCAGGAAGGAAACGGCAAAAGTAAGAACTTACTCTACCTCTTTTTTTTGCTAAACCCACAGTAACCAAACGAATAAAAACTTAAGGGAAGCCAAATTAAATCAGAAAGAGAGGAACCCTAACACTTCTCTAAACGCTCCTTAGGTTTTCTAAGTGAGCCCAGCAACTAGGCTCACTACGTCCTCCTGCTGCATGGAGACTGGACACACTGGGGCTGATGGGAGAGACCAGCAGACTACATCCAGTGATGTCACATTTTTGACATTCCCAGTCTACAAGCTGCAGGAGGAGGTGGACAACCCAGAGGTGGAGGACTAAACTGGAGGACCGATAAGGAATGTATATTTTTGACCTGAGGCTTACCCCCTCCCCCCGAAGGCAGCAGGTTTGCCAAAATATGATGTGTTGGGGTTTTCTGAATAGAGTATGACGTGTAGATCAGGGAAATAAATGACTACTTTAATGAAGTTCGATTTTTTTTTTAAAGCGCAGAATATGAAAAATGTGCCAGGGTAAGAAAATTACCAGTCACTGCATTTACTTTTTGTGTTATAGACCAAAATATCGATTCACCAGTAACTTATTTGTTCAGCCCATTTGAAATACCTCATCCCCTTGACATAGCACTAGATATGTGAAATACAGCCCATCTGGGGAGATTTAGTACATCTTTGTGTTGCTGGTTGCATGGAGCAATTTTTCTTTTGAAATGGACTATTACAGCAGCTGTTTGGAGGGAGATTCATATAAGATTCAAGATTTATTTTTGTTTTGGACATCAAGTTTGTTGATACATATTTAACTAAGGAAGCCAGAGGTGATAACTAGGCCAGAGTGTGCATGGGTGTCAACACAGCTTTCAATTTATTTTTCCTACAGTTTTTCTTGATTTTTCTTTTGGTTTAACATTCTAAATCAGTTTTAATTAAGTTACTTGATAAATATTTTATTTCAAATCTGAGACCCTGATCTTTCAGTTGTGTGTGGATAGTGTATTCAGAGCTCTGCTTTTAGCCCCACCCCCAACTGTTTGTCTTAACTATTAGTTGATAAAGGATAATGCCTATATTGAGTAGAAAAGCTTTTACAGAATTGGAAGTATATAAAGTAATTTTAAAGTGGAAGTAAAGGAAAATGGCACAGGCACAAAGTAATGAAATCTTAAGTAGTATAGCAGAAACCAAAACCAGAGTGACAATGTCATCCAACCTTTCTATGAATACATAGTAAGAGAAGATAATGATGAACTAGCCCAACCAGGTTGCTTAATTAGCTTCAAGGTAAGTAGATACTGCTTCTTACCATGTGCAGAGAAATGTAGACCAGAATAACTGGGCAAACTGGATTGGCCAAGTGGTCTTTTCTACTGCCACATTTTATTTTATTTTATTTAGACAGTTTTGTATACCACCTTATCCTTCAATCAAAGTGGTCACAACACAATTGGGGTATACATTTTAACACGAGGGGATATGAGACACATACACTAATACTTACAGAGAACATGGGCAATGGAGGCTTAAGTGGCTTGCCCAAGACCACAAGGAGCACCTGTGGAACTAGAAACCCCAAGTCCTTCCGGCCCAAGGTTGCTGTCCTCTAGTGGGATTTGAACCACAGACCTTCCGGTCTGTGGTACCTTGCCCCAACCACTAGGCCACTCCTCCCTCCCTCTATTTTACTATATAAATAGTCTCTCTAAATAGCATCAGGAAGAATTAATTAGACTTACCTGCTAATTGTTGTTCCTTAAGGAACTCTAGTCCAGTCCCGGAACCATAGAGTTTAGAATCTCCTCCAGCAGCCTTGGAGACTGAATGACATCACAGCTCTTCTCTCTCTGGTATAAATAGGCAAGGACCGCCCCCTTCCACCGGTACCTATTGACAAAGCAACTCAGCAGAGCAACAAATAAGTAGATAAAGAACAAGATAAACTAAATAAACTTTGGCTAGAATCTAAAAACCTGTGCATATTCTAACCTTCTCTTCGACGAAGGACCTTGTAGAAATGCCAAAAACGTAGAAACAAAACCGCGCTTCTGCGGGGTTCCCATTGTGGCTACACTCCGCGTCCTCTGGAACCGCACTCCTCTTCCGGAGACATCCTCTCCAATTTGACCCCTTTTACTAAGATACAACGGACAACAGCTTCAGGCTGCATACCCTGGGAGGGGTCCGGGACTGGACTAGAGTTCCTTAAGGAACAACAATTAGCAGGTAAGTCTAATTAAGTCTTCCTTTTCGTCCCTCTAGTCCAGTCCCGGAACCATAGAGGATGTAACAGAGCAGTGCACATCAACGGGAGGGACCAGAAAACCCAGCCTGAAGCACCGCTGAGCCAAAACGAACGTCCTCCGCCGCCTGCACATCTAACCGATAGTGCTTCGAGAATGAATGCAACGATGATGAAGTTGCCGCTCTACAAATGTCCGCGATCGAAACCGAACTGTACTCCGCCCACGACGCCGCTTGCGCCCTGGTCAAGTGCGCTCTGAGACCTTCTGGAACTACCCTACCTTTCAAAAGGTAAGCCAACACAATAGCCGCCTTTAACCATCTAGAAATGGACTCTTTCGCTGCCGCTTCACTCTTCCGCGGACCCCCGAAAGCCACAAACAATCTGTCAGTCTTCCGAAATGGCTGCGTCCGCTGAAGATACTTCCGAAGAACCCAACGAACATCTAGGGGATGTAATCTGCCTTCCGATTTCTCCTTTTGCTGCTTAGAGAATACTGGAAGTGACACCACGTGATTGACATGAAAGGCCGAGACCACCTTCGGCCGAAAGTCCGGCACTGAGCGTAGCACGACCTTATCATGGAAGAAAGACAAATAAGGTGCCCTACAGGATAAAGCCTGTAACTCCGAAATCCTCCTTGCAGAACAAATAGCTACCAGAAATACCTTCCTTAACGTGAGATCCTTCAGAGTGGCGATGCTTAGCAGCTCAAACGGTAGCTTAAGCAAAGCCTCCAATACCAGATTCAGCTTCCATGTCGGCACCGAACAGCGTACCAACGGACGAAGAAGCAAGACAGCTCTCAGAAAAAGCCTAATGTCACTGTGAGATCCTACCGGCTGACCGAGCACTTTCCCCCTATAACAGGAAATCGCTGCCCACTGCACTCGCAAGGAACTGGCCGCCAATCCCTTCCGCACTTCATCCTGCAAAAAGGAAAGGACCTGCGAAATCAAAGCCCTCAACGGCTGAATATTACGCTCCACACACCAAGCTGCAAAGATCCTCCAGACCCGGACATACGCCAGCGAGGTGGAACGCCTACGTGCCTTTAGCAAGGTAGAAATGACCGCCGCCGAATAACCCTTAGCTGTCATCCTAGCCCGTTCAAGAGCCAAGCTGTAAGTGAGAACCGACTCACCTAGGGCCTGCGCAACAGACCCTGCCGTAGGAGCTCCTCCCGCTGCGGTAACTACCACGGATCGTCCACTAACAGCCGTACCAAATCTGCATACCACGGCCTTCAGGGCCAATCGGGCGCGATCAGAATCACCCGACTGCGATGTCTCCCAACGTGCTGCACCACCCTGCCCATGAGGGCCGAAGGTGGAAAAAAACAGAAAGGAGAACTCCCTCTGGCCACCTTTTCGCTAATGCATCTAGCCCCTCTGACATCCGTTCCCAGCGCCTGCTGAAAAACCTTCCTAGCTGCGCTGACTGGAAGCTCGCCATGAGAGCCATTACCGGAACTCCCCAGAGCCTCACCAGAAGAGCAAACGCCCCCAGATGTAGCACCCACTCCTTGGGGTCTACTCTGCGATGACTGAGGAAATCCGCTTCGAGATGGTCTACGCTGGCCACATGTTGAGCCGCGAGAGCCTGGAGATTGTGTTCGGCCCACACCCACAGCTGACCCGCTTCGGCTTCCAGTGTAGCACTTCCTGTGCCCCCCTGCCGATTGATGTAGGCCACCGTTGTTGCATTGTCTGACAAGACTCGGACCGCCTCCCGACCGAGTGTGTCCTGAAACTCCGGTAGCGCCAGAAACACCGCTCTCATCTCCAACCTGTTGATGGACCGAGACGTCTCCTCCTGAGACCAACGACCCTGGGCAAACCTGCCTTCGCAATGAGCCCCCCCCCAACCCAGGAGGCTCGCGTCTGTCGTGAGCAGTCCCCAGGATGGTGGTCCAGTGGCATGCCGACTTCCATATTCTCTGTTCTCAACCACCATCGCAGCTCGTGACGCACATTCTGAGGGCAAACTAACCTCTGCGATAGGACATCCGACTGATGTGACCAACGACGGAGAAGCGCCGCCTGTAACGGCCGCACGTGCGCTCGGGCCCACGGAACCACTTCTATCGTGGCTGCCATTGTTCCCAACAACTGCAGGTACTGCCATGCTGTTGGAGCCGGACTCGAAAAGAAACGCCTGACGAGTTGTCGCAGACCTAGAGCCCGGGCCCTGGGCAGGAACACCTTCCCCTGCTTTGTTTCGAAGCGCGCCGCAAGGTACTGCAGGGATTGCGATGGTACCAACCTGCTCTTTGCAAAGTTGACTACCCAGGCCAGGCCTTCGAACATCTGGACCACCCGGGCCGTCGCTGCCGAGCTGTCCTCTCTCGACTTCACTCGGATCAACCAATCGTCCAAATATGAGTGCACCAGTACTCTCTTCTTTGCGGAGCGCCGCCGCCACCACCACCATGACCTTGGGAAACGTCCGTGGCGCCGTTGCCAGCCCAAAGGGCAGCGCTTGAAATTGGAAATGTCCCATGGGTACCGCAAATCTCAGCCACTTCTGATGCTCTTGCCGAATCGGGATGTGCAGATAAGCATCCGTGAGATCTGACGACGTCAGGAACTCCCCGGTCCGGACCGCTGCCAGCACGGAACGCAAGGTCTCCATCCGAAAATGGGTAATCCGGAGACAACGGTTCACCCTTGTCAGAGCCAGGATCGGGCGAAATGTGCCCTCCTTCTTTGGCACTACGAAATAGATGGAGTAGCGACCGGAACCGCACTGCTCCGCAGGCACCGGCAGCACTGCCTCCTCAAGCTGCAGCAACCGCTGTAGCGTGTCCTGGACCGCCTGCCTGTGCCCAGGGCTGAGCAGGGAGAATGGACAAAGAAACCTACGACGGGTCGATGGAGTTGTAATACGCACCCCCTCTCGCATGACCTCCAGGACCTACTAATCTGACTTAATTCGGACCCAGGCAGGGTAAAACTCCCACAACCGACCTCCCCTGGGAACTACCCTCTCCTGAGCCCGCCTTATCTCATTGTGTCTGTTTTGTGGCCGAGGACTGGAAAGGAGCGTACCCCCGGCCTGCTCCCCTGAATCCTCGACCCCTGACCCCTAAGCAGGAACTTCCCCCGCTGGGACTGTCCATAACTGGGAGAACGAAAACTACGAAAGTCTCTCGGGACCTCCCTGAATCCCGCAGAACTGCGGCCCTGCTTCGGCTTGTCCTCTGGGAGACGTCCTCCCTGGGACTCCCCGAGGTCCTGGACCAACTTATCTAAATCCTCCCCAAATAAAAGCGTACCCCCAAAGGGTAACTTGCTAAGCCGAGCCTTAGACAAACTGTCCGCCAACCAGGTTCTCAACCAGAAATACCTCCGAGCTGCTACTCCGGAGACCATCCCCTTAGCCAAGCCGCGGAGGAGATCAGAATGAAAATCCGCCAAGTACGCAGTTCCCGACTCCAGTCGCGTGGCATCTTCAAGCTGCCCTTCCAGATGGTTTCCTGCAACCTCTGGGACCACTTCAAACAGCCACGTGCCACCGAAGCCGGTCTGCATGGACAGCACGCAAACATCGAACACCTGCTTCAACAGAGTGTCTAACTTTCCTGTCCTGAACATCCTTCAGCGCTGCGGTCCCCCTCCACAGGAATTGTGGTTTTCTGAGTGACCGCCGATACCGCCGCAACTACCTTTGGAGAACGAAACAGCTCCCTATCGCGGTTCCCGAGCGGATAAGGCGAGCCAATGCTCTAGCCCCCTTCAGGGCCGCCTCTGGCAAATCCCATTCTTCCTGTATCATATTCCGAAATGCCCTTTGGAGGGGAAACACTCTCTGGGATGTCCGCACCGCCTGCAACAGCAGATCTTCTAATGTCTCTTCCGCTGCTTCCTCGCTGGAAGGCAGGTTTAGTGTCTTTAGCGTCTCCGAAACCAGGGCTTGAAGCCCTTCACACCGAAAGACTCTGACTACCCAGCACTGCTGCTCTGAGTCAGGCAACTCTCCGTCTTCCAGCTCATCTTCCGAGAACTCGTCCCTCTTTGGCATTCCCCTCGCTCAGGTCATCAGCGAGGTAAGGCGCGGGACCCTCCAAAGTGGCCCTACACCTTTTAGCCACCGGAGCACCGTTCCACGAACCGACCAGAGGCCAAGCGCCTCTGACTCTGGGGTCCGTGAGGAAGAGTCGACATCGCGGGCTGAAGGAAGGCAAAAGCCGGCTGAAGGAAGGCAAAAGCCTGCTGCATCAAGGCAACGAAGTTCAGCGGAATCCCGGTCGCCTCCCCCGCCTGTCCCTGCTCCTGTGACCCGGCGGAGCCGCCTCCCGAGGGCCCCGGCACTGGCTCCTCAGGATCTAGAGACGGAGATAACAGTGCCTCAGCGCCTATACGAATAGCCTTCCAGCCTGCTAGGGGCTGTCCCGGCTCTCCATCCATATGCTGCGCCTCTAGGGAGCAAGGGACACAGACTCCTGATTCCAGCACTGAACTTTTCCTCCTGCCGCACACTAGACAGCGTGGAATTGCAGGCATAGCAGCCGCCTCAGAGAACTGCTCTAAACCACCCCAGGAACTCCCCCTCCCCCCCGCTAGCCCTGACCGCCAGCCCCGGAAGGAAGGGCTCTCTCCGGGTTGGAGCCCTGCAAAAAACAGCCTAGATACACCTGCTCAATATTTCAATAAGGGAAAAGTACAGCATAGCTCGTTTCCCTTTGAACTTCTCTTTTTTTTTTTTTTCCAACAGGCCAACGCTCTGTAAGCGCCTGAAGAGCCTATAGCAGGTCTGCAGCAAACGAGGCTTAAAACGCTTCCAAAAAGCCACTATAAAAAAAACGTGGTTTTCAAAATGGCCGCCGAGACTTTTCCCACGCAGCAAAAAATTGTCTGGAGGGCAAACTCCTTTATGAGATCCCCCGCTGAGGCAGGGACTTCCCTCTCAACTCCCCTCCAAGAAACAAGTAAAAGAAAATTCAAAAAGAAAGAAAAAACGCCGTTAAAGTCGGCGAGACCTACTTACAGTTCCCTGCTTCAACCTGAGGTGCTGCAATGAGGCAGACACGCGCCGGAGCTCAGCCTGCTCGTGGCTTCGGCTCCAACGGTGCTCCCACCACCAATCTCACTGTCCCTTAGAGATGGCTGGGGCTAAGCCTTCCACCTGCTCCTCACCCTTGCTTGCGGGCTCGGGAGCAGGGAGCTGCTCCTTCTCACCAAGGGGCAGCCCCCCCCCCAACGAGAGGGAAAATTGAGGGAGAAAGGAGGAAGCAGGACTGGAGCCAGAGGGAAGAAAAAAGTGGCTATTTATTTTAGAAAGGCAACCAAACAAAAAACATCAAGAATTAGAAAAGGAAAACAAAGAAAAAATTCCTAGCTCTGCCTATTTGTGCTGGGCCTATCCCTAGGCCCAGAATCTCCTCAGCTGCTTGGAGACTGAAGTACTGGTGGAAGGGAGAAGTCCTTGCCTATTTATACCAGAGAGAGAAGAGCTGTGATGTCATTCAGTCTCCAAGGCTGCTGGAGGAGATTCTAAACTCTATGGTTCCAGGACTGGACTAGAGGGACGAAAAGGAACAGAACTATTTATTTTCCTGTTTTCACCTAGAGATACAGTACGGCGGCTCATGAAACTAAAAATATCTTTGGAATGTAAAACGTCATGCAGTTCTTTGAGAACTGCTTTGCTTTCTGTCATATACTGCTAAATTACACCAATGTTTAATGGGCAATTAACAGAAATACAACAGTAATGCAAACATATAATATTGACTAATCTCTTCTAATTTTAGTTTGTCTAAGCTTCTGGCATTTCCATTCAATGGCAATTTTCTTGATGCAATAATCTATAACTTCATTTCCTTTTACTAATATTGCATATCACGAGTAGCAGAAAACCACAGTGCTTAAAGCATAAACCTGCTGGATTTAGAAACTCTGGTTTACTTCTTTTCATGCCATACAGTGCCACCATAAGAGTCATCTAATGCCCCTGTTCTCACATTAACTAATACTATTATTATTTATTATTATTTATTATTTATTACAATTTCTTATATACCGCACTATTTTGTATCAGCGCGGTTTACATAAAACAAAATATAAATTAATCATTTATATAATGCTACAAGGTATATGCAGCGCAGTACAGCTACATGTAAAAAGCCCGTCCCTGCTCGTCAGAGCTTACAATCTAATCAGGACAGACAGCAGCAGCTCAGAACAAGGGTACAACCAGCAAAAGGCAGAGGAGGACAAAGGATCAGGATCCAAAAGCAGCTTCAAAGAGGTAAACGTTTAGCATAGATTTGAAAAGAGGCAGAAATGAAGCCTGACGTACAGATTCAGGTAGTTTGTTCCAGGCTTAAGAAGCAGCAAGGTGAAAGGATCGAAGTCTGGAGTTGGCAGTTGAAGAAAATGACAGAGAGAAGCAAGCCAGTAGAAGAGCAGAGTTCACGAGGAGGCATATAGGGAGAGAGGAAGGTCGAAAGGAGCAGTAGAATGAATGTTCTTATAGTCAAAAGGAGAAGTTTAAATTGGATACAGAAACCAAAGGGGAGCCAATGGAATGACTTGAGAAGAAGGGTTATATGAGTATAACTGGGCTGGCGGAAGATTAGCCGCTCAGTTGAGTTCTGAACAGAATGAAGGGGAGAGCGCTGACTCCGAGGGAGACCAGTAAGGAGGAGGTTGCAATAGTCTAGACGGGAGGTGACTAAAGAGTGGATAAGTGTCTTAGTACTGTGTTCAGAAAGGAAGGAGCAAATTTTGCTAATGTTATAGAGAAAAACAGGTTTTAGCAATCAGTTGAATGTGTGTGGAGAAGGAGAGAGAGGAGTCAAGGATGACCCCAAGACTGCGGGCAGAAGAAACAGGAAGTAGAAGAGTGTTATCCACCGATATAGAGAAAGGAGAAAGGGGGGAGATGGGTTTAGAGGGAAAAATAAAAAGATTGTTTTTAGCCATGTTTAATTTCAAACCGCGGTGAGACATCAAGGCAGCAATGTCAGATAGGCAAGCAGAGATTCGGGTCTGAAGGGTCTGAGAAATATCAGGTACAGAGAGATAGATCTGAAAGTCATCAGCATAAAAGTGGTACTGAAAGCCATGGGAAGAGATGAGTGCACCAAGGGACTGGGTATGGAGAGAAAGCACAGTTACTTACCTGTAACAGGTGATCTCTGGGAACAGCAGGAATAAGTCTTCACATATGGGTACGTCGGTACCGACGGAGCCTGAGCGGGAAAGCTCCCCAGCATCCAATCAGAACGTTTTTGGGAGCATTCCACAGCGCCTGCGTGCTGCCTTCCCGCCTTTCCAACTGTCTCTCCTCAGTTGAGTTTTATAGCTGAGACAAAGAAGGCGAGAGAGAGGAAAGGAGAGAGATAGAATAATCAGGTGGACAAAGGTGAGTAGGTTGATACTGTGTATCTGGACTTTCAGAAAGCCTTTGACAAGGTCCCTCATCAGAGACTTTTGGCAAAACTAAAGAGTCATGGGATAGGAGGCAGTGTACTATTGTGGATCAGGAACTGGTTAAAAGATAGAAAGCAGAAGGTAGGGCTAAATGGCCAATTTTCCCAATGGAGAAAGGTGAATAGTGGTGTACCCCAGGGATCTGTGCTGGGTCCGCTGCTTTTTGACATATTCATAAATGACCTGGAAAGTGGAATAACGAGTGAGGTTATCAAATTTGCAGATGACACAAAACTATTTAAAGTTGTTAAAACCCAAGAGGATTGTGGAAAATTGCAAGAGGATCTTGAGAAATTGGAAGACTGGGCATCAAAATGGCAGATGAAATTTAATGTGGACAAGTGCAAGGTTATGCACCTAGGGAAGAACAACCCAAACTATGGTTACACGATGCAAGGTTCCACATTAGGAACCACCACCCAGGAAAAAGATTTAGGCGTCATTGTGGATACCATGTTAAACCCTCGGCCCAGTGTGCAGCAGCGGCCAAGAGAGCAAATAGAATGCTAGGTATGATAAGGAAAGGAATGGAAAATAAAACAAAAGATATTATAATGCCTCTATATCGTTCCATGGTGAGACCGCACCTTGAATATTGTGTGCAATTCTGGTCGCCGTATCTTAAAAAGGATATAGCGATTTTAGAAAAGGTTCAGAGAAGAGCCACCAAAATGGTAAAGGGGATGGAAGGATACTCCTATGAAGAAAGGCTAAAAAGGTTAGGGGTCTTTAACCTGGAAAAGAGACGGCTGAGGGGAGATATTATAGAAGTCTATAAATTAATGAACGGAGTGGAACGGGTAAACGTAGATCGATTGTTTACCTTATCAGAATATAGAAAGACTAGGGGACATGCAATGAAGCTACAGGGTAAACTATTTAAGACTAATAAAAGAAAATATTTTTTCACTCAACGTGTAATCAAACTCTGGAATTTGTTACCGGATGATGTAGTAAAGGCTGTTAGTGTAGCTGGGTTTAAAAAAGGTTTGGACAAGTTCCTGGAGCCTGCCCACTCCATCGGCTTTTAAACCGCCATTACACCAGCGTGTTCTGTGAGGGGAGAGCAGCAGCCAGCATCAGAGGTGAGAGCGGGAGCTCCACCTCCCTACACAGAGCCTGCCCACTCCATCGGCTTTTAAACCGCCATTCCACCGGCGGGCCCGCGCCTGAGGGCCTCGCCAGAGAGCCCTTTGGCATGGCCCTTAGGCGTTGGTCCATGGCGTTTGTCCTGAAATGAGCATTGAATATGTGGTCTGGATTGTCATACGCTTATATTATGGTAACCTGCTGTTCCCTTTCTTCTCTTTGTCTTATCCTTTTGTCTGTTTCTGTCCTCTACTCTTTCCTATCTTACAAATGGCGTTCCTTTCATATTTCCACAAATGATATATTATTGTAAACCGCTCTAATGCTTCGGCCTGAGCGGTATATCAAATTCAAATAAACATAATAATAATAAGAAGAAGGGAGCCAGGATATCAATGCTTGAACCAATACAAGCATTGTGGAACCTGTGTCCCTTGGGGAAACTGCTAGGTACGTATGACCTAGATTGGCCACTGTTGGAAACAGAATACTGGGTTTGATGGACCTTGGTCTGACCCAGTATGGCATATCTTATGTTCTTAACTCCCAGGGGAGGGGGGTGGGTTGTGAAGACTTATTCCTGCTGTTCCCAGAGATCACCTGTTACAGGTAAGTAACTGTGCTATCTCCAGGAACAAGCAGGAATGAGTCTTCACATATAGGGACTCCCTAGCTTTAGATGCCAGGGAGAGACCCCAGAAGTTGTGTGTCCCTGGGACAGGGCTCCACTTCCCCTCATGGATCTCTGGCATCCCATCAGGGATGGTGGGTAGGAGTTGATTAAGTATGGAACAGGTGTTTGAGAACAGCCTGACCAAACAAGGCATCCTGGCGGGAGTCCTTGTCCAAACAGTAATGGGCTGTGAAGGTATGAACCGAAGCCCAAGTGGCTGCTCGACAGATGTCAATAGACACAGAGTTCAGATGAGCCATTGAGGTTGCCATGGCCCTCACATTGTGAGCTGTGACATGGCCCTCCAGAGAAAGATTCTTGCTCTGATAGGTGAAAGAAATACATTGGGCAATCCAGTTAGAAAGTGTTCTCTTGGAGACTAGTTGTCCCAAATGAGAAGGATCAAAGGCAACAAAGAGTTGGGAAGACTTTCTATGTTGCTGTGTCCTCTGTAAGTAAAAAGCCAGAGCTCTTTTACAGTCTAGGGTATGAAGGTTCCTCTCTGCACTTGATGCATGAGGTCCTGGAAAAAAGACAGGTAGGTAGACCTCTTGGTTAAGGTGAAAAGGCGAGACCACTTTAGGCATAAAGTGTGGATTAGTCCTAAAAACCACCTTGTCATGATGGAACCTTGTATAAGGTGGATTAGCTACTAGTGCTTGCAATTCACTAATGCAGCGTGCTGATGTGATTGCAATGAGAAAGATAACTTTCCAAGAAAGGTATTTCAAGGAGGTGGTAGCTAAAGGTTCAAAAGGCGGCTTCATAAGCTGGCCATGAACCAAATTTAAGTCTCATGCCACCGGGGGTAGTCTAATGGGAGGCTTTGTTAAAAGGAGGCCTCTCATGAACCTTGCTACAAGAGAATGAGAGGAAACAGGTTGTCCATTTAGAGGCCTGAGGGAAGCTGCAATAGCACTCAAATGGACTCTTACTGAATTTGTCTTAAGGCCTGCATTGGACAGATGAAGGAGATACTCCAGCAACGATTCCAGAGGTATAGCACGGGGGTTAAGACCCTTCTCAGAACACCAGATGGTAAACCTCTTCCACTTGAAAGCGTAAGAATGTCTAGTGGAAGGTTTTCTGGAAGCATGAAGAACATCTTTTACTTGTTGTGAAAGAGGAAGATCCTGGAGATCTTCAGCAACCTTCAGCAACCAAGCCCTGAGATGCAGAGACTGGGGATTGGGATGCCATAACCTTCCGTCCTCCTGAGAGAGGAGGTCTGGAGCAGACCCTAACTCTATGGATGGAGCTTGAGAGAGATGTAGAAGCAGAGGGTACCACACTTGCCGTGGCCAATGTGGAGCTATGAGAATCATGTGGCCTCTGTCTCTCTGAAGCTTGAACAGGGTTCTGGGAATGAGAGGAATGGGTGGAAAGGCATACAGGAAGTCTTGACCCCAGTGAAGGAGGAAAGCATCCCTTGCCTGAGCCCCCTGAGCCGGAGTTCTGGAACAGAACCGGGGAAGTTTGGCATTCCACGGACTTTCAAAGAGGTCTATGTCCGGGGTTCCCCAAATTTGAAAACTTTTTGACACCTGGTCCATATGTAGGGACCACTCGTATGGAAGCAGAACTCAACTGAGTCTGTCTGCCCAAGAGTTTTGAACACCTGGAAGATAAACTGCCAGGAGATGAATGTGATGCTCTCTGGCGAGAGCCCACAGTCGCAGAGCTTCGTTGCAAAGCAACAGAGAGCCAGTCCCTCCCTGCTTGTTTACATAAAACATGGCTACCTGATTGTCCGTGTGGACAAGGACTGTCTTGTGGCTGAGCAGGGTGTGGAAAACTCGCAGAGCAAGGAAGATTGCTCTGACTTCCAAGAGATTGATATGTAGACAAGTCTCCTGTGGGGACCAGATGCCCTGGGTGGAGAGGTTCTGAAGATGAGCTCCCCAGCCCATTGGAGAAGCATCTGTTGTAAGAGTTGCTTGGGGTAGAGGCTGTTGAAAGGGAGACCCCAGTAACAAGTTTTGAGGGGACTTCCACCAATGGAGGGACAAAATAAGGCGACTTGTGTTTACTATTTTGTCTGACAGGCAACCATTGGGTGGATAAAGTCCACTGAGCTGCTCTCATGTGAAGGCGAGTATATGGTACCACATGTACGGTGGATGCCATGTGGCCCAGCATCTGTAACATCTCTCGAGCAGTTAGTAGGGGTTTTAACTCTGCTTGAGAAGCTAACTGCACCAAGCGAAGGCAACGGGCCTGTGGAATATAGGCCCTTGCCCTTGTGGTATCCAGCAACGCCCCTATAAACTCCAGGGACTGGGTAGGGATCAAATTGGATTTTGGGATGTTTATTACCAGCCCCAAATACTGAAGGATACGCATTGTGCAGGCTAGAGAAGTCTTGGCCTCTGAGTGGGAGCTTGAATGAGCCAGTCGTCCAGTTAAGGGAAGACAAAGATTCCCAGGGTGTGCAGGAAAGCAGCAACCACTGCCATGCATTTCGTGAACACCCTTGGTGCAGAGGCCAGACCAAAGAGGAGCACTTTGTATTGATAGTGCTTTTCCTGAAAAAGGAACCGAAGGAACCTTCTGTGAGTTGGGTGGATGAGAATATGAGTGTACGCATCCTTGAGATCTACAGAACAAAGCCAATCCTGACTCTGAAGGTATGGCAGCAGAGTTCCTAGGGAAACCATCTTGAAATTTTCCTTGACTAAGAATCTGTTCAACTCTCTGAGATCTAGGGTGGGTCTGAAGCCTCCTGTTTTCTTTGGAATAAGAAAATAGGGGGAGTAGAACCCTGTGCCCTGTTGTTGAAAAGGCACTTCCTCTATTGCCCCCTGGGCAAGAAGAGTGGCAACCTCCTGCTCCAACAGGCTGAGGAGGGAGGTTGGAGAATTGAACTGGTGCACTCTTGTGAAAAATGAAGTTTATACCCCTCTCTTATGATGGAGAGTGTCCAATGCTCTGCTGTAATTTGCCCCCATCTGGGAGCAAAGTGACATAGCCTTCCTGGAATGGTGGAGGGCTCTGGTCCTTCTAGAGCCAGGAAGGCTAAGTTCTCTAGCAGAAAGTCAAAGGCCCTGAGGGGGCTGAGGTTGCTGGGCTGGAGCAGGCCTCGCAGACTTTGCTTTGCTCTGTTTGGAGGATTGCTGACGTTTGGAAGAGAACTGAGCTGCAGAAGATGCCCGCTGACCATAAGCAGGATAAAATCTTCCCTTTTTAGAAAAAGGTGTTTTCTTGAACAACTTCTTCTTAGCAGGAGCAGCTGTGGATTTGGATAGTCTATCCAAAGCAGAATTTTCAGCATCCATCTGATTGGCCTTTGCTTGCCAATCCTTACCAAACAGGTTCTCACCTGTACAAGGGATATTTCCCAATTCATATTGAACCCATGTCTCCAGATCAGATGCTTGAAGCCAAGCAATCCTACGTGCACCTATGGCAATAGATGAGGCTCTGTTCACACATTCAAAGGAGTCGAAAGCTGCACGGTTGGAAAATTTGGAGATATCCTGGGCATGTTTGAGCCCAGTGAGAAATTCTTGCCTTTTATCTTCAGATACAAAAAGGACTTAAAGTCTGCAAATGGTCAGTGACTTCTTTTAAGAACATGCCCATGTAGAGGCTATAAGAATTAATTCTTGCAGCAAGCATGGAAGCTTGGAAGATTCTTCTTCCAAAAGCATCCAGGGTTCTACATTCACGTCCTGGAGGATTAGAAGCATGTCTTTTGGCACTTTTAATCCTTCTCACTGCAGACTCAACCACAATAGAGTGATGAGGAAGTTGAGTTTTATGGAAACCAGGACAAGGAGGGACATGATACATGGTATCCAACCTGCGAGAATGAGGAGAGGTGGTTAGAGGTGCTTCCCACATCCTTAAGATGAGATCATACAGAATCTCATGAATAGGTAAGATAGCTGCCACCTTAGGAGTTTTAGGATATTGTAAAATATCTAACTCCTTGGCTCTGGGCTCTGTCTCAGGTGCCACTGTAATAGAGAGACCCCGAGCCACCTCTCTGATAAAGTCTTGAAAAGACAAATCCTCTGAAGGAGACATCCTTTGTTTAGGAGAGGACTCCTCCTGTGGAAGAAGCATCACTGCATTGACTGACTCTTCAGAATCCTCAGAGTCCTCAGAGGAATCGAAGTATCGTCTGTCCGGATGCTCTTGCAAAGCCCGATATCCGTACCGAGTGGAATCGGTATCGGGAATCACCAGTACCGGGGTACTGGTACCGGAGGGCTTTAGAGGACAGAGTACCGGCATAGCAGAAACCGATGCCGATGTCGATGCCACCAGTACCGGAATCGGTACCGATGGCGATGCTAGAGCCGGTACCGGCGGAGTAGTCTGATGCGGTACCACGGGCGTCGATGCCACAAGGAAAGCCGTCAGACTGCGTTCTATGGACAGAGTTCTCTGGTCCATTGACGCCGCCAATGCCTGGAAATCGGTACCGGTGGAGGCCACCGGTACCCCAGAGCATGGCACCAGGAGATCTGTCGAGGCTACGCCATCAAGATCATCCTGGAACTCCGATGATGATGCTTTAGAGGCCGAGGCCGAAGCCTCCCGCCGGGGTAATTTTGCCGGTGCAGGATCCTCGAGGACAAGGCCAGAGGCATCTCGATGCTTAGAAGGAGATCTACCCTTCGAGGACCAGCTGGATTTATGTTTAGTTACCTGAGATCCATGTGAGGAAGATGAAGCCTTGGAAGACGTCGATGCCACCGAAGCCGTATCAGAGGGAAACAGGGTACTGAGCTTGGCAGCTTGATTCTGCCGACCTCTTTTAGACATCATGGAACAGGACACACAATCTGTTATGGAGTGGTCAGGACCTAAACATTTTAGACACCAGTCAAGGGTGTCGGTGACAGAAATAGTACCGCCACATTTTGTGCACTTTTTAAAACCTGAGACAGGCTTTTCCATATTTAAGGAAAAAGGTTTGGGGCCTAAGGCCCAAAACTCAAGTGCACTTGAAGAAAAAGAACTGAAAAAAGTTGTTTTGTTTTTTTTTTTAACAAGAAAAGAACAACGACCGGCGGTACTGGTACAGCGTCGAAGAAAGCAGACGCGACAGAAAAGAATAAAGAAAAAAATAAGGAAATTCTTCTGCGGTGACAGGAACACGACCTGCTGGCTCCGCGGAAAAAGAACAACTGAGGAGAGACAGTTGGAAAGGCAGGAAGGCAGCACGCAGGCGCTGTGGGATGCTCCCAAAAGCTTTCTGACTGGACGCTGGGGAGCGTTCCCGCGCAGGCTCCGTCGGTACCAACGTACCCATATGTGAAGACTCATTCCTGCTTGTTCCTGGAGATAATAAGGGAGCCCATAACAGACCCCTGTGGCACACCAACTGAGAGTGGGATAGCAGTAGAAGACGAACCACTAGAACAAACACTGAAAGAGTGATGGGAGAGATAAGAAGAGAACCAGGATAGCACAGAGCTCCTAAAACCAAGTGAGGACAATGTGTCGAGGAGAAGGTTGTGGTTAACAGTGTCAAAAACAACAGAAAGGTCAAGAAGAATGAGGACTGAGTAAAGGCCTTTGGATTTAGCCAGGAACAAGTCACTAAAGACTTTGGCAAAAGCAGTCTCAGTAGAATGTAAGGGATGAAAGCCAGATTGTAGTGGATCCACAAGAGCTTGAGAGGACAGAAATTCAAGGCAGAAGAGAAATTCAAGGCAGCGGCAGAGAAGTGCACATTCAAGAAGTTTAGAAATGAAGGAAAGAAGGGAGATGGGTCAATAATTATAAAGACAAGTACAGTCAAGCAAAGGTTTCTTGAGGAGAGGTGTGACCACAGGCTTTCTGTTATTTATAACTCCTTGATAACATTAAAGTCAGAAACTCACAACAACAAAGAAAAAAGCATCAGTACAAGGCAGAGAACATTTTATTTGGCCCTTACAATATGTCTTGTACAAAAGCAATATGTTAAGCTCTACTTTTCACCTTCAAGATGATATACACTGAAAAATTCCTATGTTACAACATATAAGAATTTTTCGATGTATATCATCTTGAAGGTGAACAGTAGAGCTTAACATATTGACTGAACTGTGAAGTTATATTTAGCTCTGAGAAGTGACATTATTAAATATTTGTTTGTACAAAAGCAAGACAACACATGCACCCCAGAAAGTCTTCCATCAGCAATGTAATTAAGTACAAACTAAAGCAGCCTAATGTTTCAGGAGAATTAATCTCTTGATTTTAAGTGTATGATGCCATTCCAGTTCTTTCATCTGGCAATAATAAAACAGCAAATGTGCAAAAATTTCTAATAGTGGTTATACACAATCATTGGTTTTGTACAAGGAAGGAGGAATGTTGAGATAACAAGGAAAAAAGATAGTCTCTGGAGGTAACATTTACTGTATATCTTAACAGGTAAAGAACACTGGAGGATGCTAGTGCAAAAAGTAAAGACTAACAATGATACAAGCAGAATCCGTACAAAAACTATACGGTACTATATAATCATTGGGACACATCATAGTCTCAAATTCTCATTAATCTCATCCAGGTGCCTTGCAATATCAAGCTCAGCTCTTACCTTCTGCACCTCAAAGAGGTTGCTACACTCACTTTACTGATTTAGTTCTAGAGCATCCCTAGTTTATTGTATCATAGAATTTTATATGCTGACAAAGTCATATAAATAGAAAAATACAAAGCACTTTTATGGAATACACAAACTACTTCAGCAGTGGATCTCCATAAAAATAGTCCAGTATCATCCCACAGGCTGGATCTCCAAGACCTATTTATGAAAACCACAATTTTCTTTTTATTTATTTTGAAAAATATACAGAAGAAAACATATATAGATATACACACGCATACATATACATGCTATCTATACATATACAGGGTGGCCCAAAAACAGTGAGAACATCTCATAAATTAAAAGCTTAAATAGTTTATTTATTTACCTATTTTAGCTATATAACATCTTTATTTAAACAATTTCCAGTCACCATCTTTGTTTTTTTAAATTTGTCAATCGTTTAGATCTGTCTTTTTGAATTTTTAAATAACTTATATGCTACGAGATGTTCTCACTTTTTTTGGGCGTGTGTGTGTGGGCGTGTGTGGGCATGTATATACACTGTGGTGACGAATCTGCTCCAGAGCCCGGGGAAATAGAAAAAACACAGACCTTTACCTCCAGGCAGAAAGTGCAGGGAGCCGTGACTTTAAAAGTTCAGCTGGAGAGAAAAAAAACATATCTAAAGCTGCTGTCCTAAGGCCACGCCCCAACACCATAGCAACTAAGGGAGGTAATGAGAGACAGCTGAGGGAGGAGTGGGAAGGTGCAGGGCATTCCCACTCATTTAAGCCCCAGAGAACAGGAAGTGAGAGAGACGGAAGGGGGAACGGAAGAGAAATCAGGAGCAAGCACAACCAAGAGAACAGCAGAGAAACAGAAGTGGAAGAAATCCTGAAGGAAATAGAAAGAAAGGATTCTAGCAGAGAGCCCAGAGAAAGGTACTCTAATGACAGCTTAAGGGAAGACTCTCCTCATAGCCAGCAAAAGAGTCTTGCGCAGAGCCAGTGTGGTAGAAAGGCTACAGCTGGTCTAGAAAGCAGGAGGTTTATTCCTGAAGAGACCGCTGTCTATAACCCAGGTACGGGGACTTTCCAGGAGGAGCTGGGTCAAAGAATTTTACCTCCGGGAAGGCTGTTAAAAGAAAGGAGCTGAATTCTTTAGAAGGTCTAAATAGCTTGCTACGGGATAAGGATTTCCTGTGCCCTGATAACACCCCTGAGCCAAAAGGGAGGTCTCATTGGGAACGGGTTGATAAGCTGCTGGAAGAAATTAAACCCACACTGTCCCAAGCTGTTTCCAGTCCGGAGACTGCAGAGTCTGACTGTGAGTGTATGCAAATAGATGAGGCTGATATTGAATCTGATTTCTCAGAATGTGAATGTTTATCTAGGAGGGTAAAGTGAAAACCTATAGATTATAAACCTGAAGAAAATCCCAGACTTATTATGCTTGAATATCTGTGGTTAAAACAAGCCTAAGAAGATCTGATATGAAGTTGCTGCTGTGGTTTTAAAATGCATGAGACCGTCAGGACTGCATTCTGAATGTGTCTGGAGCAATTAACAAAACCTGTGATAATCCAAGTAAAAAGGAAAACTTAAAGTATAAGTGCTGCAGTTTAAAGACCATTGTTTTGGCTTAAAATATAAGTGTTGCAGTTTAAAGAACACTGTTTTGAAGCTAAAGCTAGCCAAAGACTGTAACGTGATAATTTGTGGCGTGAAGAGATATTTACCTTGCTGAGGGAAGCAAAGGTAATTAGAGACTCTGGAAAATGTTTTGTACAGAAGTTATCTTTCTTTTGATGAAAAGTATCTTACCTTATATGATGTGCCAAGCCTCTATGGAGGTTCCTTGAACAAAGGAGGCAAATAAATTTCCTGTGTTGCTTTCAAACCCTCGGCTTAATCATTTATTCACAACTACAACTCAGTGCAAGCAACTACAACTCCCAGAAGCCCTAGCTCTGGGAGCTCACATAAAGGGGACATTGAAAGGGCCCCCTTTCCCTTCTATAGGCAACCGCCTAGGCAGGGCAAGGAGGCCACAACATACATTATACACACATACACATAGTCCAGTCCACATCAAGGAAAATGTTCTATACCCAAAACAAAAGAATAAAGAAACTAATCCCACTACTATCTTTGGAAAGGTACATGCAAAACTCCCTTAATCTAAATCAAGAAACAGAAAAGAAAAAAAAATCAAACAGAAGAAACTTTCCCATAAAGAAAACCTTCCACCTGATCAACCTCATAGAACGCTTACTCTGATAAACAATATGACATTTGCAAGGGAACTTTAAATAAAACAAAGCTCCAAGAGCCAGAACCCGTGGTCTACGCTCCAAAAACACTTTCCGACGTTTCTGGGTGACCTAAAGACGTCCGGAAATATTTGAATAAGCTGACCACAAAATTTCTCAGATTTCTTAGAGTTTTGAAACTATTTTTTTCTATCTTTCAATTTCAGAAACGAATGTGACCAACAAAGTGGCTCTTGAAGCAATATCCTCCTGCAAGGATTCCAAAAACAGTTATATCCAAAATGGATACCGAATTGATCATACTTCTGCTCCACCCCTACATTACCTCCCACCACCTTTCCCTTAGGAACATAATAAATCCTAGATAATCTAACAGATTCAGCATCAGAAAACAAAAGAACTTCCTTAAGATATTTATAAAAAAAGGATTTGTGGTGAGAGATAACAGAGTATGCGGAAAATTTAACAACCGTAAGTTCTTAGATCAAAAAGAGTTCTCCAAAAGTTCATCTTGCCAGAGTAGCAAAAGAGTCCTCCACAGAGGAGTCTAAAGCTGCTTGGGAAACAAAGTTGAGATTCAGATTTAGTGCACCTCATTTCCAGCTCTTTCAAACGTCCCTCGTGGTCTGAAAATTTATCAACCACCTCCTTTGAAAAGGACAAATCTTTTGAAGGGAAGCTTGAAGAATCGCCTCAGTACGGAAAACAATTTTCCAGATATCTTTTAGGGAAACATCCTTGGGTGGAGACCTTTTTCCTCCCCACAGACTGAAAAACAATTGCTGAAGGTAGGGAAGAGGTTTGATGTCCAGAGGAATCCAGAATCAAGAAAGCATCTGGAAGGGAAACAGGCCATGGGAGATCCTTTCCCACCTTCACAGGTGAGGAGGCCGCACCAGGAGTGTCCAATTCTTGACCGGGTGGGGTTAAATTTGCCAAGGGATAAAGAAGACAAAGTACTTACAGTTGGTGCTTCCTCAGGACCCAAAGCAGAAGGCTGAATCAAAGATGCCATCTCCCATTGACCTAAAGTGGGCATCAATAGGGCCCACCACTTTAGCAGCCTTCGTACTTTTCCCCATTACAAAGAAAATCTCCTCCTTGCGCCAACGTGCTCCGAAGGAGCGCCAAAGGGGCAGGACCTGTCACTTTGGCTAAGCCCCTTCATGCCCATAGGCACATGCCCGCGCCCACGACCGGTGGTGGGGTTTGATGTTATATAGCCCTTCCTAATACACCAGCCAACCAGCACATAATCACACAGGTCCAGAAACCAATAGGCAGCCAGAAACAAAAGTCAGAGAAGGAACACCTCCACCGCTACATTTTAAACAGACATTCCAATAATTATATCAAAAGATGGGCGTAGTTTGACTATTTCTTTTGGGAGAGCAAAGGGTGGTGACAACATATTTTCCATATTCATTTTGGTTATCTTAAAAAATATATTAGATGGATAGGAAACTAGTATAACAAACAGCGGAGGGATGAGCTGGCACCTCCAAGATACTCAAAGAGAGCAAAGACTCACATTCAGCAGCTTTGCCAAAAAAAAAGTGAAAGCAACATATTCCCAGGCTATATAATTAAAAGGCAGCAAAAATTGTAGCTGTTTAGTTATTTAGTCTGGCACTCTAAGATTAAAAAACTACTGACACTTGTAAATATATATTCTTCAAAAAACAAAGCAGACGTAAGGTACTCTCACATCATGGGACAAGAAGAAAGACTACGCTGTGGTTCTCTTTAACACCAAAATAAATTATAATCAGTTTTATTTTAGCTTTAGAAACTGTGCTATAGTTTTTTGTTTTTTAAACATCTCTTTTGCGTCCAATGAAATCCCTCCAACAGTAGGTACAGAGCAAAACTAGGGCATTTCACCATAGAATCCAACATATGAGGAACAAAAATCTGATTCAGTTATCATCTCATTAACAGCCTCTCCAGTTTCAGGCAGATTGTGAACTAACAAATCCTACAAAAGTCACTGAAGACCTATAATGCAAATCTACCATACCATGAGACTAGCTTCTAAAAGAGCAGCACCATAAACAATGCAGTGGGCCTTAGAACATTCTTACATCCTTTAACTTATTCAGAAAACTGAACAATCCAGACTACTTCAGATCCTACATAGAAACTCCATGCTAACTGAACACTTGGTCTAAGTCACACAGGCAAAACAAAGTTAGAACCTCACCAAGTACAGAATTATAATAAACTCAAAGCAGAAATATGCAGATAAAATTAAACTGAAACCCAAGGGCCTGCATGCAGTGTAACATAAAAAAATAGAGGAGGTAGGCAACACTTTACTTCACTTATGCTGAGCAGTTGCATGAGACATACAAGCCTCTTCGATTCCACATGCAGGCAGTGCAGCCTCACCCCATAGTCTTCTCTCTCCGTCAATCTCAGTGTCATTTGCTTAGAGGTGGCCATGTTGCTGATTAGGTGCTGTGCTGGCTCTCTTCGCTGCCTATCTCTGAACAAGAATCACTAGAATCGAGGGAGAGGGCAGACCATGGGGAGAGGCAATGTTGCCTGCATGTGGATCAGAGAGAACTGTGCTTCATATTATTGCTCAGCAAATGTAAAAGCAGCAGCTAGCAGAGAGGTGCACATGGTGACGGGACTTTATTTGTGCAGTTGTGTAGCCCATAACTGGTGCCAAAATTCCAAATGTGCTGTTTCTCCATTGCAGGACTCAACAAATTTTATGTGGATTTAGGAGCCAGGCCAAAATCTTAAGAGCCGGTGCTTGTGAACTCCTCGTGCCCACCCCGCATTGTTTCTCACGCTAGTCTCATGTTTTCAAGTCTCATGAGACCAGAACCAGAGTTCCTAAACTGCACAGCATCTTTAGACAGAAATGCTTCTGGTGTGTGTGTGTGTGTGTGTGTGTGTGTGGTGGACTGGAAGTGAGGTGCCTGTGTGTGTGTGTGTGTGTGTGTGTGTGTTGCAGAGCGGAGGTGACGTGACTGGATGTGTATATGTTTTGTGTGTGTGTGGTGCGGAGCAGAGGCAAGGTGAGGCGAGGTGCTTGTGTGTGTGTGTGGTGCGGAGGTGAGGTGTGTGCACGTGTCGGTGCATGCACGTGTCAGTGCGTGTGGTTCGGAGCAGAGGTAATGTGCCTGTTTGTGTGGTGTGGAGCAGAGTTGAGGTGCCAGTATGTGTGTGTATGGTGCGGAGCGGAGGTGACGTGACTGGATGTGTATGTGTTTGTGTGCGTGTGCGAGATGCGGAGCGGAGGTGAGGTGCCTGTGTGTGTGGTACAGAGGTGAGATGTGTGCGTGTGTCGGTCTGTGTGGTTTGGAGCAGAGGTAAGGTGTCTGTGTGTGCACTGCGGAGCAGAGTTGAGATGCCTGTATGTGTTTGTGTGTGGGTGATGCGGAGCGGAGGTGATGCGCTTATATCTCTGTGTGTGCTGCAGAGCGGAGGTGATGTGTTTATGTGTGGTGTGGAGCGGAGGTGAGGTGCCTGTATGTGTGTGTGTGTGTGCATGTGGTGCGGGGCAGAGGCAAGGTGCCTGTATATGTGCAGTGGAAGTGAGGTGCCTCTATGTTTCTGTGTGTGATGCGGAATGGAGGCGAGGTGCTCATTTGTGTTTGTGTGTGTTGAGGAGCAGAGGCGAGTGGTGTGTGTGTGTGTGTGTGTGTGTGCAGTGTAGAGCAGAGGCGAGGTGTGTGTGTGTGTGTGTGTTGAGGAGCAGAGGCGAGGTGTGTGCGTGTGTGTGTGTGGTGAGGAGCAGAGGCGAGGTGTGCGCGTGTGTGTGTGTGTGGTGAGGAGCAGAGGCGAGGTGTGTGCGTGTGTGTGTGTGGTGAGGAGCAGAGGCGAGGTGTGTGCGTGTGTGTGTGTGGTGAGGAGAAGAGACGAGGTGTGTGCATGTGTGTGTGTGGTGAGGAGCAGAGACGAGGAGTGTGCGTGTGGTGAGGAGCAGAGGCGAGTGGTGAGGAGCAGAGGCGAGTGGTGTGTGCGTGTGTGGTGAGGAGCAGAGAAGAGGTGTGTGTGTGTGTGTGCGACTTTGTGGTGAGGAGCAGAGGCGAAGAGTGTGTGTCTGGTGCGGAGTGAAGATGAGATATGTGTGTGTGTGAGTGGTGCAGAGCGGAGATGAGATGTGTGTGGTACGGAGCAGAGGCAAGGTGCGTGGGTGTGGGTGTGTGGGTGTGGGGAGCAGAGGTGAGGTGTGGGTGTGGGTGTGGAGTAGAGGTGAGGTGTGTGTGTGTGTGGGGGGGTGTGGGTGTGGGTGTGATTGGGGGGGGGTGAGTGGGTGGGGGTGTGTGGTGCGGAGCAGAGGTGAGGGGTGGCTGTGTGTGTGGTCCGGAGCAGGGGTGGTGCGGAGCAGGGGTGGGTGGGTGTGGTGCGGAGTAGAGGTGAGGGGTGGGTGGGGGTGGGTGGGGAGCAGAGCTGAGGGGTGTGTGTGTGTGGTGCGGAGCAGAGGAGAGGGGGGTGTGTGTGTGGTGCGGAGAAGAGGTGAGGGGTGTGTGTGTGTGTGGGTGGGTGGGTGGTGTGGAGCAGAGGTGAGGGGTGTGTGTGTGTGTGGTGCGGAGCAGAGGTGAGGGGTGTGTGTGTGTGTGTGTGGTGCCGAGCAGAGTTAAGGAGTGTGTGTGTGTGTGGTGCCGAGCAGAGGTGAGGGGTGTGTGTATGTGTGTGGTGCGAAGTGGTGGTGAGGTGCGTGTGGTGTGGTGCAGAGCGTAGGGGTGTGTGTGTGGTGCCAAGCGGTGGTGAGGTGCGTGTGGTGTGGTGCAGAGTGTAGGGGTGTGTGTGTGGTGCCAAGCGGAAGTGAGGTGTCTGTGTGTGGTGCCTTTCGGTAGTGTTGTGTGTGTGTGTGTGGTGCGGTGCAGAGGTGAGGGGTGTGTGTGTGTGTGTGTGTGTGTGTGTGTGGTGCGGAGCAGAGGTGAGGGGGGGTGTGTGTGTGTGGTGCGTGTGGTGCGGAGCAGAGGTGAGGGGGGGTGTGTGTGTGTGGTGCGTGTGTGTGTGTGGTGCGGAGCAGAGGTGAGGGGGGGTGTGTGTGTGGTGCGTGTGTGTGGTGCGGAGCAGAGGTGAGGGGGGGTGTGTGTGTGTGGTGCGGAGCAGAGGTGAGGGGTGTGTGTGTGTAGTGCGGAGCAGAGGTGAGGGGTGTGTGTGTGTGTGTGTGTGGTGCAGAGCAGAGGTGAGGGGTGTGTGTGTGTGGTGCAGAGTAGAGGTGAGGGTGTGTGTGTGTGTGGTGCAGAGTAGAGGTGAGTGTGTGTGTGTTTGTTTGTGTGTGGTTAAGAGAAGAGGTGAGGGTGTGTGTGTGTGTGTGTGTTGAAGAGAAAATGTGAGTGTGTGTGTGTGTGTGTGTGTGTGGTGCAGAGCAGAGGTGAGGGTGTGTGTGTGTGTGTGTGTGTGGTGCAGAGCAGAGGTGAGGGTGTGTGTGTGTGTGTGTGTGTGTGTGTGTGTGTGTGTGTGTGTGTGGTGCGGAGCAGAGGTGAGGGTGTGTGTGTGTGTGTGTGTGTGTGGTGCGGAGCAGAGGAGAGAGGTGTGTGGTGCAGAGTAGAGGTGAGGGTGGTGTGTGTGTATGTATGGAGCGGAGCAGAGGTGTGTGTGTGTGTGTGTGTGTGTGTGTGTGTGTGTGTGTGTGTGTGTGTGTGTGTGTGTGTGGTGCGGAGCAGAGGTGAGGGGTGGGTGTGTGTGTGTTGCGGAGCAGAGTTAATGAGTGCGTGTGTGTGTGGTGCCGAGCAGAGTTAAGGAGTGTGTGTGTGTGTGGTGCCGAGCAGAGGTAAGGAGTGAGTGTGTGTGTGTGTGGTGCCGAGCAGAGGTGAGGGGTGTGTGTATGTGTGTGGTGCCGAGCAGAGGTGAGGGGTGTGTGTATGTGTGTGGTGCGAAGTGGTGGTGAGGTGCGTGTGGTGCGTGTGGTGTGGTGCAGAGCGTAGGGGTGTGTGTGTGGTGCCAAGCGGTGGTGAGGTGCGTGTGGTGTGGTGCAGAGTGTAGGGGTGTGTGTGTGGTGCCAAGCGGAAGTGAGGTGTCTGTGTGTGGTGCCAAGCGGAAGTGAGGTGTCTGTATGTGTGGTGCGGAGCAGAGGTGAGGGGTGTGTGTGTGTGTGTGTGTGTGTGTGTGGTGCAGAGCAGAGGTGAGGAGTGTGTATGTGTGTGTGTGTGTGTGTGTGTATGTGTGGTGCGGAGCAGAGGTGAGGGGTGTGTGTGTGTGTGTGTGTGTGTGGTGCAGAGCAGAGGTGAGGAGTGTGTATGTGTGTGTGTGTGTGTGTGTGTGTGTGTGGTGCGGAGCAGAGGTGAGAGGTGTGTGGTGCAGAGCAGAGGTGAGGGGGTGTGTGTGTATGTATGGAGCGGAGCAGAGGTGAGGGTGTGTGTGTGTGTGTGTGTGTGTGTTTGGTGGGGTGCAGTGGTGAGGGGGTGTGTGTTTGTGTGTGTGTGTGTGTGTGTGTGTGTGTGGTGCGGAGCAGAGGTGAGGGGTGTGTGTGTGTGTGTGGTGCGGAGCAGAGGTGAGGGGTGTGTGTGTGTGTGGTGCGGAGCAGAGGTGTGGGGGTGTGTGTGGTGCGGAGCAGAGGTGAGGGTGTGTGTGTGTGTGTGTGGTGCGGAGCAGAGGTGAGGGGTGTGTGTGTGTGTGTATGTGTGGAGCGGAGCAGAGGTGAGAGGGTGTGTGTGTGTGTGTGTGTGGTGCGGAGCAGAGGTGGGTGTGTTTGTGTGTGGTGCAGAGCAGAGGTGGGTGTGTTTGAGAGTGGTGCAGAGCAGAGGTGTGTGTGGTGCAGAGCAGAGGGGGGGGGGTGGGTGTGGTGCAGAGCAGAGGTGAGGGGTGGGGTGCAGAGCAGAGGTGAGGGGTGTGTGTGTGTGTGTGTGTGTGGGTGGGTGTGGTGCGGAGCAGAGGTGAGGGGTGTGTGTGTGTGTGGTGCAAAGCAGAGGTGAGGGGTGTGTGTGTGTGTGTGGTGCGGAGCAGAGGTAAGGAGTATGTGTGTGTGGTGCAGAGCAGAGGTAAGGAGTGTGTGTGTGTGTGGTGCCGAGCAGAGGTGAGGGGTGTGTGTATGTGTGTGGTGCGAAGTGGTGGTGAGGTGCGTGTGGTGTGGTGCAGAGCGTAGGGGTGTGTGTGTGTGGTGCGGAGCAGAGGTGAGGGGTGTGTGTGTGTGTGTGGTGCGGAGCAGAGGTGAGGGGTGTGTGTATGTGTGTGTGGTGCGGAGCAGAGGTGAGGTGTGTGTGTATGTGTGTGTGGTGCGGAGCAGAGGTGAGGGGTGTGTGTGTGTTGTGCCAAGCGGTGCTGAGCGTAGGGGTGTGTGTGTGGTGCCAAGCAGAAGTGAGGTGTCTTTATGTGTGGTGTGGAGCAGAGGTGAGGGTGCCTCTGTGTGTGTGTGTGTGTGTGTGTGTGTGTGTGTGTGTGTGTGTGTGTGTGTGTGTGTGTGTGTGTGGTACGGAGCAGAGGTGAGGAGTGTGTTTGTGTGTGTGGTGCGGAGCAGAGGTGAGGGGTGTGTGTGTGTGTATGGGTGTGTGTGTGTGGTGCGGAGCAGAGGTAAGGAGTGTGTTTGTGTGTGTGGTGCGAAGTGGTGGTGAGGTGCATGTGGTGTGGTGCCAAGCGGAAGTGAGGTGTCTGTATGTGTGGTGCGGAGCAGAGGTGAGGGGTGTGTGTGTGTGTGGTGCGGAGCAGAGGTGAGGGGTGTGTGTGTGTTGGTGTGGGTGTGTGTGGTGCGGTGCAGATGTGCGGGGTGTGTGTGTGTGGGTGGTGCGGCGGCGAGGCGAGGGGGGTCTGTGTGTGTGTGTGTGTGGTGCGGAGCAGAGGTGAGGGGTGTATGTGTGTGTGTGTGTGTGTGTGTGTTGCAGAGCAGAGGGGTGTATGTGTGTGTGTGTGTGTGTGTGTGTGTGTGTTGTGCAGAGCAGAGGTGTGTGTGTGTGTGTGGGGGTGTGGTGCGGAGGGGAGGGGTGTGGGTGTGGTGCGGAGCAGAGGTGAGGGGTGTGTGTGTGTATGGGTGTGGTGCAGAGCAGAGGTAAGGAGTGTGTGTGTGTGTGTGGTGCAGAGCAGAGGTGAGGGGTGTGTGTATGTGTGAGGTGCGTGTGGTGTGGTGTGGTGCAGAGCGTAGGGGTGTGTGTGTGGTGCCAAGCGGAAGTGAGGTGTCTGTATGTGTGGTGTGGAGCAGAGGTGAGTGTGTGTGTGTGTGTGTGTGTGTGTGTGTGTGTGTGTGTGTGTGTGTGTGTGTGTGTGTGCGAGCGCGCGTATGTGCTGTGAGGAGCAGAGGCGAGGTGTGTGTACAGAGCAGAGGCGAAGAATGTGCGTGTGTGTGGTGCAGAGTGGAGTCGAGGGGTGTGTGGTGGGGAGCAGAGGCGAGGGGTGGGTGGGTGTGTGTGCATGTGTGTGTGGTGCAGAGCAGAGGTGAGGGGTGTGTGTGTGGTGCCGAGTGGAAGTGAGGTGCCTGTATGTGTGGTGCGGAGCAGAGGTGAGGTGCCTGTATGTGTGGTGCGGAGCAGAGGTGAGGTGCCTGTATGTGTGGTGCGGAGCAGAGGTGAGGTGCCTGTGTTTGTGTGATGAAGAGCAGAGGTGAGGTGTGCGTGTGTGAGGTGTCTGCGTGTGTGTGTGTGTGGTGCGGAGAGGAGCAGAGGTGATGTGACTGGACATGTATTTTTTTTGTGTGTGTGCTGCAGAGTTGAGGTGTGTATGTGTCTGATGTGCGGAGTGGCGGTGAAGAGCGTGAGTGGTGCGGAGTAGAGGGGGGTGTTTGTGTGGTGCCCAGCGGAGGCGAAGTGCCTGCGCGCGCACGCGTTTGTGTTTGTGTGTGTGTGCAGCAGAGGTGAGGAGTGTGTGTGTGTGTGTGTGCATTGCAGAGTGGAGCAGAGGTGAGGTGTGTGTGTGGTGCAGAGCAGAGGTGAGTTGTGTGTGTGTGGTGCAGAGCAGAGGTGAGTTGTGTGTGAGTGGTGCAGAACAGAGGTGAGGTGGGGGTGTGTGTGTGTGTGGTGCAGAGCAGAGAGGGGTGTGTATGTGTGTGTGTGGTGTGGAGCAGAGGTGAGGTGCTGTGTGTAGTGCAGAGTGGAGGAGAGGTGAGGAGTGGAGGAGAGGTGAGGTGCTGTGTGTGGTGCGGAGTGGCAGTGAGGAGCGTGAGTGGTTCAGAGCAGAGGGGTATGTGTGTGTGGTGCCCAGCGGAGGCAAAGTGTGTGTGTGTGTGGTGCGGAGGTGACGTGTGCGTGTGTGATGAGGAGAGGAGGTGAGGTGCCTGTATATATGAGAATGTGTGTGTGTGTGTGGTGCAGAACGGATGTGTGTGGTGCAGAACGGAGGTGTGTGATGCGTGTGTGTGGTGCGGAATGGTAGTGAGGTGCGTGTGTATGGTACGGAGTGGAGGGGTGCTTTGGTTCATGCGGAGCACAGGAGTGTGTGTGTGTGGTGCCAAGCAGAGAGGGGTGTGTGTGTGGGGGGTACGGAGCAGAGGTGAGGTGCCTGTATATATGAGTGTGCATGTATATGGTGCAGAGTGTCAGTAAGGTATGTGTGTGTGGTGCGGAGCGAAGGGGTGTGTGCGATATGGAGGTGCATGTATATGTGTGCATGTGTAGTATGAAGCGGAGTGAGGTGAGGTGTGTGTGTGTGTGATGCAGAGCAGAGGTGAGGTGACAAGCCTGTATTTGTGTGGCGCTGAGGTAAGGTAGGTGCGTGTGTCTGTCTGTGTTTGTGTGCGCGTATCTATTGTGTGGAGGTTGCATGCCTGTGTGTGTGCATTTTTGTTGTGCAGAGATGGAACACCTGTATATGTGGTGTGGAGGCGGGGTGCTTGTGGTGTGTTCTGAGGGAAGGGAAGGAACCTTTTGGCAACATTGCACTCTGTCCTCCTCCTCCTGCTGGCTCACCTCCTCTGTAACACTTTCATAGACTCTTCCCCCTTCAGTACCCCCCCCCCCAGCACTCCAATGACCTTAAATCCCCCATCCTCCTTTTTTAAATAAGTCCCTTGCCCCTTTAAATTGTCCCTACCTTCTCTACCTCATTTGAACTCCTTTCCCTCACTCACACACATAATACTTATTGTGCTGCAAGCCCACAGAGGATTGGATACCCATGGGTAGACTGCCGCAATCCCCTTCTCTTCTGCCTGCAGGCACTGCCCTCCCAAATGAGTTGCCTTGACGATAGCCGCAAGCTCGTCTGCCTACAGAGATCCGATCTTCCACAGACAGAAGAACATAAGAAATGCCATACTGTGTCAAACCAAGGTCCATCAAGCCCAGTATCCTGTTTCCAACCATGGCCAATCCAGGTCACAAGTACCTGGCAGGTTCCCAAAAAGGAAGCACAGGTTCCAGAGGCAAGTAGTGGATTTCATGGGTTCTCGTTAATAATGGTTTATAAACCTTTCCGCCAGGAACTTGTCAAACTTTAAGCCCGACTACACTAACAGCTTTTACATCACCATCTGGTAACGCATTCCAGAATTTGATTACACATTTAATAAGAGAAAGTATTTTTTTTACTCATCTTAAACGGGTTATAATGTAGTTTCATTGTGTGTTCTCTACTCTTTCTGTTATTTGATGGTGTAGACAACCGATCTATGCTCACCCATTCCACTCCATTCATTAATTTATAGACCTTTCTATCATATGCTCCCTCAGACATCTCTTGTCCAAGTTGAAGAGTCCCAACCTTTTAAGCCTCCCCTCATAGGAATATCCTTCCATCCCCTTCACCATTTTTGTCGCTCTTCTCTATACCTTTTCTAATTCTGCTATATCCTTTTAAGATGTGGCGTCCAAAATTGCACACAATATTCAAGGTGCGGTCGCACCATAAGAACATAACATAAGAACATAAGATATGCCATACTGGGTCAGACCAAGGTCCATCAAGCCCAGTATTCTGTTTCCAACAGTGGCCAATCTAGGTCATACGTACCTAGCAGTTTCCCCAAGGGACACAGGTTCCACAATGCTTGTATTGGTTCAAGCATTGATATCCTGGGTCCCTTCTTAATAATGGTTTATGGACCTTTCCTCCAGGAACTTGTCCAAACCTTTTTTAAACCCAGCTACACTAACAGCCTTTACTACATCCTCCGGTAACAAATTCCAGAGTTTGATTACTATAATATCCTTCGTTTTATTCTCCATTCCTTTCCTTATGATTCATAGCATTCTATTTGCTTTCTTGGACACCACTGCACACTGGGTGGAGGGTTTCAACGTATCCTCAATGATGCCATCTAAATCTTTTTCCTGAGTGGTGGTTTCAAGGTGGTACCCTGCATCGTATAATCATAGTTTGGGTTGTTCTTTTCTAGGTGCATAATCTTGCACTTGGATGTCTAGTCTTCCAATTTATCAAGGTCCTCTTGCAATTTTTCACAATCCTCTTACATTTTAAGAAACTTTGAATAATTTTGTGTCATCTGCAAATTTGATCACCTCACTCATTATTCCTATTTCAAGGTTATTTATGAATATGTTAAAAAGCAGTGGGTCCAGCACAAATCTCAGGGGTACTCCAATATTCACCTTTCTCCATCGAGAAAACTGGCCATTTAGCCCTACTCTCTACTTTCTACCTTTTAACCAGTTCCTGATCCACAGTACTACACTGCCTCCTATTCCATGACTTTTTAATTTTGCCAAGAGTCTCTCATGAGGGACCTTGTCAAAGGCTTTCTGAAAATCCAGATACACTATATCAACCAGCTCACCTTTGTTTACCTGTTTATTCACACCTTCAAAAAAATATAACAGATTAGTAAGACAAGACATGTTGGCTTTCTCCCATTAAATCATGACTGTTTAACATGTTCAGTAATTTTATTCTTTATAATGGCTTCTACCCTTTTGCTCGTTACCGACGTCAGGTTCATCGGTCCGTAGTTTCCCAGATCACAGCTGGAAACCTTTTTAAAAATTGGCATTGCATTGGCTATTCTCCAATCTTCAGCTACTACAGATGATTTTAATGATAGTTCACAAATTACTAATAGTAGGTCTGCAATCTAATATTTCAGTTCTTTCAACACCCTTGGATGTATACTATCCAGTCCAGGTGATTTGCTATTCTTCGGTTTATCAAATACTTCTTTCAATTCTTCCAATCCATCACCTTTATATACCATTTCAGACACTGGAAACTGCTCTACATCTTCTTCAGTATAGACTGAAGCAAAGAATTCATTCATTCTCTCTGCTATGACCTTTTCCTCACTGAGCACCTCTTTTATCCCTCTATCATCCAATTGTCCAACTGACTCTCTCACAGGTTTTTTGCTACTTATGTACTTGAAAATTTTGTATTATCTGATTTTGTTTACACAGCAAGTTTCCTTTCAAATTCTCTCTTTGACTGCCTTATCAGTGCCTTGCATCTAACGTGCCAATACTTATGTTGTTTCCCATGTTTGTCATTTGGCTCCTTTTTTCCTAAAAGATGCTTTTGTGTTAACAGCCTCTCTGACTTTGTCTTTAAACCATACTGGCAGTTTTTTGGCTTTCCTTCCACTTCTCTTAAAGCATGGAATACATCTGGTCTGGGCTTCCAAGATAGTACTTTTAAACAATGCCAATGCTTGATGCAAACTTATAATCTTTGAACCTGCTCCTTTTCGTTTTTTCTTAACTATTTAGTCCTATAGGCACTCCTTGTGGTCTTGGGCAAGCCACTTAACCCTCTATTGCCCATGTTCCCTGTAAGTATTGACGTATGGGTGTCATATCCCCTCGTGTTAAATGTATCCCCCAATTGACCGCTTTGACCCGGTGAAAAGCGGAATATAAATACAACTAAATAAAATAAAATAAATAAATAAAATATTTTCCTCATATTATCATAGTCTCCCTTTTGAAAGTTAAAAGGCAGTACTGTGTATTTCCTTGCCGTCCTTCTTCCATTTATTAAATCAACACTAGAATTAAACTGCGTTGAAGAAAGGCTTGGCAATGTACTTCCGTATCTTGTCACAAAAATCCAGTGGATAGTTACAGCAAAACAAATTGCATTGTAGTGCTGGAAGATGAGACCCCCAGGTTGGAAGGCACTCAACTGGCTACTGAAGAGAAGCTGAAGACTTTTCAGAGTAAAGAAAGCATGTATGATGTGGTTGGATCAATGCCCTCGGGACATCTGACTGCTGGTGTAGCTGCACATGAAATGAGAGCCAGAAGCTGCAAAGATGTCTTACATATGATTACAAGCATTTCATTTGCTTTCTTAGCTGCTGCTGCACAATGAACAGAGGGTTTCAAGGTATTATCCATGATAATGCCTAGGTCTTTTTCCTGGGTGGTGATTCTTAATGTGGAACCTTGCATCATGTAACTATTAATTTGTGCTGTTCTCCCCTAAGTGCATAAGTTTGCACTTATCCACATCAAATTTCATTTGGACACCCAGACTCCCAATTTCTCAAGAGGGAATGTAACACACCACCACTTAGCCACAGATTTGTGCGCTCAACCTGGATGGCACTGCAGCGGCCCCAGCAGCAGCAAGCATGGCAGGAGAAAGAAGATGTTATCTAACTGAGAAGGAAAAATGATGCTCAACATGGGGAGAGGAGGGCTAGGGAAGGGGAGATGCTAGACTACAAGGTAGGGCCTTGAGCCACTCCAGGGGTCAGGAGCACATGCCTGAAGGCTTGACTAGGACATCAGATATCTAGGCTGGCCATGGATATCAATGCTTCTGATGCTAATGCATGCGGGTCAAACTGTGTCAAACAAAAGAGCCTTCTGTCTCCACTCTTGATAGCCGTGAAGAGTCCCTAGCTAGTTGATATAGCTGGATATCTCATGGTAAGAAAAGAGGCAGGCCAGGCACTAGTTACATGTTTCTAATCGATATGATCCTGCCGTACTACCACCACCATCAAAAGCCACTGAAACTGTTTTGGTTTTGGGACACAGAGAAAAATAGATGAGGCAATATCAACTCTATTCACTGATGTGACTTGAGACAGAGCTAAAAATTAAGGAAATTTCTCAACAAGATTGGCTTAAGCAGGAAGCTAGTAAGGCACTGGCTCGGGATGCCGCAGTTTAAGGATACCCAATACCTGTCGCACTGGTTCACCTTTCACAGCAGCAGGAACTTGTTCCTTCGCTTCTACTACTGTGTGTTTCTCAGCTTTGTTTGCTTCCAGCAACACAGTAGATTTGAAACTCAAGAGACACACCCCATAAGATCATAAGATATGCCATACTGGGTCAGACCAAGGTCCATCAAGCCCAGTATTCTGTTTCCAACAGTGGCCAATCTAGGTCATATGTACCTAGCAGTTTCCCCAAGAGACACAAGTTCCACAATGCTTGTACTGGGTCAAGCATTGATATCTTCGGTCACTTCTTAATAATGGTTTATGGACCTTTCCTCCAGGAGCTTGTCCAAACCTTTTTTAAACCCAGCTACACTAACAGCCTTTACTACATCCTCCGGTAACAAATTCCAGAGTTTGATTACACGTTGAGTGAAAAAATATTTTCTTTTATTAGTCTTAAATAGTTTACCCTGTAGGTTCATTGCATGTCCCCTAGTCTTTCTATATTCTGATAACGTAAACAATCGATCTACGTTTACCCGTTCCACTCCGTTCATTAATTTATCGACTTCTATCATATCTCCCCTCAGCCGTCTCTTTTCCAGGTTAAAGAGCCCTAACCTTTTTAGCCTTTCCTCATAGGAGTATCCTTCCATCCCCTTTACCATTTTGGTGGCTCTTCTCTGAACCTTTTCTAAAATCGCTATATCCTTTTTAAGATACGGCGACCAGAATTGCACACAATATTCAAGGTGCGGTCTCACCATGGAACGATATAGAGGCATTATAATATCTTTTGTTTTATTTTCCATTCCTTTCCTTATCATACCTAGCATTCTATTTGCTCTCTTGGCTGCCGCTGCACACTGGGCCGAGGGTTTTAACATGGTATCCACAATGACGCCTAAATCTTTTTCCTGGGTGGTGGTTCCTAATGTGGAACCTTGCATCGTGTAACCATAGTTTGGGTTGTTCTTCCCTAGGTGCATAACCTTGCACTTGTCCACATTAAATTTCATCTGCCATTTTGATGCCCAGTCTTCCAATTTATCAAGATCCTCTTGCAATTTTTCACAATCCTCTTGGGTTTTAACAACTTTAAATAGTTTTGTGTCATCTGCAAATTTGATAACCTCACTCGTTATTCCACTTTCCAGGTCATTTATGAATATGTCAAAAAGCAGCGGACCCAGCACAGATCCATTTAGCCCTACCCTCTGCTTTCTATCTTTTAACCAGTTCCTGATCCACAATAGTACACTGCCTCCTATCCCATGACTCTTTAGTTTTACCAAAAGTCTCTGATGAGGGACCTTGTCAAAGGCTTTCTGAAAGTCCAGATACACAATATCAACCGACTCACCTTTGTCCACCTGTTTATTCACTCCTTCAAAAAAACATAACAGATTAGTAAGACAAGATCTTCCTTGTCTAAAGCCATGTTGGCTGTCTCCCATTAGGTCGTGACTATCTACATGCTGAGTAATTTTATTCTTTATGATGGTTTCTACCATTTTTCCCGGTACTGACGTCTGTAGTTTCCCGGATCACCCCTGGAACCCTTTTTAAAAATTGGTGTTACATTGGCGATCCTCCAATCTTCAGGTATTAGATATGATTTTAATGATAGTTCACAGATTACTAATAGCAGGTCTGCAATCTCATATTTCAGTTCTTTCAACACCCTTGGATGTATACCATCCGGCCCAGGTGATTTGCTACTCTTCAGTTTATCTAATAGTTGTAAGACATCTTCCCGATGTATCGATATTTCCTTCAATTCTTCCGCACCTTTAAATACCATTTCAGTCATGGGTAACATCCCTACATCTTCCTCAGTAAAGACTGAAGCAAAGAATTCATTCAATCTCTCCGCTATCGCCTTGTCGCCTCTTAGTGCTCCTTTAACCCCTTTATCATCTAATGGACCAACTGACTCTCTCACAGGTTTTTTGCTACGAATGTACTTGAAAAGGTCTTTATTTCGTGTTTTTGCTTCCGCAGCAAGCTTCTTCTCAAATTCACTCTTTGCCTGCCTTATCAATGCCTTGCATTTGACTTACCAGTGCTTGTGCTGTTTCCAGGTTTCGTCATTTGGCTCTTTTTTCCATTTCCTGAAAGATGCTTTTTTGGCAACAACAGCCTCTCTGACCTCACCTTTAAACCATGCTGGCAGTTTTTTGGACTTCCTTCCACTTTTCTTAAAGCATGGAATACAGCTGGTCTGGGCTTCTCATGAGGTTTCTTCTTGCATTTCAAATCTGCTATGCTGCTGGTGGCAGACACAGCTGAGGAATGCAGAGCAGTGGTAGCAAAGGAACAAGATCCTACTGCTGTATCCACAATTAATGACAATGCTGGGGGCGAGGCAGGAGAAGCATGCTATGGTGATGAGGGGGGCCAGGGGCTAGGAGAACAGAACAGAGGACCAGAGATACTGTGGGTGCAGCGGAGAGAAGCAGGCAAGGCCAGTGCAAGGATATGAGGTGCGCTAGGCAAACCCTCATTCCTGCCACCCATTCTCCAGGACCTCCAGTGGCAGCAATGACATTAAATCACAGCATTTACCCAAACCCTCCATTTCCATCCCCATGCAAACAGGAAGTCTGCGTTGGAGGGAGGTGGAAGCAGCTGGTCAAAGAACAGCATTGGAAGGTTTGGGTAAGCACTGTGTTTTACTGTCAATGCAGGTCCCAGATAGGGAGATGGCAATGGGTCGCCCTTGAAACACTGACACTCTAGATGACTGCGTAGTTCGCCTAATGTGTGGTACCGGCCCTGTACACAGGGTATGGAGGAGAGGGAGGGGATGCTGGGGTGAGGAGGAGGAGAAAAGGCAAGATCAATGAATACTGGAGAAGGAAGAAAGCACAGTTACTTACCTGTAAAAGGTGATCTCTGGGAACAGCAGGAATAAGTCTTCACATATGGGTACGTCGGTACCGACGGAGCCTGCGCGGGAACGCTCCCCAGCGTCCAATCAGAAAGCTTTTGGGAGCATCCCTCAGCGCCTGCGTGCTGCCTTCCCGCCTTTCCAACTGTCTCTCCTCAGTTGAGTTTCATAGCTGAGACAAAGGGAGAGAAAGAGGAAAGGAAGATAGATAGAGAGATACAACTCCTAGGGGAGGTGGGTGGGTTGTGAAGACTTGTTCCTGCTGTTCCCAGAGATCACCTGTTACAGGTAAGTAACTGTGCTATCTCCAGGAACAAGCAGGAATGAGTCTTCACATATGGGGACTACCTAGCTGTAGATGCCAGGGAGAGATCCCATAAAATGCGTGTCCATGGGACAGGACTGCACTTTCCACACATGGATCTCTGGCATCCCATGAGGGACGGTGGGTAGGAGTTGAAAAGAGAGGAGCTGTAGGAAAATCAGCTAACCTAAGGACTACAGGAGAGGAGTCCTTGGTATGTATGATAATTACTATTAAAAATATTGAATGAGTAATCACAATATGGACCTTACCTACTGGATTGCAGGAAGTAGAGAGGCTGAAGGAGTCTACTGGAGATTCAGTAGAGGAATCCTCAAGGTGACCTCACATCAGTGAAGGTGAAGGTCCAAATCTGGAATTGGCAGGTGACCCAGGTGTCAACTGGAGTAGTATAAAAACGGCAGGTCTTCAGTGGAAAGCTTTATGGGAAAAAGCTGAAAACTCTTTTAGCTACAGAGTCATTAACATGTAGGAGCAAAAGAGGAAGACTGACCGATTTGGACAACTAGCCCAGTCCTATAGGGAAGAAGGGGTATGGGAAAAAGCCCGTATTCCCAAGGAGGACAGATGTGTGAAGGGCTGAAACCTTAGAGCTAGTGAAGATCTACCCTGTCTTTCCTAGCTGGTGAGAGATAGGAAAGATATTGAAGCATGGTACTTCAGGGATAGTGAGATTTAGAGGTAAAGTGTTAGCTGTTAGTACCACAGTAGTGGTTGTGTGCATAATACCCTCCACATACTGAGGGACAGTAAGAACATATGCAAGCCCACTGTCTGGAACCTCTAGGAAGGTAAAAACCTTTACAGCATAGACAGTTAGGGAGATAAGTATATAAATACATATCTACCTATAAGGAAGCATCTCGACAGATACATATATATATAGATATAGATATAGATATGATATGTGTATATAATATATGCACACACAGCTTACAGACATATGTATCTATAGAAGTATATAGAGATATATACATACATGAATATGTATGTCTAAAGATACATGTCTGCAAGTAGCAGATAGAGATATGCTCATAAGAACATTCACATGAGAGATGTGAAGGAGAAAGATTCATCTAATAACAAGAAGGTGGAACCTACTTGAGAAGATATATAGAGAATCTATTCCTCCTGGCTAAGATGGTGCAGGAATGCTATCCAGTGAAATAACCAGAATGGTTGCGTGAAAAAACAGAAGATAATATCAGTCTGTAAACCGCAAGTCCTGAGTCTTGTAGAACTCTGACATGGTAAATGGACAGAAAACGCATAGGATGAGATACCAGGCTGACCCACTGGAGGGACACAAGGGGTATCATGCGTTACTAGTAGAATATGTGCCGTCCATAAAGGAGTAGGATACCATGAGGACAAGCTGCAAGGAAAAAAGAGCATATTCCTGCAGAATTGGAAAACTCTTTGGACATTCACGCAGAAAAAGCTGATATCCTGTATTATAACAGGAGATAACAGGGTGTGGAGAACCCTCACAATCATGGAAAATGACTGAGGAGCCTTTCCCAACCATATAGAATAGTCATCAGAGGCAAAACTCCATGCTCTCTAGCAAGGGCCCACAGTAGAAAGCTTCTTTGAAGATTGCAGAGAGCAGTATGCAGGAGAATTAGGAAATAAAACTGGCTGTAGGTCAACTCTGCTGCCAAATCCATGAAGTGGAGATGGCAAGAAAAGAAGATAGTGTGATAAGCCTGAAGTGATTAGGATTATCCAAGATAGATGAAAGCACTATCTTGGAATCACAACTAAGGCCAGACAGAAAGTAGTGGAAGACAGACTGGAAACTTGTGGAAAAGTACCAGTAGTCCAATCACTGGAACTCCTGCATGGGCAGCTGCTGAAAGAGAGAGCAGAGAAAATCTTCCTATGTAAAACAGAGAGAACAGACAAAAGGAGAGGAGAAATTCCTGTCCCTGTCTGATGGACTGCCCAGAGAAAAGAAGGGAATTTATTCAAGGGAAAAAACTCTACACTGGAATGAAAGGCTAGAGAAGCCCTGCAGTGACATGGTACCACTCATTCAGAGGGAACCCTGGATGAAAGGGTAGAGAAACAGGAGCTGAAGGGTGACTTACCATATGGTATGTCTGTGGAAGGAAAAAATTCATGTTGGAACAGAAAAAACTATCATGGGATAGTTGTTAACTTCTCTTCTTGGTAGGAAGAAGAGGAGAAACCAGTGACCCATAGACATGAATATCCTGACAGCTCAGCATATCTAGGAGGAAAAGGATGTCCTGAAGAAAGGAATCCATGTGTAGAGTTTTGAAGGAAAAAACAGTGAAAAAACTTCTGCTAAGAAGAAGTTAACTGTAGGTAGTAACCTTCAGAAACCTATGGTTGCTGGGTTTGTTCAGCCTGGCTAGAGTTTGGATTCTTCAAACCAGGGCGAGGTTTCCCCTGCTTGGGAACATCTGTATAATGGGCAGGAGAAGAGTGAAACCTTCTTTTCCTAGGGAAAGAAGGTTTGGTAGGGTATTTCCTACCTACTGGGGAAGGAGAAGGCTTAGGATAGCCCCCAGAAACAGGGAAGTCAGTGGAGCAATGAGCAACCTGACAAAGACTCCCTATTGAAGAGATTTTCTCCAGTACAAAGAGTATTACCCAGTCTTTGTTGTGCCCATCTGTTCAAGTCTGAAGCCGGGAGCCAGGCTCTACGTCGTGCTCCTATGGCTATAGCAGAGGTTCTGCTAACAGACTCAAAAGAGTCTAGAGAAGCACGAGAGAGAAACCAAGAGATATTTTGGCTATGACTAAGAAGTAAGGATTAGTCAGCAGCCTTGGGCTCTGATAGAAAAGGAGTCAAAAGAGATAATTTCCTTGTGACCTCCTGGAGAGATAGACTCATATAAAAAATATAAGAGATAATCCTTGTTGCCAGCATAGATGTTTGGAAGGTTTGACGTCCAAAGGCATCAAGTGTTCTAGATTCACGACCTGGCGGATAAGAAGAATGCTTCTTCTTGCTTTTTACCTTCCTCATTGCTGATTCCACTACAATGGAATGATGGGGAAGTTGAGTCTTTTGAAACCCTGGAGAGGGGGGCACCTGATACAGATCATCAGTTGCTGCCGAAGGTGAGGAAACCCTTAAAGGTGTTTCCCATATTCTCAGAAGAAGATCCTGCAAAGAATGATGTAAAGGAAGCATTATATTTTCCTTTTCCGCAGGAGAGCCTTGAGTAGGATCACAGCCAGGGATAGGAATAGCAAGGAATGTTGCCATGTCAAGGAGAAATTTCTGAAAAGAAGGATCTCCAATGGGAACCATCCCTGGATAGGCTAAAGTTGAAGTAGCAGCCTGGGCACTGGAGGATGTAGTAGTCCGGTGCAGAAAAAGAGCCCCAGTAGATGGATAATGGTACTGGCAGTTACGACTTGAGACAGTCAGTACTGCATCGTCCATGCCAGGTATCGACTCCAAACTAGGTATAGAAAGGAGCGATCCTGGTGAAAAAGGCATGGAAGTGGCTGGTCCCGATGTTACTGCAGGAACCGGCATCGATACCGATACCAGTAGCTGTGCCGGAATCGGAGGCGATACCGCCATCGAAGCAGTCATCAGAGGCTGCTCAAGCGGTACCGAGGTAACCAAAAAGCCTTGGTGAGTATCCTCGGCACCGCGTATCCGGAATCGATAAGCATCGGTTCCGAGACGCGTCGGTACCCAGTCTTCCAGACTAGAGATCGATTCCAGACTCGGCATCGAAGGTAGCGAGTCTATCGAAGCATGTCTAGAGAGGGTACCGACGTCGGTGGTCGTATCGGCGATGCTGCCGATACTGGAAAGTCAATCTGGGACGTATCGATCGGTCCCGAAGGCACCGAGAACGCCAGATGACGATCCCTGGCGAAGAGCGGATCACTCAACACCAGTGCCGATGCCGGGGTATCGGTACCACTCGAAGCGGATGCCACCACCGAACATCGCTCAGGTATGTTCTGTGAGGGGTGAGCCCCAGGAACAACCTGAAACCCCTGAAAGGCTTTGGAGACCGAAGACTCCCGCCGGGGTTTTGAAGCCAATAGGGTCTTGAGGGCAAGGCCGGAGCCGTCATCATGCTGGGCATGAGACCTACCACCCAAGTATTGGCTAGTCTTAACAGAATGTTTTTGGGTTACCTGATCCTGTAGAGAAGAAATGGTCGGTGCCCTGACACTGGAAGGGAACGCGGTATCGAGGGAAACTCGAAATGGAAAATCTCTTCTCATAAAATTGTAGCCTAATGGCTCCGGAGGAAAAGGGTCAGGACCCAAACAGGTTAGACACCAGTTGTTGGAGTCTAAAAAGAAAACTGTATTTCCACAGTTAAGGCACTTCCTTAGGAGAAGAAGGCTCCATGATGGAGAGGCCTTACAGGCCGAAAAATTTAAGACAGAAACTGAGGGAAAAACTCTCCCTGAGTTTGAGAAAAAAGAAAAGAAAAAACCCACCGGCGGTACCGGTGGAGGCGGGAAAAACAGCCGCGACCATAAGAAAAAAAAAGAATTAAAGAAAAAATTTTCTGCGGTGACAGGAGGACGTCCTGCCGGCTCCGCGGAAAAACGAAAACTGAGGAGAGACAGTTGGAAAGGCGGGAAGGCAGCACGCAGGCGCTGAGGGATGCTCCCAAAAGCTTTCTGATTGGACGCTGGGGAGCGTTCCCGCGCAGGCTCCGTCGGTACTGACGTACCCATATGTGAAGACTCATTCCTGCTTGTTCCTGGAGATAATGGAAAGACACTAGGGAAGAGGAGAATAGATATGGGGAAAGGCAGGGGAGGAGATGTTTAGTAAAAGGGGAGAAAGGCAGGAGTGCAGATACTGAGATTTGGGGATGCAGAAGAGCAGGGACTCAGACACAACTAGAGACTTAGAAATTGGGTGGGAGACTAGAAAAAGACAGACTAATTGGAAGCTGAAACAAAAATTCAGGGCTTGGGAACAGTGGAAAAGAGGACTTGAGTAGGTGGGGGTGACAGTGGGGACTAAAAAATTAAATAGTGATTCAATGGGGACAAGATGATTGGCACAGAGGTATGAGTAGGACTGTAAGACTAAGTGCAAAAAATGGGGAGGGGAGACAGTCTGAAGGACCTGGAAGATTTGGGGAGTACTTGAAAGGGACAAAGAATTAGAAGAGGGTGAGAGACAAAATAAAGGAATGGGTCCTTGAAGGTGCCGAGAAAGGGTGGAAATGGGGAAGATATAAAAGGGGGAATGAGAACCTAGAAAAGAGGTAAGACATAAGAAAAAACAAGGAGGTAGAGAGGCAATGAGTGTAAGGAAAAAGTAGGGTCTGGTGAAAGGATAAGAGGCAGAAGTAGATAAATGAGCCGGAGGAGGGGATATATACAGAGAATGGAAAAAAAATGCAATGTGTGCCTTCAAGTCAGTCCTGACTCCTGGCGACCCAGAAGCTCCTGGGTTTTCTTGGCAGTGTCACTGGAAGTAGATTGCCAGGCCCTTCTTCCGAGGCAATGGAGGGTTAAGTGACTTGCCCAAGGCCACAAGGAGTGCTAGTGGGAATCGAACCCTGGTTGCTTGGTTACCAAGCCAGTGTTCTAACCACTAGGCTACTCCTCCACTCCCTTAATGGGAGACAAAAAGTACGTGAAAGAAACAGGGTATGAGGAACCTAGGAAGAAACAAGAGAGGAGGGGAATAAAAGAACTAGGGAAGTAAGAGTAGGAAATGGAAAACTGGTAAGTAGGTCAAAGGTAAAAAGAGGAAAACTAGAAGAGGAGGAACAAAAAGCAATGAAATCTAGCAAAAGATAGACAAAGATGCAGATGAGAGAAATGAAAATAAAGAAGCCCATAAAAGAGAGGATCACTACTACTACTACTATTTATCATTTATAAAGCGCCATGCACGCAGTGCTGTACAGCTAACCAAACAAGAGTTAGCCAGAATACAAGAGACAGTCCCTGCCCGTCAGAGTCATGCTCATCGGAGTTTACAATCTAGTCAGAACAGAATCAACCTCAAAGACAGATATAAGAAAGGAAGGGAAGACAACAGGGAGAGTGAAGAAATAGAAAATAGAAATAAGATCTTGGAAAAGCAGTTAAGAAAAAAAAACAAGAGGAAATAGTAGGGACCAGAATCAAACCAACTGGAAAAATAAAATGATCAGACAAAATGAACTTTCTAGTGCGAGCCATTTTTACGGTATGTGCCCTGATGTCTGTGCAGTTCATACTGAAAGACTGGCCCCAATATGGAAGCACAAAAGTAAAAGCTGGTTCAGGGCACCATGACCCTTGAGACAGCCCTGTTTTAAAATGACCAAATAAACGAAGGGGGAGCACATTCAAAAGGGTTTAAGCAGGACCTGCAAAAACCTGCTAAACAACGGTGATCCACATTTTGAGTGTCACTATCCAGACAGTGTCGCTGAATATCCCCCACAGACCACAAAAGAAATTCCAGGGCAGCCTGTGGGCAGATTGAGAGGGGTCTCAACAGCTCTCCACTTAGTGGTGATGTGTAAATTTTGAAATAAAGAAGTACTCTTTGGCTAATTAGAATGAGCCTTTATTATATAAATTGTGCAACTGCGAGAGTTGACGGACGTGCAGGGATTCTAGCACAAAATACAAGCCAATAAGTAGAACTTCACAGGATCGAAACGTAAGAATACAGAAGTACAGATACTAAGAAAGCAGAACTAAAAAGGTACCAGGAGCAGTTCTATCCTGATAGTTTCTGAAGTCTAGTCTAGAAATATATTTTTAACAGTGATGCTCCTATCGCTTTCAACATCTCTATTCATATTCTCATTGACTAGTTCATAGAGCCTTATGCCACATTTCTCTGAGTATGGACTCTTGACCCATGTCTCATATCTTGTGTTCCCTTTTCTTATCCTTTACAAGGTCTAACAGACATATTCATTTCTGTTTTTTGCTTTGCAACACCTTCAAGCATGTATTTATGCAAGCCTTGCAGTTATACCTATCTAAGTCTTGTCAGACAAATATGATTGATTTCTTTGACTGGGTGACCAGGGAGTTGAACCAAGGGAGAGCCCTAGATGTGGTGTACTTAGATTTCAGTAAAGCCTTTGACAGCATTCTACACAGATGACTTACAAACAAACTGAGCACCCTAGGGATGGACCCTAACTGCTTGGATTAGAAGTTGGTTGAGTGGGAGGTGGCAAAGGGTATAGGTAAATGGAGATCACTCTGAGAAGAATGTTACCAGTGGTGTGCCACAGGGATTTGTCCTTGGTCCAATTCTTTTTAACATCTTTGTTAGTGATATTGCAGAAGGGCTGTCAGGTAAGGTTTGCCTCTTTGCAGATCATACCAAAATCTGCAATACAGTAGACACCCAGGAAGAAGTAGATAACATGAGGAGGGATTTAGCTAAGCTTGAAGAATGGTCGAGAATTTGGCAGCTGAGATTTAATGCTAAAAAAATGCAGGGGATTCAAAAATCCAAGGGAGAGGTACACTGTAGGGAGTGAAGTACTTCTGTCCACAAAAAAAGAGTGGGATTGTGTCTGACAATCTTTAAGTAGCTAAACAGGTAGAAAAGGCGACGGTGAAAGCCAGAAGGATGCATGGGAACATAGGGAGAGGAATGGCTAGCAGAAAAAAGGAGGGGAGAGTGCCTCTGTTTAAGTCTCTGGTGCAACCTCATTTGGCGTATTGTGTGCAATTCTGGAGACCACACCTTCAAAAGGATATAAACTGGTTGGAATCTGTACAGAGGGTAGCTACTAAAATGGTTAGTGATCTTCGTTATAAAGCATATGAGGAAAGAAAGATCTTAATTTGTATAGTTTAGAGGAAAGGCGGGATAGAGGAGAAATGATAGAGATGTTTCAATATCTCCGTGGAATAAATGCGCAAGAGGAGAGACTCTCAATTTAAAGCAAGCTCTGCTACGAGGGGACATAGGACGAGGTGAAAGGGGAAAGAGTGGTAGATGCATGGAATAGTCACCACTGACCAGACTGCAAATCCTTAATCCAGGTAAACCAGATATTCAGTGCCACTCACCAGTGCTGAATATCTGGTTTTAATTTAAAGCGGTGATGGCCAGTTGCCATTGAAAATTACACCCCCCCCCCTACATTTAAACATAATCACAGGGCAAATTGCCATATTGACAGAACCTGTTTGAAAATCAGAATGGGTGCACAACACTAAAGATTATACTATAGATATATATGCATGATATAAATGTATCAACAATACAGGGTTGGGGTTCTCAACACAGTCCCTGGGAACACACCTAACCGGCCTGATTTTCAAGATATCCATAATGAATATGCATAAGATAGATTTGTATACAATAAAGACAGCACACATAGATCTTTTAAATGCATGTGTCATTGTGAATATCCCGAAAGAGGCTGGCTGGGTGGGTGGAGGACTGGGTTGAGAATCAGTGATAGAATCATAACATTCTAAATAAATTGACTTTGAAGTTTTAACTGTTATGCCTTACGCACACACAGGCACCCCACCTCTGCACCACACACACAAGCACCTTATATCATTAAATGGAATTCACCTAAAAATCCACTGAATATTTTTCTCATATATCCACCAATAAACCCTTGGAAAAGCACTTAATTACCTCAAAAACAACGAATGATAAACACCTAGAACCAGAAGCCTTAATCATAAGTTACTGACTAATTTAGAACAGTCCCAGCATTTGTATGACGGATAAGGTTTGCCTCTTTGCAAATGACACCAAAATCTGCAATAGAGTAGCCCCCTAGGAAGGAGTAGAGAACATGAGGAAGGATCTAGCTAAACTTGAAGAATGGTTGAGAATTTGACAACTAAGATTAAATGCTAAAAAAAGCAGGGTCATGCATTTGACCTGCAAAACTCCAAGGGAACGGTAAAGTGTAGGGGGCGAAGTACAGTTGTAGCCAACATTATTGGCGCCCTTGCAGTTCAACCCCTTAATTTCCAATATCTCCTAAAAAGAAGTGGCCAGTGAAATGGCTTTGGACTATATATGCACACATATTTGACACACAAAAGAATCAAATAAGACAAGACCAATTAAAAAAGGAAATAATAGTTAATAGTATAAAAATGTGGACATTGCCAGTACATGATTATTGGTACTCTAACAATTCAAATCAGTTTGAACAGAAGAACCTCATTCCCATTGCAGTAAATTAGATGCACCTGTGATCAATTGTCAGTACTCACATGACTTGAATCAACCAATGAATAATTCTAATGTTCAAAATAGCCACATTCACTCCCTGTTCTATATTCACAATAGTGAAGACAAGAGAGTTGCCTTAGACCATCAGAAAAGCCATTATCAAACATCAAACTAATAAGGGGTACAAAGTCATCTCCAAAGACCTTGGGATTCCTGTGTCTACAGTTCGCAATGTTATTAAGATGTTTTCTGCTCATAGAACTGTCAAAAACCTCCCAGGATGTGGTGGGATGAGGAAAAATAATCCAAGTCTTCAAAGATTAGTGCGAACTGCTGGAAAACACCACAACACCATGTACAAACATCCAAAGAGCTTAAGGCTGACCTGGAGCAATTTGGAGTGGTGGTTTCAATCAACACCATATGCCGCACACTAAACAAAGAAAGACTACATGGGTGAAGGCCAAGGAGGACCCTACGGCTCAAGAACAGACATAAAAAGGCACACCTGATCTTTGCCCAAATCCACCTTAAGAAACCACAATCCTTCTGGAAAAATGTTCTGTTGGCAGATGAAACCAAATGAGCTCTTTATCAATGCAAACCGGCGATACATTTACAGGCAAAGAAATGAAGCTTATAAGGAAAAACGCACCCTTCCTACAGTTAACTATGATGGAGGTTCAATAATGTTGTGGGGCTCTTTTGCTGCCTCAGGAACTGCCTACACCTCCCACCTAAAAGTACACTGCGAAGCAGTCTCAAAGAAAATGAAAGAGCATCACTCTGAACTTCTGCGACGCTCCCTAAACAAACCTCATGACCTCTTCAACATAGTAAAGACCCTAACAAAAGAACCTTCCACCGCCCAACCAAGTCTGCTACACCTGCAGGAATTCGCAGACTACCTACAGGCCAAAACAAGCCAAACCAACATAGCCACTAATCCCACACCTGGTCATGAGCCACACCAACTGACACCGCTGACCTCCTTCACACCCCCTCCAGAGAGATGCATCAAGGACATCACATCCATCAACACAACCACAGCTCCCAACAACCCATGCCCAGCATTCTGGATAAGATCGCTACGTGTGGAAATCAGTCCATTCCTAGCCAAGATCATGGACCTGTCCTTTTCGACAGGGGCATTCCCACTGAGTCTGAAGCAAACGTCCATCTGGCCCCTCCTAAAAAACAATAAGGCTGAACCCCCAGAAGGCGGAGTCCTACCGGCCAATCTTTAGCATCCCCCTGCTGGCCAAGATAATCAAGAAGATGGTTCAACGCCAAATCCAAGATCACATCGACACCACTGCCCCCGTCAACCCATGTCAACACGGCTTTAGAGAATCACATGGCATCAAGACACTCCTAACCACCCTACTCAGCACCTTAATCAGAGGGATGGATAACATCAGACAAGGATATGCCCTAATCTTCATGGACATCGCTTCCGTGTTAGACTCAGTCAACCACGATCTGCTCATTGCACGCCTCAAAGAGAAGGGAATCCACGGGGCAGCCTTGAGGTGGTGCAAGTCATACCTAACAGACAGATGGCAATCGGTACGAACTGGCGCCATGACCTCTGAGCCTTTTCAACAAAAAAGGCGTCCCACAAGGCTCCTCGCTCTCGGCCCTCCTTTTCAATATATATATGCAGCCCATCTGTTCAATCATCCGTTCCTTTAACATCTCCTGCCTGGTGTATGCCGACGATGTACTGCTCTTTACGCCATTCTCCAATGACAAGCCTGATTTCTCAACACTAACGAATTGCTTTGACACTGTCACTGACTGGCTCCACACGCACAGCCTCAGAATCAATTTCAACAAGACAGACATCCTATTCATCACCAGAAATCAAGCCTTTACCCCTCCCACATCAACAAAGGTGAGCGACGCCCAGCTCCCGAGCAGGCCTACATTCCGCTACCTGGGTATCACACTAGACCAACAGCTTGACATGAAGGCTCACATAAGCAACACCATCAAGGCAATCTATCACAAGATACAAACAATTTGTCATCTACGACCCCTGTTGGAACCCGCCAACATCCAGATGATATTTCAAGCACTGGTAACCCTCCACTTCAACTATGCCAACTCTATCCTGCACAGACTCCCTAAGAACATACTGAACCCACTACAGCTAGCAATGAACGCTGCTGCCCGCATCCTGCATGGAGCCTCCAGAAAAGACCACATAACCCCAATTTTGAAGCATCTCCACTGGCTTCTGATCCACTGCAGGCTCACTTTCAAAGTATTATTGATGACCTTCAAAGCCATCAACAAACGATCCTCCACCCCCTTCACAGACCTTGTCCACCCCACTCCCCCAAACAGATCCAGGTGGTCATTCGCTGCCAATACGCTCGTAGTCCCCAACACAATAACAAAATGCTCCCAGGCAACAAAGCTTTGTGTTCTATGCACCTACCTGCTGGAACACCCTCCCAACCACTACTGACCTTGCCCAATTTAGGAAGGCACTAAAGCACCATCTTTTCCTTCTACATTACTCCCACTCCAGTGATACATCACAACTGAGCATACCTCCTACCCGCCATGACGACACCATCAGCACACTCAATTCATAGTGACGCAACCACATCCTTTAATACAACCGTCCGACCTGTAAATAATTGTCCAGCCTGTAAATAGTTGTAAGAGCATGTCTTGTTGCCACAACACCTCCGGGACATAATTGCTCAATTTGTACATAGTTACCCTGTTTAGAACCCAAGTTACTGTACCTGTTCTATGTAAGTACAATGCAAGATTCCTCATGCATTGTACAAATCAATGTTACCTGTAAATCGCACTGATTCTAAAAAGCGCGGTATAGAAAATATTTTAAATAAACATATTAAAGGAATCATGAATTTGGAGGACTACCAAGGTGTTTGAGCGAAATGTGCTACCTAGTGTCAAAAAGCTAGGTCTGGGTCAAAGGTCATGGGTCCCCAAGCAGGACAATGACCCAAAACATACCCACAAAAGTGCAAAAGAATGGTTAAAGGAAAAAATGGACTGTTTTAAACTGGCTAGCAATGAGTCCTGATCTCAATCCAATCGAGAACCTTTGGAAAGTGCTGAAATCTGCCCTTGGTAAAAGGAATCCTGGAATCATTCATGAGCTGGAACAAATCACAGTTGAAGAATGTGAGAAACTACCAGCAGACAGATGTACGAAATGTAAAGATGGCTACAAGAAATGTTTGAAGACTGTCAACACTGCCAAGGGTTGAGCAACCGAATATTAGTGAAGGGTGCCATTAATCTTGTCCAGGCTATATTTTATTTTTTTCTCAGAAATTACTATGTCTAAGTTGCAGACACATCTTTTTTTTGTTGTATACCTTTGAACATACTACTAAAATATTATAATGACATACAGCTGAAATATTTCCAATTACTTCTCAAGATATTGTACACAATACACCTAAAATGCAAGGATGCCAATAATTTATTTATTTATTTATTTTATTTACATTTTCTTATATACCGCGCTATTCTGCATCAGTGCGGTTTACATTGAACAAACTGAAATTACATTGAACAGGGCATTATAACTTGGAGATAACTATTTTACAGGGAACATGGGCTACAGAGGGTTAAGTGGCTTGCCCAAGACCACAAGGAGCACCTCAAGTGCCATGCGCCATTTTGGGCACTAGGCCCAACTTTTTCCTTTAAAATGGAAAAACCCGCTTCGGGTTTTAAAAAGTGTTCCAAGTGTGGCGGTATCATCTCCGTCACCGACACCCATGAGTGGTGCCTCAAATGTTTAGGTCCTGACCACTCTATTTCGGAGTGTGTTGCCTGTGGGATGATGTTGAAAAGGAGCTGGCAGAACCGAGCTGCTAAACTTAGCACCCTTTTTCCCTCCAATGCAGCCTCTGTGGCATCGACGTCTTCCAGGGCTTCGTCTTCCTCCCATGGATCTCAGGTAACTAAACATAAATCTAGCCCATCCTCAAAGGGTACATCTCCCTCTAAGCATCGAGATGCCTCTGGCGTCGCTCTTGAGGGACTTTCACCGGCAAAATTTCCCCGGCGGGAGGCTTTGGCTTCCAAAGCACTAATGGGGCTCCACGATGTTCGAGGCCTCAACCTCTGCAGAACTACTGGTGCCATGCTCTGGGGTATTGGCTGCTTCATCCGGTACCGATACCCAAGCATCGGCAGCGTCAACAGACCAGAGATTCTTGGCTATTGAATGCAGTCTGGCGGCTCTTCTCACGGCCTCGATGCCCCTGAAACCGCTTCAGACAATTCAACCAGTACCGGCAGGTATTCTACCGGCACCGAGTCATGCTTATCCATCCGGTATCGACAAGTTGGTACCGGACCCTTCCGATGCAGACTTCGATCGGTACCGGTACCGTGCCTTGCACGATCACCCGGATCGGAGATACTTTGAATCCTCGGATGAGTCTGAAGACTCTGAAAGCTTTGCCAATACCAGAGTACTTCTTCCTGAGGATTCCTCTTCTCCTCAGCGTAGGATGTCTCCACCAGAGGATATGTCCTTTCAGGATTTTATCCGAGATGTGTCTCGAGGTCTTTCCATCACAGTGGCTCCTGAAAAAGAGCCCAGGGCAAAGGAATTAGAAATCCTACAATACCCTAAAGCTCCCAAGGAGGCAGCTACCTTTCCTATTCATGAGATCTTGCATGATCTCATGTTAAGGATGTGGGAAGCACCTCTGACCACATCTCCTCACTCTCGAAGACTCGACACCATGTATGTGGTGATGGAATCAGCTATGAGAAGGATCAAGAGTGTAAAAAGGCATGCATCTAATCCTCCAGGACGTGAGTGTAGGACTCTTGACGCCTTTGGATGTCGAACCTTCCAGGCTTCCATACTTTCTGCTAGGATCAGTTCCTATATATTATATATGGGAATGTTCCTTAAGGAGGTTACAGGAGATTTAGAGCTTATGAGCCCTCTGCTTCCTGATGATAAGAGGCAGGATTACCTCGCCCTTGTCAAACATGCTCAGGATGTTTCCAAGTTTGTGAATCGTGCAGCCTTTGACTGCTTTGAGTGCATAAGCAGAACCTCTGCTATTGCCATAGGTGCATGTAGTATTGCCTGGCTCCAGGCATCTGACTTGGAACTTTGGGTACAGGATGAACTAGGGAATATTCCTTGCACAGGAGATAATCTCTTTGGCAAGAACTGGCAGGAAAAAGCTAATGAGATAGATGCTGACAATATCACTTTGGATAGCTTGTCTAAATCTACAGCTGATCCTGCATGAAAAAAATCCTACAGGAAACCATTGTGGAACCTGTGTCTTTTGGGGAAACTGCTAGGTACGTATGACCTAGATTGGCCACTGTTGGAAATAGGATACTGGGCTTGATGTACCTTGATCTGACCCAGTATGGCATATCTTATGTTCTTAAGTATGGTTGTAGTCTGTTGAATAATCTTCAGTAGAATCTTGCTGGCATGTGGGATCAGAGCGATTGTGCGATAATTTCCACAGTCAGTTGGATCACCTTTCTTCAGTATTGGTATAAACACAGATCTTTTCCAGTCAGTTGACCATGATGTTGTCTTCCAAATTTCTTGGCAGAGCCTTGTAAGTATGGTAACAGCTGCATCAGATTGCTGTAATACTTCAATGGGAATGCCCTCAATGCCTGGTGCTTTGTTCTTTGATAAGGCTTTCAATGCTGCTTCGACTTCTTCTTTCATCACCAATGGTTCTGGATTATAAGGTACAGGTTGAAACGGCTGTTGGTCCACTTGATCTTTATCATATAAAAACTCTGCATATTCTTTCCACCTTTTCTTGATCTTCTCAGCATCATTCAACATAGAACCTTGAGCATCTTGTAACATTCCAATTCGAAGCTGGAATTTTTTCTTTAACTCTCGCAGCTTTAGGAAAGCCAATCTTGTTCTTCTTCTAATAGTTTCTGATTCTATTTCCTTGCATGTGTCATTGTAGTACTTTTCCTTGTCCTGTCTTGCTGCACATTGGAAATCTCTGTTGAGTTCTGCGATTGTCTCTCTTTCTCCTCTGGCTTTAGCTTCTCTGCATTTCTGGGTAATTTTCAGAGTTTCTTCCGTCATCCATTTTGACTGTTTTTGCTTTTTCACCTTTTGTAGAGACGTCTCAATTTCTTCCAACAAACCTTCTTGATGTTATTCCATAACTCTTCTGTAGCTCTGTCATCTGTATCTAAAGCAGCAAATCAACTTTGCAGGCAGTCTTTAAAGTCCAGTGGTATATTCTCAAGGGCATATTTTGCTACAGTCATGAGTGGCTTGCTCTTTTTCAACTTTTAGCTTGAGTATGCATACTAGTCATTGGTGATCTGTACCACAGTCAGCTCCAGGTTTTGTCTTTGTTGATGTTATAGAGCTTTTCCATCGTTGACTTCCACAGATGTAGTAAATTTGATTTTTGTACAATCCATTGGGTGAAGTCCATGTGTACAGTCGCTGCTTGTGTTGCTGGAAGAAAGTGTTTGAGATGAATAGATCATTGGTCTTGCAGAATTCTATCATTCTTTCTCCAGCTTCATTTCTGTTGCCAAGTCCATATTTTCCAACCACCTTGCCTTCTTTATTGCCAACTTTTTCGTTCCAGTCACCCATGACTATCAGGATATCCTATTTGCATGTTCTGTCAATTTCAGTTTGTACTTGTTCATAGAACTCATCAATTTCATCCTCTTCTGCAGCTGTTGTTGGGGCATATACTTGAATTATAGTTGTGTTGATAGGCATTCCTCATAGACAAATAGAGATTAAGTATTCACTGACTGCATTGTATTTCATTACAGTGCTTGCAAGTTTCTTCTTTATTATAAATGCAATACCATTTCTTCTTTGTCTTTCATTTCCAGCATAGTAGACCATGTGATTATCTGATGTAAAGTGCCCGATGCCAGTCCATTTCAGTTCGCTGACACCCAACAGATCAAGTTGTACACGTTCCATTTCATTCTTGACCACCTCTAACTTCCCTTGGTTCATGCTTCGTACTTTCCATGTCCCAATATGTAAGACATCTTTACAGTCTCTGACTTTAATTTCATGCACAGCTACTTCAGCAGTCAGACGTCCCGATGGCTTTGATGCAACCACTTCATAAATGCTGGCTTTACTCTGAAAAGTCTTCAGCCTCTCCCCAGTAGATAATTGAGTGCCTTCCGACCTGGGAGTCTCATCTTCCAGCATTATAGTGCAATTTGTTTTGTTGTGACTATCCATTGGGTTTTCATGGCAAGATACAGACGTAGATTGCAGGCCTTTTCCCCGCACAGTTTAAGTTGTGTTGATGCCGTTGTCACAGAAATGTGATCCTCCACCTCCAACACTGTCCTATTCTGCTGCTGCCCAGATGGGTGGTTTGTCTTTGTCTGGCACCTCAGCTCAGATCTGTCCATCTTGGGAGACCCTGCCAGTAATTAAACTACCGATAGCTTAGCCCTCAGCATCACTGATGCAGACAAGCCCTCCTCACAGTACGACAAGCTGCAAACCAAGTGAGGGAATGTGCACTTAAATATAGTCATTCACCAACTGCTTTGTAAATATATATGAATAAAAACACTTCTTTACATATCAATCTCTTAACTTTTACTTAATATATCATATTCATGTCTCTGCTCCCAAATGCAATAAATCACAACCTCATCACTAAACCTACACTAATCTGTTCATGTGCAGATTTACATTAAAGCAAATGTGTAGATATGGTAAACTGCCATAAAAAATTAATTGTTTTGCTCAAATGGTGATATAACAAATGCTCATAAATAGCACCCATTTGTTGGGAAACTTAGCATGACATCTGTTTTTTTAGCATTATAATGTGTTTATTTTAGGGGCTATGTTAAAATTTCACATTTCTCTATTTTACTATGCACCTGTAAAATATACAATTGCAACCAACGCTCGTGTTTATAACTAAAATATAGATTAGAATCTCTTCCATTCTAAACCATTATAATCCAGTTTGTTCGATGTTTCCTAGAAAAAAAAATTCTTCCAGATCCGAGTATCACCACATTTCATCTAATTTTGTCTTTTCAGTAAATAAAGCCCCTTAACATTGAAAGATCTCATGCTCTAATAACTGGTAGAGGTTTATTAGACCCCTTTGATATATACTCCCATCAGTGTGGTCAGTGAAAATAACTCTGCAGAGAATTTGGCAATTCATGTTTGCCTGGTGTGCTTGATCTTCATATTCATCAGATGAATCCAAAATACTGAAAATGTGCCCACGTTGTTTAGGTCTTCAACATCAAGTGTGCTGGTAGTCTGGTATGAGAGGTTGTTTTCTGACTGGATGAGAATCCCATCTTATTCCTTCTGATAGGAATGTATTCTGTTTTCAGCTGGGACTTTTTGCACTTCTTTCTTCATTTGGTCTGTAAGGTTGTGATTTTACTCCAGCATAGTCCTTATGATTTCCTCTTTTTGGGGTGTTACGATTTTCTTCATTTTGTAGGGTCGATGTATATGCTTTAGGGGCAGGATTAAAATTCCACATATGGGAGGGGTCCACAGCACTTCTGTATTAGGGGAAGATCCTTCTCTCTGCTTTTAACAAATATTGGTTGGGCACAGGGAAGAGCACATCAATCAGATAGTGTAGCCAAGTTCTCTATAGACAAACTAGATACTATTCTCAAAAATTAGACACATTTGATACATTTTTATATGCTTCTCTCTGGCATTAAAGTCATATGATCACTATATTGTGGAGCTGTAACCCCTCCGATGTCTCCCCGAAGGGCAATATATCAAGTTTTAATAAACATAATAACCTACTTGTGTATATGGCCAAAATAAGCATGCTCCTGGAGCTTCTAATTCAGCGTATAATATTTACCACCAAAAGAAATGAAATCTGTATAGTCAGTGTACATTTAGTTCAGTAAAAGTATGTTCAGCAAAGCCAGGGATACATGATTTTGACAACATTTTCATTAGTGGAAATTAAGTAAGCTTACAATCTTGTCTAAAAGAATCCACTATAAAGCTCTTTGTAAGCAATTTCTTTAAAGAGCTATCATACATGCTCTATCAAGTGCCAACTTACAACTGAATGATCAATACAAAATATTTCAAAGGTAAATCATGAATTATCAAATACAAGGACTTAAGTTTTCTAAACTGCTTGATCAAGGCTTCAGAAATTAACTGCAGAGAAAAGATCCAAACCCTGGTGTTTTTATTTCTCTAGGGAAGAGGTTCTCAACCCAGTCCTTGGGAAACACCTAGCCAGTCAGATTTTCAGGATAACCACAATGAATATGCATGTGAGAGATTTGAATGCACTATCTCCACTGTATGCAGATTTCTCTTTCGGGGCAGTTTCCCCAAATGGGTGAATTTTGCACATACCATGACAGTCATGAACCTCAATTTTTTAAAAATTTTTATTTATGACGTTTTAACAAAAATATCCAGAAAATAAATCTGAATACAACAAGCAGAAAAAGTTCATATAAAGAAACCTATCCCCTTAAAAAGATTTATGCCAACATGGTCTATTCCACAAAATATAAAACCATAATAAGGACCCTAAAAGAAACAATGCATAGAGGGCTATACAAATGTAACCCTCAGAAACTAAAGAAAATCATAGGAGGGTAGATAGAATACATGTCAGCCGGTACAGGAAACTCATTCCCGTCCCCCCAAATTTCCTTACTCTGAAGAAATTGCACAAGTTGCTGAGGTTATGAACCTCACCTTTAAGACAAGGTATGTGGAATATGATCTCAGTTTGTCAAATTTACTGCTAATGCTTGGTGTAGTACTTTTATCGTGCCAAAGAGAGCCTCCCCTCCAGAATTCATAAGATGTTATGTGTATGGATAATTTATCAAGGTGTGCTTGGAAATTCCTCTTAATTAAGCCTATGGCACATCTCTCTCATTTGTGGTTATCCTGAAAACCCGACTGGCAAGGTGTATCCCAAGAACTGGGTTGAGAACCCCTGCTCTAGAGTATAATCAAATGGGTTTGAATAAAAACAAAGTAATAGGATTAACTGGAGCCCCGGTATGTGAATTACTTGATAAAAAAAATGGTGTCTTAAAATACACAGCAATATTAATTCAACAAAACTGGAATATTAGTCTTTAAATAAATTTACAAACAATTAAAAAAAATCAGAAAGGGCAACAATTTAACCCACTATGGCTCATAAACAAGGACAGCATAGGAACATTCTGAAATTAAATGTGATACCATGAAATAAGAAGTAAAATATGTAATCAGCCTAATATACTTAGCAACTGCCAAGTAATCCAGCAAACATAGCAACTCCTTCCCTTTAAAAACTGAATTTATGGTTTGGAGCCAAAGTAGTACAAATACTCATGTTCTCCGAATGTCCTTTTCTGGTTCATGAGAATCCAGCCCTTTGCTGCTTCACTGTTTATGGGAACATTCTGGCTATTTACACTTAAAACTTGTTCTGCATTATCATTATTATAGACTATGAAGAAATTAGACCTTACCTGCTAATTGTCTTTCCTTGAGTTCTCTCAAGGCCAGTCCAGGAACCTTAGGGTAGTCAACCTCCTCCAGCAGCTGATGACTGAATTCTGAAAGTTTTACTGACAGGCTATCCAGCTCCCCCTGGAGTCAGAGAATCAGTCTACTATTGTCAAAGCAGGCTATTCTCACCTAAATCTAAAAAAAAACTGTTAAACACCACAAAGCCACCTTGCGCTTTAAACTATTTATCTCTCCTTTCTTCCCTTTCTCCCTCATCTTCAGTTACCTAACCATGTCATTCATTCCGTTAATAAAAATTATACTTTTTATTATTCTTTTCTATAGGCACCAAAAATCCACTCCTTCTTGAAAAACTCTCCGACTTCCGCTGCCATCTGGCCAGCAAAGTCTTCTCCACTTCCAGCCAACAGCGGCCGGACTCTCCTTTACTTCTTAATCACTGGCCAAGCTCATAGCCCCGCCGAAGCCCTTGTAGAAGAACTGGATGGGCCCTGGACTGGCCCGGAGAGAACTTAAGGAAAGACAATTAGCAGGTAAGGTCTAATTTCTTTTTCCTCGTCATCTCTCCGGGCCAGTCCAGGAACCTTAGGAAAGTATCAAAGCAGTTCCTAAACTTGGGAGGGTACTGCGAGCCCTGCTACAATGGCCGAGGCCCTGACTTTCGCGTCTCCCCTTGCCTAAACATCTAAGCGATAATGTTTCATGAAAGTGTGGAGTGACGACCACATTACAGCTCGACAGATCTCCACTGGAGGAACTAACGCAAACTCAGCCCAGGAAGCCGCCTGACCCCGGGTAGAATGAGCTCTGATCCCTTCGGGAGACGATCTCTCCCTCGCCTCATACGCTGTTCCTATAGCCTGCTTCACCCAACGGGCAATTGAAGCCCTGGAAGCTGCTTCCCCTTTACAGGGTCCACCAAAAAGCACGAATAACCTGTCTGACTTCCGAAACGGCTTCGTTTTTCTGAGGTACCTACGAAGTACTCGCCCCATATCCAACTTCCGAAGCGAGCGATCCATCCTATCCCGCTTCACGAGTGGAAAAAGTCGGAAGCGAAACCTTCTGATTCAAATGAAAACTGGAAACTACCTTAGGGAGCTAGGACGGCACCGGCCTCAATGTCACTTTTTCCACCGAAAACTGAATGTACGGTTCCCTACACGAGAGCGCCTGCAGATCTGAGACCCTTCTTGAGGAACATAAGGCCACCAGGAAGACAGTCTTCCAAGACAGTTCTCTCACACTTCCAGACACCGCAACCTCAAACAGAGGCTGCGTCAAAGCTTCTAGCACTAAGTTCAAATCCCAAGCGGGCACCACTTGTCCTACGGGCGGTCTGATATTCCTAGCCGCCCTCAGGAAATGCTGAATATCTGGATGTGATGCCAATACGACCCCCTGCATTCTTCCTCTATTGCACGCCAGGGCCGCCAGGTGAACTCTGAGTGTGCTAAGAGCTAGCCCCTTTTCTAGCCCCCCTTATAGGAAGGACAAGATCTCAGGCAAAATTGCGGAAAACGGCCTCATTCTACGGTCCTTACACCAAGCTTCAAAGATGCGCTACACTCGAACATAAGCTAGGGAAGTTGATCTCTTCTTGGACTTCAACACAGTGGATACCACTGACTCAGAGTATCATAGACGTCGCAACCATTCCCTTTCAAGAGCCAAGCAGTAAGCAAGAACTGACTCACCTGCGGCATTATAACTGGGCCCTGACACAAAAGATTGATCCAGTCCGGCAGCCTCCAAGGACGATCCACTAGAAGTCACACCAGATCCACATACCAGGGCCTTCTGGGCCAATCCGGAGCAATGAGAATCACCTTTCCTTCATGCCCCGCTATCCTCCGAATGACCCATCCGATCACTGGCGAGGGAGGAAACACAAAGTAGCCTGCCTGTTGACCAAGGCTGCACCAGGCCATCGAGGCCTTCCGACATGTGCTCCCTGCATCTGCTGTAGAATCGGGATGCCTTGGCATTGCTGAGATAGCCATAAAATCCATGACTGGCTTCCCCCATCGCACAGTAATATCGTGAAAAACAGCCGTGTTTAGCTCCCACTCTCCTGGATCCAGGACATGTCGACTGAGATAATCGGCTTGTATGTTGTCTTTTCCTGTCACATGCTCCGCCAAGAGAGCCACCACATGAGTTTCCGCCCACTGCATCAACTGTTGACTATCTTCCAACAGGGGCGCGCTGCCCATGCCTCCTTGCCTGTTGATATATGACATGGTTGCCAGACTGTTGGAGAAAACGCGAACCGCTCTCCCTTCTAGATCGATGAAGCCTTGCAGCGCCCAACACACCGCACTGAGTTCCAAGCGATTGATCGACCAACTGCTCTCCTCCGCCAACCAGACGCCCTGCATCATGTGCGACAGACAATGAGCCCCCAGCCTGAAAGGCTGGCGTCTGTGGTGACCAACACCCACTCCGGGTTTTCCAGAAGCACCCCTGCCTGAAGATGCCCCGGGTCCAACCACCACTGCAGACTGTTGCTGACATCCTCCGAACATACCAGCCTTCGAGACAGAGGATGATCCTGCAGCGACCATCTGTATAGTAATGCTCGCTGAAGAGGACGCATATGAACCATGGCCCATGGCACCAGGTCGAAGGCCGCCGCCATGGAACCTAGCAGCTGCAAGTATCTCCATGCCATTGGAGCCTGCATTCGTAAGAAGGCCCGTACCTGTGCCAAAATCTTTTGCACCCTCTCGTCGGGCAAGAACACCGACCCTATCTCTGTGTCGAACAAGGCCCTGAGGTACGTAAGGCGCTTCACTGGTTGCAACTGGCTCTTTGCCCGGTTGATTACCCAACCGAGGTGCTCCAGTAACTGTACTACTCATCTGGTTGTTGAGACCGACTCCTCTATAGACCCTGCCTGGATCAACCAATCGTCTAGATAGGGATGCACCTGAATTCATTCTTTCTGCAACGCCGCCACAACTACTACCATCACCTTTGTGAAAGTACATGGCGCCGTAGCTAGCCCGAAGGGCAAAGCCCTGAACTGAAAGTGTCCCATGGGAACGGCAAAGCACAAAAACCTTTGATGATCCGCTCTGATGGGAATGTGTAGATACGCCTCCGTTAGATCTTTTGAAGAAAGCACCTCTCCAGGCTTTACTGCCCGAATCACCGATCTTAGGGTTTCCATCCGAAAATACGGTACTCGCAAACACCTGTTCACATGTTTGAGATCCAGAATTGGCAGAGAAGACCCCTCTTTCTTTGGGACCACGAAATAAATCAAGTATCGACTTAATCCGCACTGGTCTGGAGGTACCAGAACCACCGCTTGGAGCCGCAACAAACGCTGAAGCATGTCGTTTATCGCATTCCTCTTTGCCTGAGGCCCACATGGGGACATCACAAAGGAATCTGTCAGCAGTTGAGTGAACTCCAGCGCATAACCCTTGCGGATGATTTCCAGCACCCACCTGTCCATAGTTATGGAGACCCAGGAGGAGAGAAATTCCTGCAAACGTCCTCCTACAGGAATCTCCACATGGGCCAACCACACTTCATTGTGGTTTCTTAGCAGGGTTCTGCTGGGTGTTAAAATATCCCCTGCCGAATCCTCTAGCACCTCGAAGGGACTGCCCCTCTGGCCACAAAACGACCTCTTTGATAAGGAGAAAAGTGAGGCCCTCGAAACCTGCAAAAGTCTCTACCTTGTCCTCTGTGTATAGACCCAGGCCTTGTCGCTTTAGGCCGGTCCTCTGGTAGCCGGCCTCCTTTAGAATCTCCCAAATCTTTTACAATCTTCTCCAAATCCTCCCCAAAGAGCAACTTGCCCTTATATGAGAGCTTACTGAGGCGAGTCTTCGAAGAAGCATCCGCCGCCCAATTCCTTAGCCAGAGAAATCTTCTAGCAGCATAACTGATGCCATAGACTTAGCTGCTATCCTAACTAAATCATAGAAGGCGTCCGCCAAAAAGCTGCTGCGGACTCCAGCTTTGGTCCCTCCAAAGACGACCCCTCCTCCTTGTCCAGCCCCGACTCTCCTTGAAGCCACCAGATAGAGGCCCTTGATACATTCGCCCCACAAATGGAGGCCTGCAAAGAAAGAGCACTTGAATCAAAGGCCTGCTTAAGCAGCGCCTCCAATTTACGATCCTGAAGATCTTTGAGGGCTGCACCGCCTTCCACCGGAATGGTCGTCTTCTGTGTCACTGCTGACACCAAGGCATCCACCTTAAGCATTCGCAACAATTCCTTCTCCTCTTGCAGAACTGGGTACAGCCGTCCAATGGCGCAGCTCTCCCTCAGGGTAGCTTCCGAACATTCCCATTCAGACTCTATCAATCTGCTTAATCACTCTATGAATTGGAAAACAACGCTGCTCCACCTTAAAGCCTTGCAGCAAGGGATCTTCTAGTGGCTCCTGCTGAACCACCGGACAATATTTAGAGCCGCTAGAGACTGAGCAATAAGAGCCCTCAGCTCTTCCTTGCGAAAGACCCTGAACACATTTGGGTCTTATAACCATGCACCCACCCCTTGACCTTGAGGGTTTAAAGAGGGGTGTGCCTTGAGGTTGAATTGTAGTTGCGGTGGTTGAGTGACAAGGCAGGTATAAAGAATATTTATTTTATAAGGATTTTATTTCTCCCGCTCGGTGGTGGAATTGGAACAGGCGTAAAGGCAAAGTATTTTTACAGCCACAAGAACAAAGAAAAGATAGGCTTTTCCAACACTGTGTTTCAAAACAGTCCTTTTCACAGCACTTCACATTCCAGTCAGGTGAGCTGTATTAGAAGACATTTAAACCAAAGGCAAACAATAAAGTTCCTGCACTGTATCCAACTTCTGTATTCGCTTATTCTTATCTTTCTCATAAGCTCTTCAGGTAAGGAACTTTGACAATGTACACTTTATCACTTTATAATGAATGACCACACAAGCTTTGCTTGACTATCATTACTTATCTACAAGGCACGTCGAGCAGTCCATTGGCTGACTCAAATCCTGCGTCTGTAAGGGATGAGGCAATGGTACTGGTGCTTCTGGACTATGTACTGGTTCAACTATCCTGGGTCCAGGAATATTACGTTTCTCTAGGAACGTTTTAAAGTCTCTCAGGAGTGCTTCAGCTTGGTTACTCTGTTCATTCAGTGCATTGGAATTACCCCTCCCCCACTTGTCTCTGTCAGCAAGTGCTGGGTAAATCAGTTCATTTGCAGGTGAAACATTTGTGGGCAGCAAATCAAACTTAGAGCCTGCTGAAACCTTCTGGCAAATGTCTCTGGCAAATATCTCTGCTATGTCCTTATAGCTAGCTTGCTTGTTAATCTTGTCAGCAGTTTGAGGAGACAAACAGGGTTTAACTGAAGCAGCTTCTGGCTGTAGCCAACTGCTCTCATAAAACCTGGGCTTTTCTTGGGTTTTAAAATATGCACTCACACAGTCTGGCTTCTCATAAAAGCTGTTATCAGTATTAACAGTACCCTGTACCTTGTGCTGAGGAATATCTGGAGGTTTTTCAGCCGTCTGCCATTCATTCCATTGATCAGCTCTCTGCTCCAAAAGCCTAGGCTTTACCCTTGGGTCTCTCAGTGCCACGCCCTTCTCCTTCTCCCAGAAGGTTCTGCTGTGCACTGAGTCTCCCTGGTACCTGCTTCTTGGCTTTACAGGCCTTCTCCTGGAATTGCAGCTGGGGAACGTTTCTCCTTCACATTCAAAGGCTCTGGCATCCAAGGCTACTTCATCTCTAAAGCACACACCTGCTTCATCTGGTTCCTGTATTTCCTTCCATCTCCTCGGTTGGTTCCTTCTCTCAATCTCCAACTGAATCTCCTTCTCACTCCTCCTCTCCAACTCTTTCTTCCGGTTTAACAAGCTGCTTCTGCTCTGGGGAGCCCGCCTCCAGCTAGGGCGTGCCCAATCAGCAACTCTGCTTCTCCCCCTCCCCCGAGGTGAGTTGTGTTGGCTGATCTATGTCCATCTTGTGCTGAGAAGGGAATATCTTGCTTTTAGCTGCAGTACCCGGACCTTCCACCGGGTCACCATCTGTTTCCATGGCTTCTGGCCTTGTTGCTACGTCACAGTCTTCGCCTGGTAAAATCTCTCCTTCCTCTAAATCACCTGCCCAGGAGTCCAAACCTGCCTCTGAGAGGATTTCCCCCTCCTCTCCTACCTGAGGCACTGAGAGCTGTGGCCCGAAGCCATCCAAGCCTGACTCTGGACCTCTTCCTGAGAGGTACCCTCTCCCGGGTCTGCCACCTTGACCTCCCCCTGCTGAGATTCCAACAGTCCCGGAGAAACCGCATTGCTCAAAGACTGTTCCACTTTTAAACAATAAGCCCTATGCATAACAAAGATAAAGTCCGCCGAGAATAAGGACTCCAAGCCCTCAGAAGACCCAGAAGACTGCCCCTGTACCTGGACCCCTGCAGGAGAAGGCTGCTTTGACTTCACCTTTCTCTTTCCTGCTTTAATCTGAGGCGCGGGAGGAAAGGCTGCCCCTAACAAAATGGCTGCCGTTCCCACCTTCAGCTCCATGCCCTGAGGTTTCTCTCTCTGATCCCCCGCCGTCGCATTAGCCTCTATAACGTCCCCCAAAGAGCCTCTACACACAGCTGCTTCCTCTAATACAAGAGCGGCAAAGGTCCGGCCCCGACAGCCCGCGGCGATTCCCACACTGAATGCACGGAGCAGACGCCGGTAACATGCGCCTAAGGCTAACTTCACGTCCAGATCCTGCAACGGCCTAGATTGTCAAATTGAATGGGCCGCACTCTTAAAATCTCCTACCTGCGAAAAGAACTTTGAACCGCCCAATCCCCCTTCTTCCGCTGCTAGCGGGAACCGGAGATCAGATGTCGGAGGTAGAGGGGTGGATTCTGGGGCCCCCAGTTCCTCCCTCAACCCCCGGATTGACGGATCTTCTATAAGCAGATAATCAGGACAGGCTCTGCCCCTTACTGCCGTCTAGTTTACTGGAGTCAGCCAAAGACAGTCTCTTTTTTTTTTTTTTTTTTTAATTAAACTGTCTTGGCGTTACTTGCCCTGCTAGGGCAATCCCGCTAACAGCTTCTTCTGTTTCTACTCCTGCCCTAACTGTTGTCTTCCTTTCCATCTCTCCAGGAAGCCTGTCAGACCTACATCCTGTTCAGCTGCTGAGGACTGAAAGACTGATTCTCTGACTCCAGGGGGAGCTGGATAGCCTGTCAGTAAAACTTTCAGAATTCAGTTCTCAGCTGCTGGAGGAGGTTGACTACCCTAAGATTTCTGGACTGGCCCGGAGAGACGAAGAGGAAATTTCAATTATTAAAAATAGCTATGTATTTGTATAAGTATGTCAAATGAAGAAAAAACGGTTTGTTGCCATATACTATGCCAGTGGTTTTCAACACAGGCCTCATAACATGCCCAGCCAATCAGGATATTCACAATAAAATGTGTAAGACAGATTTGCATACATTGCATGCAGATCTGTCTTGTGCATATTCACTGTGGACATCTTGAAAACTTGACTGACTGGGTGTATTCCAAGGATGCTCTTGAGAACCCTTCTATTATCTCTACATGTAAAAGCAGCTTCCATTCTGAAAATAAAATAAAACAAACTTTCATGAAAAGCACTGTTATTGAAATGTTAAGAACCATGTTTACAAACACAATAAAATGGCCAAATTTTGAGGAGGGTTTTTTTTTTTTATAAAGCTTCAAGCAATTCAGATATTTCAAAGAAATGGCATATGTAGTTGTGAAAAGAGGCTTACCTACTCCAATTTCCTTCTCCTCTTCTTCAATACTGTTCTTTATACTATCATACTCTTCATCGATGGTTTGATTACCCCGAATCTGAGAAAGGACTCTCCTTGCTTTCTGAGTCTGGCCTTTCTGAATAAGCCAACGGGGACTTTCCGGCAGAAACAGGAAACCAAAGAACTGGATAACAGATGGAATTGCTGAAAGGCCAAACATATACCTACAAATAATCAAGACATATTTCAGACTCAATTCATAACTGCTCTGATATATTTTATTTATTGTGGTGCAACTTTTTGTTATTCTATTTAGGGAAAGGTCAAGATCACCACTACTATACTATATTGTACATTAACATGTCTCTCTTCCCTCCAAGTACTTTTCTTATCAGCACTACACTAGGGTTATTATGCATGATATGCCACATATAATCCCAGAATTTATAAAGATTTTTTTAAAATCATAGGTCATTATGCTAGACTAAGGAAAAGTCGTCACGAGGGTTTAGAAGACCACTTTCCTGTTTGCCTAAGGCAAATGGATTTTTACAACATATGAATGGGATTGGACAGAGCCTGGCGAAAGAGGGCCATATAAATTTTGGTACCTAAAGACAATGTCAAACAGCAGATCCTGGAGAGTGGGGGAGGAGGCAATGTCAAAGATCCCCAAGACTGGAGAATCAGAAGAGGAGCGAAGAAAGAACACAGCACCCCTTTGAAGCAGCACATATAAATATTGCACTGAAGTAGAAGCAGACTCCTCATTGGTCTAGTTATTTGACACCTTCAAAAATCAAGCATCTAAGGCAGTTGCCTAAGGTTTGCCTCTTTCTGGATGATACCAAAATCTGAAATAGAATAGACACCCAGGAAGGAATAGATAACATGAAGAGGGATCTAACTAAGCTTGTTGAATGGTCGAGAATCTGGCAACTGAGATTTAATGCTAAAAAATGCAGGGTCGTGGATTTGGGTTGTAATAATCCAAAGAAGCGGATCAGCATAGGGGGTGAAGTACTTCTGTCCACAAAAGAAGAGTGGGACCTGGATATGATTGTGTCTGACTATCTTAAAGTAGCTAAACAGGTAGAAAAAGCAATCACAAAAGCTAGAAGGATGCTTGGGTGCATATGGAAAGGAATGGTCAGCAGAAAAAAGGAAGTGATAGTGCCTCTGCATAAGTCTTTGATGCGACCTCATTTGGAGTATTGTGTGCACCTTCAAAAGGATATAAATAAGCTGGAGTCTGTGTAGAGGGTGGCTACTAAAATGGTTAGTGGTCTTCGTTACAAAGCACATGAGAAAAGACTTAAGGATCTTAATATGATATGGTTATATTTTATTTGATATACCACAACATTGCATAGCAGTCTGTGCCGTGTACAATAATTTAAAAAGAAAAGTGAAAGGAACTCCAAAGTGTAGACAGGACAGTATAGGAGAGAAAGGAACAGCACAGAAAAGATAGGCAAATAGAATAAGACAAAGATAAATACACGCAATTCCTTAGAGTATAGGGTGTCGCCATAGCAGAATAGCTACTCAGGTTAAGTTAAGAGCAGTCCTAAAAAGGAAGGTTTACATAGATTTTTTTTTTGAAGCACTTGAAATTTAATTCTGTGCGGAGCTGGCCCGGCAAGCCATTCCAATGTGCCGGAGTAGCAGCAGAAAAAGCATAGTCACTCACCTGTAAAGAGTAGTTACTCACCTGTAACAGGTGTTCTCCAGGAGCAGAAGGAATCAGTCCTAACATATGGGTGACATCGACGTCGATGGAGCCCCCATGCGGAGCATTTCCCCAGCTTTCTAAGAAAGCCTTTGGGAATACACCCACGCATGTGCAGTCCCCTTCCTGCCCAAAGATGCCATCTTGCTCAGTCAGATAACATAGCTAAAAGACAGCACAAACAACAATAATGAAATATGTACAACTGCAACTCCCAGGGGAGGAGGGAGGGTTGTGAGGACTGATTCCTGCTGCTCCTGGAGAACACCTGTTACAGGTGAGTAACTACTCTTTCTCCAGGACCAAGCAGGAAGTCAGTCCTCACATATGGGTGACTCCCTAGCTCTGGGCTACCCGGAACCCAGGCTGAAAAAGAAACTCCCTCTGTGAAGCAGTAGCATGAAGGAAAGAATTTTACTGAGACCAGAACCCCTCGGTAGCCCAACAAGAGGGCAGGAAGGTAGGAGTTGCCTAAACCTCAAAGAGATTCCAGAGTACTGCCTGACCAAAAGCACTGTCCCTACGGGACTCCCTCTCCAGGCAGTAATGGGCTGCAAAAGTCTGACTTGAGGACCAAGTTGCAGCCCTACAGATGTCTGCCAACAGTACAGAGCGGAGATGAGCTACTGATCCAGCCATGGCCCGCACACGGTGGGCTGTAACTATACCCCGCAAGGGAAGGTCTGCTGCCCTGTAAGCCCAGGTGATACAGTCCGCCACCCATATGGACAAGGTACGCTTAGAGACAGGAACCCCCAAGTTGTTCGGGTCAAAGGAGACGAAGAGCTGAGTAGCCCTTCTATGACCCTTAGTACGCTCCAGGTAGAAAGACAAGGCCCTTCTACAGTCCAGGGTGTGGAGGACTTCTTCAGCCCTGCTTGCATGTGGCCTAGGGAAGAACGTGGGAAGAACCACCTCCTGGTTGAGGTGGAAGGAGGAGACCACCTTCGATATGAACTTAGGATGAGTCTTAAGGACCACCCTGTTTTTATAGAAACGAGTGGCCTGTCACAGACCAGGGCCTGAAGTTCACTCACTCGCATGGCCGAAGTCAGTGCCACTAGAAAGAGAGTCTTCCAAGAAAGGAAGCAAAAAGGGCACGTAGCCATAGGCTCAAAGGGTGGGCGAGTAAGCTGTTGCAAAACCACATTCAACTTCCACTCAGGGGCAGGTGGACGGAGAGGGGGCTTTAGCAGGAGCAAGCCCCTGAGGAACCTGGCCACCAGGGGGTGAACCGACAAAGAGTGCCCCTCTACCATTGAGTGGTGGGCTGCCAGAGCAGAGAGGTGTACCCTAACCGAATTGGACTTAAGACCCTGATTAGACAAGTGCAGCAGGTACTGAAGCACTACTGGCACAGGACAGGAGAAGGGGATTTCCTGGCGCTGATCACACCACAGGGAGAACCGCCTCCATTTCAGGGCATAGGTCTTTCAGGTGGATTGCTTCCTTGAAGCTAAGACAACCTCTTCCACTTCCTGAGGCAAGCCCCAGGGAGCCAGTACTACTCTTGCAGCTTCCAGGCCATCAAATTGACAGCTTTGAGATTGGGGTGCAGAAGGGATCCCTGATCCTGAGAAAGAAGATTGGGTTGAAACCCCAGAGGAAGAGGGGTGTCCACCACCAGTTGTAACAGGAGGGGAAACCAGGGTTGCCTTGGCCACCTGGGGGCCACCAGGATGACCGAGGCCCTATCCCTTAGAATCTTGAACAAGGCCCGAGCCACCAGGGACATGGGAGGGAATGCATACAGCAGGCCTTGGGACCATGAGATCAGGAAGGCATCCGCCGCCAATCTTTTGGGATGCAGCTGCCTGGAACAGAACTGGGGCAGCTGCCTGTTCAGGGCACTGGCAAAGAGGTCGATAGACGGAAGTCCCCACCTCAGAAAAATGGTCTGGACCACTAAGGGGTGCAGTTGCCACTCGTGAGACTGTAGAACCCTGCTCAATCTGTCTGCCAGAAGGTTTTCCTGGCCAGGAAGATAGATAGCCCTCAGCAGCATGTGGTGTTGAAGGGCAAAGGAGCAGAGGGCCTCAGTCTCCCGACACAGGAGCCTTGACCCTGTGCCCCCCTGCTTGTTGACATAAAACACTGCCACTTGGTTGTCGGTCTGCACCAAGACAGCCTGGTGGGCCAGGGTATGGGCGAAGGTCTTGAGGACTAAACGTATCGCCCTGAATTCTAGCAGGTTGATCTGCTGAGTGGCCTCCCAGGGGGACCGCAGGCCCTGTGTGCACTTGTCCAGGCAATGTGCACCCCAGCCCTGCAAGGAGGCATCGGTTGTGAGTACCACTGTGGGAACAGGTACCTGAAAAGGAATCCCCTGTAGCGGGTTGGGGGAGTGTAGCCACCACTACAGGGAGTTCAGGAAGGGTTTGGACACCCTTACTTTGTCTCTGAGGTTTCCTGTGGCCTGCCTCCACTGAGTTCTGAGACACCACTGTGCAGGCCGCATATGCAGGCGAGCATTGGGGGTCACATTCACTGTCGATGCCATATGGCCTAGGAGTCGTAGGCAAAGCCTGGCAGAAACCAATGGGTTGGTTATGAACCGGTTAGCCAAGCTTATCAGCCTTTCCGCCCTGTCCTCTGGCAAGTAAGCCTTCACTTGCAGGGAGTCCAACCTTGCCCCTATGAACTCTAGGTTCTGGGAGGGGAGCAAAGTGGACTTTGCGAAGTTTATGACAAAACCTAGTTGCTGAAGGAGAGAGACAGTATGGAGGGTGGCTTGCCTGGCCTCCTGGAGAGTCTGACCCCCTGATGAGCCAGTCGTCCAGGTAGGGGAAGACAAATATACCCTGGTTTCTCAAGCAGGCTGCTACCACGGCTAGGCACTTTGTGAAGACTCGTGGGGCAGAGGTTAGGCCAAAGGGCAGTACCCTGTACTGAAAATGGCTTCCTGCCACCGCAAACCTGAGGTACTTTCTGTGGTCTGGATGAATGAGGATGTGAGTGTACGCATCCTTTAGATCTAAGGAGCATAGCCAATCTCCCTGCTGGAGGTAGGGCAGTAGTGTTCCAAGAGTGAGCATCTTGAACTTCTCTTTTTCCAAGAACTTGTTGAGATTTCTCAGGTCCAGAATGGGCCGGAGACCTCCAGTCCGCTTTGGCACAAGAAACTACCGAGAGTAGAAGCCCTGTCCCCACAGATTTGGAGGTACAGGCTCTACCACCTTGTCTTGAAGCAGACCTAGCAGTTCCTGGAGAAGGAGTTCCTGATGCAGAGGAGGCTGTGGAGGCTCCCCTGGGAAGTAGGTAGGGGGTACCCGATGGAAATGGAGCAGATAGTCCTGTTGGACTATGCTCAGTACCCAAGTATCCCTTGTGATGGGTGGCCACTGGTGGGCAAACAGGACCAAGCAACCCCCCGTGCTGAGGTGGGGCAGCAGGGGTGGAGAGGCCATGCAGAGGGAGTCAAAAAAAACCCCTCCCTGCTGAGTAGGAGCAGGAGCTGGAGGCTTGGGGGCTTTTCTGCCTACGGGGCCCATGTCCCTGCCACTTGGCCTGCTGACCCTGCTGGGGAGGCCTGATAATGAGGGAAAGGTTTGTAGGCAGGCGCCTTCCTCGGGTAAAAGGTCTTTTTCCCCAAGCCCTTCTTCTTATGAGAAGGGGCAGATGTTTTCCTAGACAATCTTGTCCTCAGAGTCTCAGTCTCGAGCTCAGCGGCCTTTTCAGCCATGGGCTTGCGAAGAGGTTTTCACCCCGGCATGGGACATCGACCAACTTGTCTTGCACCCATGGCTCGAGGTCCGATGACTGTAGCCATGCCTGGCGTCGAGCAGCGATGCCGGCTGCCGCTACCTGGGCCGAAGCCTCGAAGCCATTGTAGACTGCCCGGGAGATGAATTTGGAACATTCCCGGACCCCCGAGGACAAGGATTGGAACCTCTGCAAAGGTTCCCCGGAGAGACCAGCCGAGAACCCAGCTACCACTTTAGCCAGGTCCCGCGAGTACATGCCCATGTACAGCTGGTAGGCTTGGACACAGCAAGCAAGCATCGAGCCCTGGAAGCACTTTCTGCCGCGGGCATCCAGGCTTCGGGCCTCCCTGCCGGGGGGCACCGCAGAGTGCATCTTCTGGCTCTGCAGACGATGCATGGCCGAATCCACAACCATAGAATGGTGCGGGCAGCTGCGCCTTCTGAAAACCAGGGCTCTTCTGGACTCAATACATGGAATCGATTCGCTTGCTCAAAACCGGCAACGAGGCCGGTGCCTCCCACATTCGGAAGAGGAGCCATTCCAGCATCGGAGGAACCGGCACAGTAAAGGCCTCCCTCGTGGGAGAGTCATAGTGAAGGACATCGAGCTCTTCGGCTCGAGGCTCCTCCTCGGGGTCAGCAACAACATTCAAGGCCTTGCCATGTCCTTAACAAACTCCGAGAACTGGGTATCCTCCGGAGGGGACCTACTCCGGGGCTCGGACTGCGGCTAGTCCGAAGGGACACAGCGAGTCTGAAAAGTATCGGGGGACTCCTCGTCCTCCGTCTCCCTTGCAGACTCATCCGAAGAAGAGTCGAGGGGCTCCGATCGCATAGGTTCAGGCAACACCTGCCCCGACGCCGGGGCCATCGGTGCCAACGCCCTCGGTCCCGAACGGGAGGTCGAGGGAGACCGTGACCGAGACCGGACTTGGGCCTTCATGGCTTCGAGAACCGGCTCTGTCTCCGGGGTCGACTTAGACATCGACGTCCCGGTGGTCGGGGCAGATGCACCAGTCAGGCTGGCCATCAGCACCCGCTGCTGATCCATGAAGGCAGACAATCTGCACTCCAAGGCTGTCACCCTCAGTCCAAGCTCAGGAGACTCAGCAGCCACTGACTCGGGCCCCGGCGGTGCCGGGCCCGACGTCGGCTTCCTAGGAGGAGAGTCCTCGAGGACAACAGGACTTACGTGCTCGACAGACTCCGGCTCTACACGGGATACCTTAGTGGGCTTCTCCAGCTCCAAGGGCCCGGGGCGGCGGTCAGGGGTCCAAGATCTGGCCTTCGAGGAACCAGAAGCTTCCTCCAACACGCTCTCACAAGCTTTCTCTTCCTCTTATGCTCCCGACTGGGGGACCCCCTTTCAGAGGAACCCCGACGAAGCTCAGGGTCCGACGCCCAAGACGTCGAGGCCTCTGACGAGGTCCAGGCCCATCCGGAGGCCAAGTCCGAGAAAATCCGCTCCTTCTGATGCTGCTGGCTCCCGAGTGCCTTGGTGGACATTTTGCCACATGGGACACAGACCTTGGGATCATGGTCAGGCCCAAGGCAGCGCAGGCAGCAGTCGTGTGTGTCGGTAAGAGACATGAGTTTCTTACAACGATCACACTTTTTAAAACCACTGGAGGCCATCGGAGAAAAAAGGGCCCCCGCGAGGTCAAAGGACCGGTCCTCCAGGGAAAAGAAAAAAGAGCGCGAACCCATGCCACGAAGGGCAAAAAAACGAAAAATAGAGATCAGGTTGATACCGGCGTACCGAACCCAGGCGGGAAGGGGAACTGGCGTCGAACCGGACAAAAAGAGGCGTGAGAATCGCAGAAAAAAATCCAAATTTTTCCGGGTGACAAGGACAGACGTCCACTGGGCTCCACGGAAAAAGACAGACTGAGCAAGATGGCACCTTTGGGCGGGAAGGGGACCGCGCATGCGTGGGTGTATTCCCAAAGGCTTTCTTAGAAAGCTGGGGAAATGCTCCGCATGGGGGCTCCATCAACGTCGATGTCACCCATATGCGAGGACTGACTTCCTGCTTGGTCCTGGAGAACAGGTGCTCTCCGGGGACAGCAGGAATCAGTCCTCACATATGGGTGACGTAGATGCCGATGGAGCCCACGCGGAACAAATCCCCAGCTTTCAAATAAAGCTTTTTGGAGTTGCTACCAGGCATGCGTGGTCCCCTTCCTGCCCAAAGGAGCCATCTTGCTCAATCAAATGACATAGCTAAAGACAGCAAAAATAAAACACTGAAGATAGGAGGACTGCAACTCCAAGGGGGATAAGGGAGGGTTGCGAGGACTGATTCCTGCTGTCCCCGGAGAACACCTGTTACAGGTGAGTAACTACGCTTTCTCTGGGAACAAGCAGGAAGTCAGTCCTCACATATGGGACTCCCCAGCTAGAGGCTACCATTAACCTATAGCCCCAAAATGGCTCCCTCATCAAGAGCCGCAAGCAGCCGCAATGAAATCCGTATTATGGAGAAACAGGACCTCTGCATCCAAAGGAATTAGCACTCTGGTAGCCTGAACACAGAAGGGTCGGAGGGCAGGAGTTGCCTAGACCTCAAAAAGGTTACGGAGTACAACCTAGCCGAAGGCACTGCCCCGTCGGGACTCCCTATCCAGGCAGTAATGGGCTGCGAAGGTATGAACCGAAGACCAGGTGGCAGCCCATCAGATGTCTACCAGACGAACAGCGCGCAGATGAGCCACTGATGCTGCCATGGCCCTGACCTTGTGAGCCGTGACACGGTCCTCCAACGGAAGCTTTGCTTCCTCATAAGCTCGGGTGATATAGTCCGCCACCCACATGGACCGCCTCCCCCCAGCTTACTGGGGTCATAAGAAATGAAAAGCTGAGAGGCTTTCCGGTGGCCTTGAGTACATTGAATGTAGAAGGAAAAGGCCCTCTTACAGTCCAGGGTATGGAAGACCACCTCAGCCCAACCGGCGTGTAGTATGGGAAAGAAGGTAGGGAGGACCATCTCCTGATTGAGGTGGAAAGAGGACACCACCTTCGGAAGGAACTTGGGGTGTGTGCGAAGCACCACCCTATTCTTGTAGAACCTGGTATAAGGCCTTTCCGCCACGAGGGCCTGAAGCTCACTTACCCTTCGGGCGGAAGTGAGCGTGACAAGGAAAACCACCTTCCAGGAGAGATAGCAGAGGTGACACATAGCCATCAGTTCAAAAGGCGGCAGGGTGAGCTGCCCCAACACCACATTGAGATCCCATACAGTCGCCGGAGGGCGGACCGGGGGCTTAGACAGGAGTAGGCCCTTAAGGAACCGGGACACCATTTGGTGAGCTGAGAGGGGCTTCCCATCCACCTGGTGGTGGTTCGCCGCTAGGGCACTGAGATGCACCCTGACGGAGTTGGACTTGAGCCCCGTGCTGGAGAGGTGGAGAAGGTATTGCAATACCATAACCACCGGGCAAGAAAAGGGGTCGACCCCCCCCCCCCCCATGCTGCACACCAAAGCGCAAACCTGCACCACTTAAAGGTGTAAACCTGTCTGGTAGACGTTCTACGTGAAGCCAGCAGAACATCCTCCATGTCCTTCAGAAGTAGGAGCGGAGCTAGTGACACCCTCTCAGCAGCCATGCCGTCAGCAAAAAGGAGCCGAGTTTAGGGTGCAGGAGAAAGCTCCCCTCCTGGTAAAGGAGCTGCGGAGCTGTCCCCAGGGGGATGGGGTCTCCACCGCTAGCTGCAGGAGGAGTGGGAACCACGGTTATGAGGCCACCGTGGGGCTATCAAAATGACTGAAGCTCTGTCACGAAGAATCTTGAACAGGGTCTTGGCGATCAGAGGTGTAAGAGGAAAACACATACAGAAGACCCACCGAACATGAAAATAGAAAAGCATCGGCGGCCACCCTGGCAGGGTGTGGTTGCCTGGAGCAGAAGCGGGGTAACTGGTGATTGTCCGGGCTGGCAAACAGGTCCATCACCGGTTCCCCCCAGATCTAGTAAAGCCCGCAGGCCACTTCTGGGTCCAGCTGCCACTCGTGTGGCTGGAGCAGCCTGTTGAGTCTGTCGGCCAGCCAGTTGTCCTAGCCCGGCAGGTACACTGCCCTGAGGAGAATGCCCTGTCGGACTGCTAACGAGCACAAGTCCAGGGCTTCCCGACAGAGGGCACGGGACCCCGTGCCCCCCTGTTTGTTCACATAGAACATGGCGACCTGGTTGTCCATCTGGACCAGGACGGACCTGTAGCCCAGGGACCGCCAGAACACCTTTAGGGGCAAGATGGATTGCACGCAATTCCAACAGGTTGATCTGTTGAGAACTCTCGTCTGGGGACCAAATGCTCTGGGTGCGGTACCCCTGGCAGTGGGCTCCCCAGCCCAGCAGGGAAGCATCTGTGGTGAGGACCCTCGAGTGGTGAGGGGCCTGAAAAGGCATCCCCGCTCCCAAGTGACAGGGCGAGAGCCACCAGGTCAGGAACTGTGCCAGGTGCCTGGTCACTTTGACTCTGTCCTGGAGATGCCCTGTGGCCTGGGACCACTGCGCAATTCGCATGTGAAGGCGGGCATCTAACGTGACATGGACTGTGGAGGCCATGTGCCTGAGGAGGTGCAACAGGTGTCTTGCTGGCACTGAGGGACGGCGCTGTATGTCTTTGGCTAGTGCCATGAGCCTGCCTACCCTGTCTGCAGGTAGGAAGGCCTTCGACTGACGGGTATTGATCCTTGCCCCAATAAATTCCAGCTCTTGAGCCGGGCGAAGGCTGGACTTGGGATAGTTGATAACGAAACCCAAGTGCTGAAAGACCTGGATGGTGCTTGCCGTGGCCTGCTGCACCTCGGGGGCTGTAGTGCCCCTAATGAGCCAGTCGTCGAGATAGGGGAAGACAAAGATCCCCTGAAGTCTGAGAAAGGCGGTGACCACCGCTAGACACTTTCTGAATACCCTGGGGGCCGAGGCGAGGCCGAAGGGAAGCACCTTGTATTGAAAATGATGACCCCCACCACAAAGCGTAGGCATTGCCTGTGGTTTGGGTGGATTATGATGTGTGTTTAGGCATCCTTTAAATCTAAGGAGAACAGCCAGTCTCCCTGGCAGAGGTAAGGCAACAATGTTCCAAGGGAGAGCATCTTTAACTTCTCCCTCACCAGGAATTTGTTGAGGTTGTGCAGGTCGACGATGGGCCTTAGGCCCCCTGTCCTCTTTGGCACAAGGAAGTACCTGGAGTAGAACCCCTTAGCCTTGAGATGGTGGGGCACTGGTTCTACCACTCGGTCCTCGAGAAGACCTGCCAACTCTTTCAAAAGAAGGTCCCGGTGAAGGGGAGGCCGGAAGGGCTCTCCAGGGAAATGGTGTGGAGGCACTTCGGCTAGGCGGAGGAGGTAACCCTCCTTGATCACCTGTAATGCCTATGAATCGGTGGTGATAGCTCCCTACCTGTGGGCATACAAGGTGAGCTGACCTCCTGTGGGCTGCCAAGCTCTGGTTGGGAGAGGGGCCATGCTGCAGGAGTAAAAATCTCCCTCCAGGCTGGGCTGGGGCCGGAGATCGGAGCCTGGGGCTTGGGAGCCTTCTGCTTACGTGGGCCATGACCCTGTCCCTTGGCCTGCTGCCCCTGCTGGGGAGCCAGGGAGGCCTGATAAGGGGAGGTAGTGTCAGTAAGCAGTGGACTTCCTCGGGTAAAAGGGCTTTTTATCCAAGCCCTTCTTTCGGGAAGGGACAGAGGTCTTCTTAGAGAGCTTCGTCCTCGTCATGAACTCACGACTTCAGTTCGGTGGCCTTGTTGGTCATGGGTTTGCCAAAGAGGTTCTCTCCCCGGTATGGGACATCGACCAACTTGTCTAGCACCATTGTTTGAGGTCCGACAACTGTAGCTAGGCTTGGCAACGTGCACCGATGCCAGCCGCGGCTACCCTGGCCGCCGACTCAAATCCATCGTAGCCCGCCTGAGACATGAACTTAGAGCATTCACCAACAGCTTTCAATAGGCCCCTGAAGCGCTGCAAAGGCTCCTCGGAGAGACCAGCCGAGAACCCGGCGATCTCCTTCGCCAGGTCTCTCAGGTACATGATCATGTACAGCTGGTAGGCCTGGATCCGACAATTCAGCATCGCGTAACATTTCCTGCCAAGGGCATCCAAGATGCTGACCTCCCGGCTGGGTGGCACTAAGGAGTGTGTCTTCTGACTTTTCATCAACGCATGGCCGACTCCACCACCATGGAGTTGTGTGGTAGTTGTGACTTCTGAAACCCAGGACTCCGGCGGACCTGATACATTGAGTCGAGCCGCTTGCTGATCACCGGCGTTAACGCCGGCGTCTCCCACATGCGGAGCATAAGGCATTCCAGGATAGGGGGAATGGGCACCGTGAGGGTCTCCCGAGGGGGAGCCTCATACTGGATGATCTCGAGTTCGTCTGCTCGAGGGTCCTCCTGGGACTCCGTCGGGAAAGCCAAAACCTTGGACATATCCCAAACGAAGTCCCGAAACCCCATGTCCTCCGGTGAGGACCTTCTCCAAGGCTCCGATACTGGGGAATCGTTCAGGACATCTGTGACGGCGGGTGTCCGGTGACTCCTTGGACTCCCAAGCGGAGGCTTCCAAGGAAGACTGGTGGGCCCATACTTTTGGGCCCTGAGGGGCCCGGCACCATCCACCCCAACGCTCGTTGGCTCACCGGTGACGACCTCAGTCCTGCTGAACGGGAGGCCGAGCGTGACATCGGCAAGGATCTACTCGGGCCCGCAGGGCTTCAAGAATCGGCCCGGCCTCCATGGTCAACGTCGAACACCTGGTTGTCGGGGCGGAGGAACTGGAAGTGCTGGATACCAATGCCCGCTGCTGCTTCAGGAAGGCGGTGATCCTGCGCTGCAAGGATGTCATCCTGGACATCAGTTCCGGAAGCTCCACAGCCCTCGACCCGGGCACCAATGGACTCGGGCCCCAAGCCAGTTCCCCTGCGGGGGGAGAGTCCTCGACTAGGATAGGATGTACTTGCCAGGGCCGGTCTGCGACCGGGTCCTTTCGGGGAACCTTGGCTGGGTGCTCCTTCTCCGACGCCTCAGGCAGGCGCTCAGGGCTTTGCGACCGGCCCAGTGAGGGACCTGGCCGTTTCGAGCCATCTAGAGACGCCGCTGTCAAGGATTTCTTCCTTCTTTTCAGTTCCCTCGAGGGAGACACCCTCTCCGAGGCCCCTCGATGACGCTCGGGTTCAGACTGCTCCTCCCGAGGCGTGGAGGCCTCAGATGAGGTCCTGGCTCACGGAAGCATGAGGGACTCGGGAAAAATTTTTCCATGCTGCTACTGGCGGCTTTAAGGCCTTCAAAGACATCTTGTTGCATAGGTCACAGACTGCCGGGCCGTGGTCCGGGCCGAGGCACCGGAGGCAGTAGTAATGCGTATCAGTGAAGGATATGATCTTCCCGCACCGATCACACTTTTTAAACCCACTGGTAGCCCATGGGGTGAAAAAGAACCCCAGCAAGGTCGAAGATCCTTCGGGCTGCCAGCGAGGAAAAAAGGGGCACGAAGACACCCGAGCGAGAAAAAAATGAAAATAGAAAAGGGGGGCCGGCCCGATACTGAGGTCGGGCAGGAAAGGTACCGGTGCAAGACCAGAAAAACAGCCAAAAGGCAGAGAAGAAAAAAAAAGAAAAATCAACTTTTTCCGGGATAAGGACAGACTACGTCTGATGCGCTGCGCAGAAAAAAGGAGACTGAGCAAGATTGCTCCTTTGGGCGGGAAGGGGACCACACATGCCTGGTAGTAACTCCCAAAAGCTTTCTTTGAAAGCTGGGGATTTGCTCCGCACCGGCTCCGTCGGCGTCACCCATATGTGAGAACTGACTTCCTGCTTGTTCCCGGAGAAAGCTAATTTTCTTGTAGATTCATACTTTATTTCCCACGAGGAGGAGAGGTGTAAACGAAGATCAAAGAACGAGCGAAGAAATCTTGTGGGACATATAAGGAGACAATAATAGACAAGTAATCCTGAACTGTGTCATGAATAATTTTGTGTCAGGGTAAGCAGCTTGAAAATGATCCAAGAGTTTATAGGTAACCAATGATATTTTACGAATAGTGGCATAATATGATCAAATTTGTGTGCATGAGCTAGTACATTTACAGCCATATTTTGGATGGTCTTGAGGAGACTGAGATGGCCCTGTGGAAGGCCTAAGTAAACAATATTGTAATAGTCAAGTCTCTGTATCACAATGTGTAAAAGCACGGTTTTCTGGGCCGGGTGATCCAAAAATGAACGAATGCTACGAAAATGCAGTAAGGCCAGGAAAGTTGATTTAGTTACCTGAGCCAGCTGAAGGGAGAAAGTAAGGGCCGAACCTAACACAACGCCAAGATATCAAAGGGAAGTATGTAATACTAAAGGCTGACAGTCTATCATAGGGACAAGTGTACGCTGAAAATCCGAACCGGTAAACCAGATGGCTGTCGACTTAGTAGGGTTCAGTTTAAGAAAGTGTTCAAATAACCAGGAGGATATTGTTATTAAAACAGTTGTTTAGAGGGGCCAAATCTATTATCGAATCATCAGTAGAGTATAACAGTAAGATGTCATCTGCATAAACTTAGGAAATGCCTAATCTCTGTATTTGAGTAATTAATAGGCTGAGGAAAATATTAAATAATGAAGGCGATAAAATAGAACCCTGGGGGACTCCACACAAAGTTCTCAGGGGGTAGAGACCTCACTTTGAATATGAACCTGGAAAGATTTATGATTTAGGAAAGAACAAAACCAGTCAAGCAATGTACCTCAGATCCCTGCTTCGTATAGGCGGGCCTAAAGTAGGTTGTGATCCACCAGATCAAAGGCCGCAGATAAGTCCAGCAAAATTGCTAGAGTATAATTCCCATGATCAAGTGACCTATAAATCTCATTAAGGACTGCTGCCAGGACTGTTTCTGTACTGTGGCATGGGTGAAACCCTGATTGACGAGGATGGAGAAAATGAATTTGTTCCACATGATCTGAAAGCTGACTGAAGACGATTTTCTCAACTATCTTTGATGTGACGGCTAAGTTTGAGATAGGGTGATAATTTCGAGGATCAGACTGATCCCCATGCTGATTCTTTATTAAAAGATGGAGTATAGCTTTTTTCCAAGCCTTAGATACCACTCCTGAAGATAGACTTTGGTTGACCAGTGAAAGCAAGATCGAGAGGAGTCCCAAACTGGGTTCATTTAGCCATGTTGATGGAATTGGATCTAAGAAGGAAGTAGTTTTATGAATGGACTGCGATACCCTCTCTAATTGGGTGAGGGACACAGGGGTAAAACCAGGGACCAGGGGTGCAGTGGTAGATAAGAAGTACCTCCAGCTTCAGCCGGTGGAGAGAAAGATGGAGGCGAGGATAGCATAACCTTGAGTGACTGAACTTTGCTCAAAACGTAGTTTGCTAATGTTTCTGGGGTAGGCCCAGACCAGAGCAGATGTCAGTTTAGTCGGCACTGCGTAGAAAGTTGAGACACAACTGAAAATATAGCTTTTATTGTAGATAGAGAATTGGTGATGCACATGAAAAAGTAATCTTTCTTTGCCTCAAATATTTTACAATAGAAAAGCTGACAGGGTTTGAGTTGATTTAGCCTTCCTCTAAGATCTTTCTGCAGCTTGGGTTTGTCGTTTGAGCAATTGAAGACCTGTATGATACCATTTGTGTGATACTCGGGGAGCATGAGTCTTAGTCTGCAGCGATGATAGCTTATTTAATTTTGTGGAGAGTGTGGCATGCCACATATAAGCCTGCTCAGCTACAGGCAGATCAGAGAAATTTGCAGGAAATAATTTGTTGGCAGCCAGAAAAGCTGCAAGAGTAGCTGGGGTAATGGGGCTATAGGAAAAAGTCACAGGAGAGATGGTTGAAGCAGCAGATAGGGATGGTTTCAGGTAAATTAAATCAAAGAGCAATAAGGTATGTCGACCACGGCACAGGGATCGTACTAAGATTAGCAACCGATGAGCATGCATTTGAAAGAGTGAGTATAAGATCAAGCATATGCCCCACAGAGTGGGTTGGCAGAAGAATATGTTGTAGGATATCATGGTCAGAAAGAAACGCATGAAAGACTTTATCCCGTGATCACAGTGGGTCATCATAACGGATATTAAAATCTCCTAATATAATAAGATCTGGGCAAGAGACAAATTATTAGCTGCCGAATGTCTTCCCAATCAGCTTGCAATAGAGAGGGTGGGCAATACAGGTGTAGTAAGGAAACGTCTATGGTGGAGCCAAATTTCTCCAATAAAGGCTCAGCTGACAAAGATAATGGAATAGGCAGTTCAGACAATTTCAAGGTGGATTTATAAATTATGGCCACTCCTCTTCCGCTATGGGAGGGGTGGAAGTTGCCAGGTAGCCAGGTGGGAGACAGTGGAACAAATATGCCTCCTCCCCCTCACAAAGCCACGTTTCCGTAAGGCAAAGAATATCAAATGAGTGGGACAGAATTGTATCTGTGATAAGTGGGGATTTTGTTTTAAGCGACTGGCAATTCAAGAGAGCGATACGGAGCGGTTGCACCTGCCTCTGCAGGATGCAGAGGGTATTGCTGCCTGCTTGGAGGCCTGAACGAACTATATGCAATTCACAGGTAATAAGGTGACGGAAAGGACGAGAATTGTTGACATACCTGAAAGCTAGTTCTGCTACGAGGGGACATGGGATGAGGGTGAAGGGGGATAGATTCAGGAGTGATATGCGGAAATATTTCTTTACAGAAAGAGTGGTAGATCCGTGGAATAGTCTCCCAGTGGAGGTGGTAGAGAGAAGGATAGTAACTGAATTCAAAAAAGCATGGGACAAACACAGAGGATCTCTAAAGGAAAAAAGGGGACTGTTGTAGTTGTTGATATGGAAGGACAGACTACATAGAAAAAGACCACATGGCCTGTCATCATATTTCTATGTTTCTATGGGAGTGGTTTCATGTCTGTGGGACCAATAGACCGGAATCGGCGCCATAAGAATCCAAAAAGGAGTATACAGATTCAGATCGAGCAACTATGTAAGGACCGCAGTAAAAAGAAGCCAGAACACACTATATAGAAGGGGCAAAATTGCATCTTGACTGAAAAAGCAGCAGGCGTCAGACCTACGGGAAACACAAAACTCAGTCAGACACACAGCAAATGCGTTAATAGCAGCAGGGTAGAGTGACACAAATAACCAGCACAAATTATGCAGCACAAAGCAGCAGCGTGCTTATAATACTAATGCTGTGAGGCAACTTCTCTTGCATTGTGTATTTAGGTCCCCACCTAAAGGCCACACCGAAGGGCCCTCTGGCGAGGCCCTCAGGCACGGGCCCGCCTGCCAACGCTGTTTAAAAGTGCAGAGAATTTGAATAGGCACAGCCGATGGATCGTGTCAGCAATCAGCACTCCTCCCCTTTACTGACAATTAGATAGTGAACTGTGTTACGTGCCTGCCGACGCTATTTAAGGAATGAGGAAAGTCGGGATAGAGGAGATATAATAGAGATGTTTAAATATCTCTGTGGCATAAACACACAGGAGGAGTGCCTCTTTCAAGTGAAAGCAAGTTCTGCTACAAGCGGACATAGGATAAGGGTGAAAGGGGAAAGACTCAGGAGTAATATGCGGAAATATTTCTTTATGGAAAGAGGGCTAGATACACGGAATAGTCTCCCAATGGAAGTGGTAGAGATAAGGACAGTATCTGAATTCAAAAAAGCAAGGGACAAACCCAGGGTATCTCAAAATAAAGAAAGGGGACTACTGTAGTAGCTGATATGGAAGGGCAGATTAGATAGGCCATGTGGTCTTTTTCTACCATCATGTTTCTGTTTCTATATCTAAATCTAGGCCTTGCCATTTCTGGGACTTAAGGCCCAAGAAAGTAGTTACAACACCCAACGGGAAACTGGAAAGCAGAGGCAGAGCTGCAGGTAGGAGAAAGAAAGAGAACTGCAGGATAGCAGAGGGGGAAGGCAAGTAAGCGGTGGAAAGGGGATACAGTGGAAAAGAATGACATCGAAGAGGGCTGGGAAATAATTCTTAGTACAGGAGGACAGTAACAAGGCTTGAGGGGGATGAAAAATTAGACTGAGAGTTGCAAGAGAAGGAGCGGGAGCATGACATGGATGTACTGAAGAGTAGGAGGTGGTTCCAGGTAGGAGAATGAAGGAAGAGGAAGAGTTGCAAGGGGAATAGAGAGTGCAAAGAGAAGGGATTAGAGCTGCAATAGGGCAGTGGAATAGAGAGGAACAAGATGTTTTCATGGGGAAAAATTGTATTTGTGTAAGGGAGCAGAAAGTACATCCAAACATATTTCTTTCCTAGTCAGCAGGTTCTAGAGGAATATTTGAATCCCTGGCATCACAATTATATTAAAAATATTAAACATCAGCAGTACAAAAAAAAATAAAAAGAGAAACACCCAACAAATTAGAGTGTGCAACATGTAAGAATGGGGAATCAGAGAGCATGTTCTGAAGACTGAATATCTACAGGGTTGCCAATATTATCGATGAAAAATATGGGCATGTCTATACTCGCCTCAAATGTACACAATTTTTAAAAATAGGCAGAATAAAAACAATCTCTTATATTAAAGGACTATTAGCAAATCCTATGTTCAGCATCTCTCTCTCCCCAAGACTATGATGATTTAATTTGGAAAGTGAACCAGTTAGTGTTTAAGAGACATATTGATCTAGCACACTGATACTGGCCAAGATGAGATGCTATGGTGTTAATATAAAGTGCCAAATAGACAAAATAAAAAGTATCCCATGTTGCAGAATACTGCTTCAGTTCTGTTAAGTTTGAAACCGAAAGATTCTAGATTTATGAAAAAGTAGGATTGCTGAAATGTTATCCCCCTGGTGAAGTCACATGCCAAAACAAACACTTTCAAGCGTTGCATTTTAAGCTGTGTGGATTTAATATTTTTAAGACATTGAAGAAGTTAAATAGTATGAAATTTTCTAAAGGTACATGATTAGCGCACATTATGACTCTCAGAAATAAAGTGCTCAGGTGTTTGATACTTTCACCAATTTATAATGTATTAGTTTTAATATAATGAGCTTCATTTGCAACATTACGATATATTTTGGAATGTCACTTAACAGTATTTTCCCATTTTCCTGCTTTAGAATATGCTGTGTCAAACATTCTCAAAATACTTTAAAAAATACTTTACCTGCAAAGAGAAATCTGACTTTCCTGCTAATTGCTGTTCTTTGAGGAACTCCAGTCCAGTCCCGCACCTCTCTCTAAGTAGTGTACCTCTTCCAGAAGCTTGGAGCCTGAGCATGTCATCTTTTTGATGACACTAGTGTACTTATGTGGCTAGCAACGCCTACCAGCCCCAGTATCTACTGACAAAGCAGACTCATAGGAGCAACAAATAAGTAGTTAAACATGCAAGAAACACATCTACATCTAAATAAACTAGCACCCCCTCCATCCCCTGGAAAGAATACCTCACAGAAAGCACTCAGGGAGGGTTCCGAGACTGGACCAGAGTTCCTCAAGGAACAACAATTAGCAGGTAAGTCTAATTTCTCTTTCCACACGCACTCAGCTTAGGTAGTCTGCCGTCACATTGTTGACTCCCGCTATATGCGCCGCTGATAATGCCTGGAGACGAATCTCTGCCCATCCAAACAGCCTTTTAGCCTCCTCCTCCAGGGCTGACTGCCCGTGCCTCCTTGCCAGTTGATGTAAGCCACAGTGGTCGCATTGTTCGAGAGGACTTGGACCACCTTCCCCTGCAACCATGGCTCGAAACTTTCTAGCACCAAGGTCACCGTTCGCATCTCGAGCCTATTGATTGACCACAGGGCCTCCTGTGGACTCCTGTCCCTGAACAAAGCGTCCTTTGCAATGGGCTCCCCAACATGACAGGCTGGCATTGGTCATCAGCAGAACCCACACCGGGGACTCGAGTATCTTGCCCCCTTCCAGGCTCCCCCACATGCAGCCACCAACTGAAGGCTCTCCTGGTGCTCTGCGGGCAGGGTACTTGGGATAGGGGTTGACTCTGATGGGACCATCAACGGAGCAGAGCCCTCTGCAGTAGTCACATATGCGCCCCTATCCATGGGACTAGCTCAAAAGTGGCTGCCATGGTCCCCAGAACCTGCAGATAATGCCACGCTTATGGTCTTACCATCTTCAGGAACTGCCATATCCACTGCTGTAGCTCCTGTGCCCGGCAATCCAAAGAAAAACCCTGTCCACATGGGTATCAAAGCATGATCCCAAATACTCTAGCTCCTGGGCCAGCCGTAACTGACTCTTGGCTAGGTTGATCCCCCCCCCCCCCCTCCAACCGAGACTTTGAAGGAACTCCCCCACCTGCACTGTTGCTCTTTCGTTATCGTACCTGGACTTCGCCTGGAACAGCCAATCATCTATGTACTGGTGGACAAGAACCCCTTCCTTGCAGAGAGCTGCCACCACCACCACCATGACCTTGGTGAAGGTATGGGGGGCGGTTGCCAAACCAAAGGGCAATGCTCAAAACTGGAAATGACCCCTTGGCACTGCAAAGTGGAGAAACTGCTGATGTTATGAATGGATGGGAATGTGCAGATACACCTCTATGAGATCAAGAGAAGCCAAAAACTTTCCGCTTCCTACTGCCACTATTACTGATCACAGCATTTCCATGTGGATATGCGGTACCCAGAGACAACGGTTCATGCCCTCGAAATTGAGATCAGGCAAAAGAAACCTTTGTTTTTGGGCACCATGAAATACACGGAGTACTGATCGCAGACGTACTGGTCTCGCGGAACCGGTTCCACGGCTCTTAGCTGCAGAAGACAAGTCAAGGTCTCTTCTACTGCCACCAACACCGCTGCATCCACTTTGGGCGATCGAAGGAGCTCTCGTTCTTGTTCCGGCAGCAGGTATAGGTGAGTCATAGATTGCACCCCTTTAAGACCGGCACCCGGCAGATCCCACTCATCCTGGTTCATCTCTCCTACTACTCCATGTACCAGGAAGACTTTCTGAGATTTCTACACCGCCTGGAACAGCAGATCTTACAGCGCTTCTTCTTCTGCCGGAAAGTTAGCAAGCATATTCAGGGCCTTGAGGGACTCCAAGGTAATAGAGATTGTGAGCCCTTTGGGGACGAGGCATTGTATCAGTACCTGTTTGTAGTGATTGTAAACCGCTTTGATGCCCTTCGGCCTGGGCAGTATATCAAGAAATTGCATAAACAAACATAAGCATAAAGATAAGCGCCAGTAGCTCCTCCTGGCAGAAATCCCTAACAATCCGGGCCTGATCCTCCTGTTCTGGAATCTCTCCTTTTTCCACGTCCTCCTGCAGATCTAGCTCCATGTCAAGGTCTTCCCTATCCAGCCCCTCCAAACATGGTGATTTCTGCCACTCCTCTAAGCTCTAGCCCGCTTAGACGCCACTGCTCCTGACTCGTGCTCTTTTGCGTCTGACACCCTCTTAGCCCTTTGTTCCAGGGCTGAGGAGCCGCTTGCCAAGTCCTGTTGATGTAGGCAAAACGCCTTATGCAAAAGACAGACAAACTCCGATGAAAACTTCCCTGGGAGCCCTACTGGTCCCTGGGCTTGAGGGGTGGATGGTCTGGGCATCGTGCAGGGACTGGGGGCCGGATCCGTTGAAGTTAACATGGCGTCCCCCACCTCCAGGGTCTCTTGCAACCAGGAGGGACACTCTTGCCTCATCTCATCCTGCAGGCCCTGCTCCAATGACTTAGCCTCTTGCGTGCAGTCTAGGCAGATGCCTGCCTCTGAGACCACACCCCATCAGGGACCACATATCTTGAGGATTTTTAGATTGCATTGCCGTGTTGTACCTTAAAGATACGAAATGGACCTTGCACTGATCCATTCAAACTGGCACTTTATCCAAGTAAAGTTTACGTTTTTATTCTAAGTACTACAAATGGCAATAAGGGAGTACAGCTTCCCTTACAAGCAATATTACAAATTTAATAGGTACATAATCTGGGCTAAGAGACAAGGGATAATCATGTCAGGTTACTCACTGACCATAGACAGATGAAAGGAGTTAATTTGCCTCCTATCCACTGACTGTGACTATCTTTCTAGTTACATACATTTCTTGTATGCAGGTACTTCCTGTTTTCCACAGAACAAAACTGTAATTGCACAAACCTATATGCACCACTTTCCCCACTTATCTTTCATTTATTTCGGTCTCTGACTTTTTATCTGACCCATCTCAGGAGAAAGTCACAATGTCTCAACCAACTGCCACTTACATCACCTGACCAGGCACAACAGCACTCTGAAATATGCCCAGCAACAATGGCATATCTAGTTAGGCTTTTTCCACAGGTTTGCATCAAGTCATCGTGCACTGAATAAGTTTTGACCTGTATTAACACAAGGAATGCTTAAGGATTAAGTGGGGTTCACCTCCCTTGATACCATCCTATACCAGGCACTGCGGTCTGGCCAGCATGGTGGGAAGGGTTGAGGGCACTTACCAGGAACGCCCTCAATCTGTACCCGGGTAGGTAAAAGGATCCATAGCACAATGCACCTCCACGGGCTCAGGCCCGGAGCAATAGAGTACTTGAACTAAAATAAAATAAAACAAAACCAATTTACCAAAATCTAATTAACTGAAACTGAAATTAAAAAGAAACTGCAAATGGCCCCCTAGGGAGAAGCTGCTCTGTCCTGCTTTATTCTCCGGTGGCTGCCTCTCCCAGGCACCCAAAACACAGCAGGGGGTTAAAACACACGCAGGCCTGAATAAGAAGAAATCGCACGGGGGGAGTTTCTCACGCCGCTGCAGGCTCCCCAAAATGCAGCTGCAGGCTGCTCTCATGTTCCAGCGGTTGCTAGGGGTTCCTGCTGTTGCCCCCCCCCCCCCGCCACTCTTACCTTGGAGCCTCTTTGCTGCATGGCTTTTCTACCCCTTGCACTCAGTCTTCCTTCCCGGCTTCGGCACTGAGGGGGCAACTCGGGGCTGCCAGCTTTCACTCCTGTCAATGAACTGCAGCCCACGTGATGGCTCCTCACCCGATAAGGGGTTCGGGAGCCACCAGAAGTCTCGGACTGAGGAAGGCCCCCACAGAACTTTCCCCCCTCCCCCGAAATCCTGGAGGGAGAGAAGGAAGAAGGAATACCCTTCCTTCAGCCCTGTTGTCCCCCGGGTTCTCTGTTCCTTCTGATTGTTTTCTTTTTTTTCTTCTGCCTTTAAAAACAAAGAAACCTGCACCTTAACAGGAGAAATAAAAAGCAAATTCTAACTAAACCTATCTCCTTAGTTGTCCCTTCAGTGAGTCCAGCACCCTGGCTCACTACCTCCTCCAGATGCTTGGAGCTGAGCATACTGGGGCTGGTAGGCCGTGCCAGCTGCATAAATACACTAGTGTCATCAAAAAGATGACATGCTCAGTCTCCAAGCTGCTGGGAAGAGGTACACTCTACCCAGAGGTGCAGGACTGAACTGGAGGGATGATAAGGAGGAATATATTTGTTCCCTTTCCAAGCAGCACACCAGTCTCAACAGAAACCACCTGAAAAGCTCCTGCTCACACAGCCACTTGAAAACAGACCGAGCAATGAGTTAAACAGGATAGCCAGGTTAACAGCACCCAAAAGTAAACTCTGAAGATCCATAAACATAGCATTTAGAACAATACTCACATACACTCAATACATACAGAAAGCATGTTAAACCAGATGAAGTCTGAGCTACCTGGTTAGAAGCATCTCTTAACATGTTTCAGTAGGTGGCTTCCCTCCCTCATGGGGGCCTAAGGGCCACATGTGTGCTGTCAATCAACACCAGCCTTGATGGGAATCCAGCTATTTCATGAAATTGTAGCATGGTTTGTTGCTTCTGCTGCACAGTCTGCGAGAAGGCCACAGGTTTAGCTGTATGGTGTGGCAAGGTCATCTATCCTGAGTATGGGGGAGGTGAGAAACGTAAGGAATGCACCCTAGTAAAGGGTCCCCTTTTAGGAGTGCAGGGTGAGAAAGCCACAGCCACACCTAAGAACCAGAAAAACCCCAGCTGGAACAAGTTTCATGCAGTGTCTAAGAGTAAGAGAGAGAGATTACGGGCACGAGGTCCAAAACCCTTACTTCAACAAGTTCCCTGATTACTCAAATACCAGAAGGCAGGGGGATTGCCAACACCTGGGAAGGAAGGAGGTGGGGCTAGAACCCTGGAGGTATAAGCCTATGCTAAAGTATACAGACAGAGAGAAAGGAAGAGAGGGAGGAGAAGGCAGAGACCGGAGAAGAGAAGGAGGTAGAGAAGGTGCTGACTCATGCAGAAGAGCCGAGCTCCAGGAGCTGAGAGGGCTGAATTCCCTGCAACAGGTTGGCAGCAGAGCTTGGAGCCAGGAAGTGGAGAAGCTCTCAGAGCACCGGAGAGGTTGTCAGCTGAGCAGTCTGACCGGGTGGGTGAGCCAGAACCCATGCAGCTGGGAGAGCCAGTGGCAGAGTTGGGGGAAGAAGACATCCTTATGGATTGCTCTCTGTGCCAAGCTTTAGACATGAAGTCTTGAGGAAAAGCCAGCCCTGAAAGAATTATCCTCCTTGAAAAGATAACCATAAGAAACAGGCAGTGTGGGGGTAAATTCCCATATGTTTTTAAAAGGGAAGTTTACTGAAGCATAAGGATAAGCAGGAAGCTGTGCTTCATGCTTGTTATCCACCTGTGGTTTGAACTGTGAAACGGCAAGAAGCCAATTTACCTGCTAGAAGAGTTTTTCTTTGCTCTTCTGTTATGTGAAAAGCCTGTTGAGAGTTTTTGATGACAGTCTGAATGTTTACTTCTTGTTTTGAGTTCAGTTGTACCTGAAATGCAGCCTAGAAGGAATTGAGGCTGATAGAAGCCAAACTGCCACAGAAGATTAAGCTTGTTTGGACTTTATGCTGTAATTAGCAAGGACAAAAAGGAAGGTGGCAGCCTTGCTATCAAAGGCTGTGCTTCTGAAAGTAAGAAGACTTTAAACAGCCATTTTTGGGTTCTTTTTTACTTTACCAACCATCTGCTGTACCTTGAGCAAATAAATCCTACAGAAATAATCCTGTATCTGGTACTTTGAATCTTTTTGTGCAAAATAACTTTTCTGTTATATGCCTTACCTCAGTGGCCTTAACTACAACTTTCTACCTGAAGCAAAGCACATCTTAGCAGTACTACATTTCCCAGAAGACACCACAAGGAAATAGGCTGTTAAGGCTGATAGGAGAAGGTTCCTCCAATAACCATGCCCCTCTAAAACTAGAGGCGAATGGTGAGGGCGTTGACAATGGGTTAGAAAGGACCTCGGAAACTGGGAGATGCACTGTGAAACAGCTGACTAGCTGAGGCCCATAATAGCAGTCAAAACAGAACTAGAAACTGTCAGTGGCTAGAAAAGTGAGGGCCATTGTGATCCTGAGGTGGACATGCATGGGCTGACCCCCTGTGTGTGGTGGAGCAGAGGAGCAGCTCTAGCTCCTGATAGAGATAGTGAATTTTAACCTTATCAAAGTGGAACCTGGTGAGGCACTGCCCCCCCTGTCATGTCCATGAATTGGGTTCTAGGCCTATAGGTCCTGTGATATGGGTGCCTCCTTAAAGCACTCCTGCTCTCCCAGTGTCCCTCATGTAGCAGGGCCAGCATAAACAATGTGTTCATTTCCTCCATGGCTGCTATCTCCCAACACCAACATCCAGAACACTGCAGAGAAACCTCCCCACACTCTTAGACACTCACCATTATACACACAGAAACACACGAACAGCAGGGACCTACACAGAGACTGGGGGCATCAGCAAGGCACACAGTGAACACAAGTACTTGGGCAATGGGAAGACCAATACAGCAAGGGACAGGATAGGGTAGGGTAGGGTCCACAAATACACACAGACATACCAATCCACAAAAATATATATACACCAGTGCTTTTCAAACTTTTATAACATATGACCCCATTTTAATAACTGAAAATTCACGCGACCCCAAATGATGATGAAATCAAGCTGGCAGATCTCCAGCCTCCTTCCCCTCCTACTACTTATCTAAAGTAGGAAGGCAGCAATAGCAGTGGCAACAGCCGTCAGTAGAGTATCCCTTTTGTCAGTGTATGCTTACAAACCCCAGTACTCAGCATGGGTTTCCAGCCTAACAGGAAGCATACCCAGGAGGGGCAAGGGCCTATGAATGCTCACTGGCTCACAAGCCGCATGCTGACTGGTAACTTGTGTCAAGCCCCAGCCCTCCGCCTAGGGCTCAGAGGGTTGGAGTTGCCATTATATGCTCCTTGCAGAAGGTGAGATAAAACCTTTTGCTCCCGCTATGCCTGCTGGGAGTGGTAGTTCTTTTGCCCTCTGATAAGGAAATAGTTGTGAGACCAGTGGTAAGGCAAAATGACAAGAATTTATTCCCCAACAAAAAGATTCAGTGCAGATTAAATCAGGATACTCTTCAGGTGTTTGCTCGAGGATATTTACAGAACTTAAACTGATTGAGCTTCACACTCTTTGCTCACAAAACGTGCAATGCATATCACATGTAACAGATAGAATACATAACAGCTTCTTCTCACAAAGAAATATATCTTCTTTCCCTTTGTTCCCACTCAGCTCCCTCATACACCTTTAGCAAAGGGATTCTATATCATCTGCCAAACACAGTGTACAGTCCATAGGCACTTCTGCTGAGTGACTCATTAAAGTCCTGTTGCATCTCTTCAACCTCTGGAACTAAGGAGTTTGGCTTTAAGCTGTTATTATACGGCTTAGGATAATTTCCCCCTAAGACCTCTGGTGCTTCCTTTGGGTACAGTTCTATATGGTAAGGATTGGAAATAACTGAGGTTGTGGAGATTCCTCTCTGGCTTTGTTCAGCTAGCTTTTTCCAGCTGTAGGGGAATGCTCTCTGATTCCCTGTTTGGAGTTCTTGTCTGGAACAGTGCTCTGGTTCCCAGTCCCAAACTGAGCTTTGCAAACTCATGGGTTTAGTGCTAGGCTCCCACCTGTGAGCTCCTTGAAGCTTTTTATTTGGCAATGAGGTCGGAAGGTCACTCTGCTCTCTCCCTCTAGGCAGGTTTCTGACAGCAGTCTGTCCCTTCTCTCCTTCTGCTCTGTCTGCTTCAATTCCAGAACTGCAGCTGGGTTTCCTCAAAGGTCTCCTCCCAGCTCTTCTCCAACCGTCTCTCCAACCACCTCTCCAGTCAATACTTTCACCAACACTCTTATCGGCTCTCTCAGCGAGACTCCAATCACCAACTCCTCCTTTGCTTTCTCCTAGCCAGGGTTTATATTCCTGTTCCTAGCCTTGGATTAGCCTTCCTGAACAGGTGTGTGTAATTAGGTTCCAGGCTTGCAGTTACGTCAGAGCTTGGGTGTGTCAGCCTAGCTCCTGTTTCCCTATGCTTGCCTCTCTCTTGCAAACGCTGAAACGTGTGTGCAGCCTGACTGTCAGTTTGTTTAAAGGTAAAATCATCCTTTTCTTCTACTCCCATATGTTCAGTATGGGCTTCTTCATCACACTACACAGGTCACATCAAAAGTGGAGAGAGAAGGGGAAATGGCCATGTTTCTATGATCCCATCCACTGATGATATGACCCAATTTGGGTAAGATACAAAAGAGGTATACATGCATGCACACAGGCGTTGGAAAGAATTCCATGAGACATGCTCTGCATGCTTTCCCCACTTTTCTTTAGATACAATATTGCAGAGAGACTACCAAACTAGTGTCTTTTTGCAAATGCTATTAAGATTTGAAGCATAGCGAACACTCCAGGAGAAGGAAGATCGAGTGAGAAATACACAAACAAAAGTATCTTTGCGGATTATATCTGGTGATTTCAAGGCTACAAGTCATCACAACACACAAGTCTACAATACAGCACAGTAAGGCAGCAATGAAAATTAGAGAAACGCTAGTGTGCATAGGAAATATATAATGGCAAATAAAAGGAAGTGATAATACCTTTGAAAAATCATTAGCAAGATCTCATCTGGAACAACATGTAACTGGTTTGATAACAGAAGACTAAAATTTTTCAGAAATTAACCGATTTGGTATTGACCAAGTACTATCCTGCAAAGTCACAGGGATCCAGAAGGCCAGATGTTTGTGCAATAGCCTCACTAAATTTGGTAGCTGCTTAGATCCATACCAAAATTAATGGTAAGACAATTGAAAGGGGGGGCAACATTAATAATGGAATCTAGTATGCTTATCTACTTGAAATGAAAGAGAACCAATAACGAATAAATTCAAAGTTAACATTAATAGGGAGTGATATCCACAAGTGGATATCAGTTGCCAGGACAGGAATATTGGGACAGAATGAAAGTGCTTTTTCTTCCTTCATCTATTATGTTACCAAGCCCAATTTCAAAAGCACTATCTCAAAAATGAGTAGCCTTTTTTGTTTTGTTTTATTTTTAATTTTGGAAGTTCCATTTGCACCATTTACTCAGTGAATGGTCAAGATTTGTTTTTTAATATCCCATCACAACGCAGTGGTAGAAGCAAGTTCCACCCATTGAATATGGAATAAGTAACTTGACATCTTAAGTTTTGCAGGCAATACAAAATGGCAACAAGGCTGCCAAATTGTCACTAATCAGAGAACATACACAATCCAAAGTGGTATAGTGGTTTCAAGTCTTTTTGATTGTGCTGATACAAACTAATTATTATTTTTTTTAGAGAGGTTTTTTTTATTTTTCCATCTAAAATTTTATTTCTCAGCAGCAAAGATAAAGCAAATATTGTATTAACTTGTTTTGCTCCCAAATACTGATATTATGCTAATTTTCTTAAACATCTGTGCTGAGAATGGAAATAGATAAATCAGCCCCTTGAGACAGGCAGAGTTAACTGCTGGAACACTGGTGTCAGAAAACATTTTTGATAAAATAGACAAGTGTTGCATCTGTTTTGATTTTTCTGAAAGCAGTTTATTTGATGGCAATACAGTGATAAAATCAAAGGTGGGAGAATTTACAAATCATATAGCACAGTTACTTACCTGTAACAGGTGATCTCTGGGAACAGCAGGAATAAGTCTTCACATATGGGTATCGTCGGTACCGACGGAGCCTGCGCGAGAACGCTCCCCAGCGTCCAGTAAGAAAGCTTTTGGGAGCATCCCACAGCACCTGCGCACTGCCTTCCCGCCTTTCCCAACCACCTCTCTCCAGTTCGAGTTTTAAAGCTGAGACAAAGAAAGAGAGAGGAAAGGAAAGAAAGATAGAGAGATACAACTCCTAGGGGAGGTGGGTGGGTTGTGAAAACGTATTCCTGCTGTTCCCAGAGATCACCTGTTACAGGTAAGCAACTGTGCTATCTCCAGGAAAAAGCAGGAATGAGTCTTCACATATGGGGACTCCCTAGCTGCAGATGCCAGGGGAAGACCCCAAGTTGTGTGTCCTTGAAAAGGACTCTGTCCCCCCATGGATCTCTGGCATCCAACCAGGATAGGTGGGTAGGAGTTGATTAGGAATGGAACAGGTGTTTGAGAACAGCCTGACCAAACAAGGCATCCCGGCGGGAGTCCTTGTCCAAGCAGTAATGGGCTGTGAAGGTATGAACCGAGGCCCAGGTGGCCGCTCGACAGATTTGGTCGATGGACACAGAGTTTAGATGAGCCATTGAGGCTGCCATGGCTCTCACATTGTGAGCTGTGACATGGCCCTCCAGAGAGAGGTTTCTACTCTGGTAGGCGAAAGAAATACACTGAGCAATCCAGTTGGACAGTGTTCTCTTAGAGACTGGAAGTCCTAAATGAGAAGGATCAAAAGCAACAAAGAGTTGAGAAGACTTTCTATGTTGCTGTGTTCTTTGTAAGTAAAAAGCAAGAGCTCTCTTGCAATCCAAGGTATGAAGATTCCTCTCTGCACTTGATGCATGAGGTCCTGGAAAAAAGACAGGTAAATATACCTCTTGGTTCAGATGAAAAGGCGAGACCAATTTAGGCATAAAGTGTGGATTGGTCCTGAGGACTACCTTATCATGATGGAACCTTGTATAAGGTGGATTAGCCACCAAAACTTGCAATTCACTGATGTGGCGTGCTGAGGTGACTGCAATGAGAAAAATAACCTTCCAAGAAAGAAATTTCAAGGAGGTGGTGACTAAAGGTTCAAAGGGTGGCTTCATAAGCTGGCCAAGAACCAGGTTTACGTCCCATGCCACTGGAGGTGGTCTAATGGGAGGTTTAGTTAAAAGAAGGCCTCTCATGAATCTTGCTGTAAGAGGATGAGAGGAAATAGGTTGTCCATTGAGAGGTTTGAGGGACGCTGCAATAACACTCAAATGGACTCTTACTGAATTCGTTTTCAGATCTGCATGGGATAGATGCAGGAGATACTCTAGTAGAGAATTCAGAGGTATTGCAAGAGGGTTTAGACCCTTCTCTGAACACCAAATGGTAAATCTTTTCCATTTGAAAGCATAGGAACGTCTAGTAGAAGGCTTTCTAGAGGCATGAATAACATCTCTGACCTGCTGGGAGAGATGAAAATCTTGAAGGTCTAGGCCCTCAGCAACCAAGCCCTGAGATGGAGAGAATGGGGGTTTGGGTGCCACAACGTTCCTTTTTCCTGGGCTAGAAGGTCTGGTGCAGAGCCAAAGTCCAGGGAGGGAGCTTGAGAGAGATGCAGAAGTAGAGGGTACCACACTTGGCGTGGCCAATGTGGTGCTATGAGGATCATGGTCCCTCGATCTCTCTGAAGCTTGAATAGTGTTTTGGGAATTAGGGGAATTGGTGGAAAGGCATAAAGGAAGTCTTGACCCCAGTGAAGGAGGAAGGCACCCTTGGCCTGAACTCTCTGACACGGAATTCTGGAACAGAACCGGGGAAGTTTGGCATTCCATGGACTTGCAAAGAGGTCTATGTCCGGGGTTCCCCAAATTCAAAAAATCCTGGCTACTTGGTCCCTGTGGAGGGACCACTCGTGTGGAAGCAGAACTCAACTGAGTCTGTCCGCCCAAGAGTTTTGAATGCCTGGAAGATATACTGCCAGAAGATGGATGTGATGCTCTCTGGCGAAGGCCCACAGTCGCAAAGCTTCGTTGCAAAGCGACAGAGAGCCAGTCCCGCCCTGCTTGTTCACATAGAACATGGCTACTTGGTTGTCCGTATGGATGAGGACTGTCCTGTAGCTGAGCAGGGTATGGAACACTCTGAGAGCTAAGAATATTGCTCTGAGTTCCAATAGATTGATATGCAGAGAAGTCTCCTGTGGAGACCAGATGCCCTGGGTGGAGAGATCTTGCAGATGAGCTCCCCAACCCTTTGGAGAAGCATCTGTTGTGAGAGTTGCTTGGGGTAGCGGTTGCTGAAAAGGGGACCCCAGCAACAGGTTTTGAGAGGACTTCCACCACTGGAGAGACCAAAAAAGGCGACTGGAGTTTGCTATTTTGTCTGACAGGCAACCTGATGCCTGAGTCCATTGGGTGGACAAAGTCCATTGAGCTGCCCTCATGTGAAGGCGAGCATATGGAACCACATGCACGGTGGATGCCATGTGGCCTAATAGTTGTAACATCTCTCGAGCAGTTATAATTGGGACTTTAACTGAATCTAGGAGGCTAACTGCCCCAGACGTAGGCAACGGGCCTGAGGAAGATAGGTCCTTGCAGTTGTGGTATCCAGCACGGCCCCTATGAACTCCAGAGACTGAGTAGGGGTGAGATTGGATTTTGGGATGTTTATTACTAGTCCCAAATACTGAAGGATACGCATTGTGCAGGTTAGACAAGTCTGGGCCTCTGACTGGGATGGGGCTCGAATGAGCCAGTCGCCCAGATATGGGAATACGAATATTCCTAGAGTGCGGAGAAATGCAGCTACTACTGCCATGCATTTCGTGAACACCCTTGGTGCAGAGGCCAGACCGAAAGGAAGCACCCTGTATTTGTAATGCTTTCCTTGAAAAAGGAACCAAAGGAACCTTCTGTGTGTTGGATAGATGAGGACATGGGTGTACGCATCCTTGAGATCTAGAGAACAAAGCCAGTCCTGACTCTGAAGGTATGGAAGCAGAGCCCCTAGAGAAATCATTTTGAATTTCTCCTTGAATAGAAACTTGTTCAATTCTCTGAGATCTAATATGGGTCTGTAGCCCCCTGTTTTCTTTGGGATAAGAAAATAAGGGGAGTAGAACCCTAAGCCCTGTTGAAGAAGAGATACTTCTTCTATTGCCCCTTGGGCAAGAAGGGTAGCAATCTCCTGACCTAGAAGGTTGAGGAGAGATGTTGGAGAATTGAACTGTTTCACCATGGTATGAGGAGGAAGGCTTAAGAAATGAAGCTTGTACCCTTCCTTTATGATGGAGAGGGTCCATTGCTCTGCTGTAATTTGCTCCCATCTGGGAGCAAAGTAAGTCAACCTTCCTGGAATGGTGAGGGGCTCTGGTTTTTCCAGAGCTAGAAAGGCTAAGTTCTCTAGTTGCAAGTCAAAGGCCCTGAGGAGGTTGAGGCTGCTGGGCTGTGGTAGGCCTGGCAGCCTTTGACTTGGCCTGTTTAGGTGGTTGCTGACGCTTTGCAGCAAAACGACCTGCAGAAGATGTCTGCCCATGAGCAGGATAATATCTTCCCTTTTTAGAAAAAGATGTCTTTTTGAACAATCTTTTCTTAACAGGGGCAGAGGTAGACTTTGAAAGTCGATCCAAAGCAGAGTTCTCAGCATCCATCTGAGTGGCCTTTGCTTGCCAATCCCTGCCAAACAGGTTTTCACCTGTACAAGGAAGATTTCCCAACTCATCTTGGACCCAGAGTTCCAAATCAGAGGCTTGTAACCAAGCAATTCTGCGTGCACCTATGGCAATAGCCGAGGCTCTGCTTACACACTCAAAAGAGTCAAAGGCTGCACGGTTGGAGAATTTGGAAACATCCTGGGCATGTTTGAGCCAAGTGAGAAATTCCTGCCTTTTATCTCCTGAAATAAAAGGAGCTAAAGTCTGCAGATGATCTGTGACTTCTTTTAGAAACATCCCCATATAGAGACTATAGGAGTTGATTCTGGCAGCAAGCATATTGGCCTGGAAAATCCTTCGGCCAAAAGCATCTAGAGTCCTACATTCACGTCCTGGAGGATTAGATGAGTCTCTTTGCACTCTTTATTCTCTTCATGGCAGACTCAACCACAATAGAGTGGTGAGAAAGCTGAGTCTTATGAAAGCCAGGACAGGGAGGGACACGGTACATGGTGTCTAACCTACGAGAATGAGGAGAGGTGGTGAGAGGAGTCTCCCACATGCCCAACATAAGATCATAGAGAATCTCATGAATAGGTAAGGTAGCTGCTTCCTTAGGAGCCTTAGGATATTGCAAAATATCTAATTGCTTGGCTCTAGGCTCTGACTCAGAGGCCAGTGTGATGGAGAGGCCCCTAGCTACTTCTCTAATGAAGTCTTGAAAAGACAAGTCCTCTGGAGGAGACATTCTTCATTTTGGAGAAGCAGACTCCTGAGGAAGAAGTACCGGTGCCTCGACAGAAGCCTCCGACTCAGAGTCTTCGGAGGAATCGAAGTATCGCCTGTCTGGATGCTCCTGTAAAGCCCAATACGCGTACCGAGTGGTATCGACATCGGGAGTAAGCGGTACCGGTTCGGTACCGATGGGCATCATAGGACAGGGCACCGTTGCAGTCGACACCGAAGCCGATGTCGATGCAATCGGTACTGGCACCGGGAACGGTGCCGGTGCCGGAGTCGGTACCGGCAACAGAGATTGTTGCGGTACCGGAGGCGTCGAAGCCTGCATAAACGCCGTAATGGTGCGCTGCATGGACAGAATTTTCCGATCCATTGACACCACCAAAGTCTGGATGTCAGTACCAGTGGAGGCCACCGGTACCCCAGAACACGGCAACAGGTGATCGTTCGAGGCCGTGCCATCAATGTCAACCTGTGACCCCATAGACAATGCTTTGGAAGCCGGAACTTCCCGCCAGGATAATTTTGCCGGAGCGGAATCCTCAAGGACAAGCCCGGAGGCATCTCGATGCTTAGAGGGAGATTTGCCCTTCGAGGACCGGCTAGATTTATGTTTGGTTACCTGAGATCCATGGGAGGAAGAAGCAGCCCTGGAAGACGTCGATGCCACCGAGGCTGCATCAGAGGGAAACAGGGTACTGAGCTTGGCTGCTCGGTTCTGCCGACCTCTTTTAGACATCATGGTGCAGGACACACAATCCGTGATGGAATGGTCAGGACCCAAACATTTTAGACACCAATCATGGGTGTCGGTAAAAGAAATAGTACCGCCACATTTTGTGCACTTTATGAACCCAGAAGCGGGCTTCTCCATGAGGAGAAAAAAGTCAGGCCTAAGGCCCAAACTGAAAATGCACAGTTTAAAAAAAAAAAAAAAAAAAAGAAAACCTTTTCTTTCAAGATGAAAGAAAAGAAAAAGACCGGCGGTACCGGTCCGACGTCGAAGGCAGACGCGACACAGAAAAATAAAGAAAAAAATAAAGAACTTCTTCTGCGGTGACAGGAACATGACCTGCTGGCTCCGCGGAAAAGAAGAACTGGAGAGAGGCGGTTGGGAAAGGCGGGAAGGCAGCACGCAGGCGCTGTGGAATGCTCCCAAAAGCTTTCTTACTGGACGCTGGGGAGCGTTCCCGCGCAGGCTCCGTCGGTACCGACGATACCCATATGTGAAGACTCATTCCTGCTTGTTCCTGGAGATCAGTATATTTACTTATTTTAAACTAAAGGCTGGGACTTCAAGATTGAAAGACATTTAAGAGGCACATCAAAAATTAGAAAACAATATTTTGAGATAAATGATGCAAAAATATAGCATATACTTTACAGACTACACAGCATAAATATGCCACAAGATGACATATCTGGTATATACCAGTAATAGTATACTTTTAACAATTTTATGATGCGGATGTTAATGGAGCAGCTTTAAAAATTACTGCTCTTATAAAAATGTAGGATTAGTCACAAAAATGTTTCCTCTTTTCCCACTTTGTAGTATTTTTGTATCTAACACTTTATGCCAGAGTTAACCTTGCTCACCTCACTAAATTAACACACTACTTCACGGGCTTGAACAGATCAAACAAGGATTCATCCTTATTGTTCTGGACATAACGTCCGCCTTTGACTCAATAAACCACACCAAACTTTTAGACCAGCTGAAGACTATAGGTGTAAGCAGCACCCCCCCCCCCCCCTAGCCTGGTTCCAGTCCTACCTGACAGAACGCCAACAGCAAGGCAAAGTAGGGAACAGGATCTCTAAACCATTCAAACAGTGAAGCATACCTCAAGGATCCACCCTCTCAGCCTTACTCTAACTTATACATCCAACCAATCTGCCAAATCATACAGAAAATAGTAATTACACTTACCTGGTAATTGTAGTTCCTTGAGACACGACAGCTTAGTCCTCAACGAATGGGTTGTGCACCTCCTCCTGCAGCATGAAGACTGGACCAATCAAATTTCAGCACCACTGGAATCAGCATACCTGCCATCTCTGGAACTCCAGTGAACTACTGTCAAAGCAAACTCAAAGAAATAGCTAACCTTTAAACAAATTGCTTGTGGTTTTTTTTTTTTTTTATACACTGTAGTCAATGGCGCAAAACCAACAGACACAGAATGTCCCGCGCCTGCCACAGCTTAAGCAAAGAGCGAAAGCAAAAGGAAAACAGTGGAGCGAAAGGAAGAAACAAAGAGACACACTCACCTGGGAATATGGACTTCTGAACCCAAGGCGTGCCGAACTAAAAACGTATAGGGAGGGAAGGAGGACTAAGCTGTCGTCTCTCAAGGAACTACAATTACCAGGTAAGTGTAATTACTATTTCCTTATCGTTCCTCCAGCTTAGTCCTCAACGAATGGGATGTAACAGAGCAGCCTAACGGGCGGAATTCTTCCAGCCGGCACGCAAAACCGCGGAACCAAAACTGGCATCGTTCACCGCCAAGACATCAAGTCTATAGTGCTTACTGAAAGTGTGTAGAGAAGACCACGTTGCCGCCTTACAGATCTCCACGGGCGAGACCAAACTAAACTCCGCCCAGGACGCCGCCTGCGCCCTGGTAGAATGAGCGCCCAATCCAACAGGCGGCACCCGACCGTGCAAGAGATAAGCCGAGCCAATCGCCTCCTTAATCCACCGAGCAATGGAGGCTTTCGCCGCCGCCACCTCACCTTTCCGAGGACCTCCAAAGAGCACAAACAGACGATCAGATTTACGAAATTCGCTGGTGACCTTCAAATAGCGACGTAAAACCCTCTTGAGATCCAAACGACTAAGACCGCGATCAGACGCCTGCTCCTCCGACGCGGGAAACACCGGGAGCGATACCACCTGATTCAAGTGAAAAGGAGAAGACACCTTGGGCAAAAAGGAAGGCACTGGCCGCAGAACCACTTTCTGAGCCGAGAAAGACAGGAAAGGCTCCCTGCAAGAAAGAGCCTGGAGCTCGGAAATACGCCGCGCCGAACAAATTGCCACTAAGAACACCGTCTTAAGGGTCAAATCCTTTACCGAACTCCGAGAAAGAGGCTCAAAGGGCGCCGCACTGAGAGTCCGCAAGACCAAGTTGAGATCCCACGAAGGTACAGAAATCCAGCGGGCCGGGCGAAGTCTAGAAACGGCCCTCAAGAAACGAACCACATCAGCATGGGCACCCAGCGAAACGCCGTGAACCTTACCTCGGTAGCACGAAAGCGCCACCAACTGCACGCGCAAGGAACTGGCGGCCAATCCTTTAGCAAAACCGTCCTGCAAAAAATCGAGAACCACCGGAAGAGATGCCGTAGCAGCCCGAACCTGACGTCGAGAACACCAATCCTCAAAGATACGCCAAACCCGTACATAGGCCAGCGAAGTGGATCTTTTGCGCGCTTGTAACAAAGTCGCCACAACAGACTTGGAATAACCCCGTTTTCTTAGCCGTGCCCTTTCAATAGCCAGGCCGTAAGAGAGAATCTCCCCACTTGCGGCATGCGAAGAGGCCCCTGACACAACAGATCCGAATCCAGGGGAAGCCGCCACGGGGATCCGTCCACCAACCTCATCAGATCGGCATACCAAGGACACCAAGGCCAATCCGGCGCAATCAACAGCACCCGACCCCTGTGAGCTTCGATACGCTGAATCACGCGACCCAGCAGGGGCCACGGGGGAAACACGTAAAGAAGACCCGTGGATGGCCAAATCTGCAATAGAGCATCGATTCCTTCGGACATCGGTTCCCTTCGGCGACTGTAGAACCGAGCCGCCTTCGCTGAGCGCAACGTGGCCATCTGGTCCATGACCGGCTGGCCCCAACGCTGAACCAGCTGTGCGAATACCCTTGGGTTGAGCTTCCATTCGCCGGGATCCACCTGAACTCTGCTGAGAAAATCTGCCGTCACGTTGTCTTTCCCGGCAATGTGCGCTGCTGATATGGCCTGCAATCGGGGCTCTATCCATTGGAACAACATCCGAGCCTCCGTCTCCAATGCTACGCTTCCGGTACCGCCCTGCCGGTTTATGTACGCCATGGCCGCCGCATTGTCGGAGAGCACCCGGACTGTCCGAGTTGATATCAGGGTTTCGAAGCGCTGTAATGCCAACCGCACAGCACGAAGCTCCAAGCGGTTGATCGACCAAGTGCTCTCCTCCGGAGACCAGAGACCTTGAACGAACTTTTCGCCGCAATGAGCGCCCCAGCCCGTCAGACAAGCATCCGTCAAGAGCGGAACCCAGACTGGCTGTTCCAAGGGCATGCCCGCCTGGAGCGAGGACGGCTGAAGCCACCATCGCAGATCCCTCCGAACCGCCAGCGGGCAAGGGAGGCGTTTGTTCAGGGAGTCGGACTGGTTGGACCAGTGACGGAGCAATGCTCTCTGAAGCGAACGCATGTGAAAGCGAGCCCAAGGAACTACCTCCAGGGAAGCCGCCATCGTCCCCAGCAACTGAAGGTAGTGCCAAGCCGACGGAGCGGGGCTCTGTCGAAACCGCCGCACGAGAGTCCGAAGTGTCAAGACCCTGCGGTCGGGAAGAAACACCGATCCCACGCAAGTATCGAACCGAACACCCAAATATTCGAGAGCCTGCGTAGGGACCAAATGGCTCTTGCGCGGGTTGACCACCCAGCCGAGAGACTGCAAGAGCGCTACGACTTTGGAAGTCGCCGCCATGCTCTCCGCGCGAGACTTTCCGCAAATCAACCAGTCGTCCAGATAGGGATGGACTAGCACCCCGTCCTTGCGCAAGGCTGCCGCCACTACCACCATGATTTTGGTGAACACTCGCGGCGCGGTCGCAAGACCGAAGGGCAATGCTTGGAACTGGAAGTGACCCCACGGCAGAGCGAAGCGGAGATACTTTTGTTGGTCCTCCCGAATAGGGATATGGAGATAGGCCTCCGTGAGGTCGAGAGAAGTGAGGAACTCGCCCCTGCGGACGGCGACCAGCACTGACCGTAGGGTTTCCATCCGAAAGTGTGGTACCCGCAGACAGCGGTTCACGCCTTTGAGATCCAGAATGGGGCGAAGAGCACCATCCTTCTTTGGCACCACGAAATAAATGGAATATCTTCCAAGACCATATTCCGCCTGCGGAACGGGAACTACCGCCCCCAGCTGAACAAGACGATCGAGGGTCTGCCGAACCTGAGCTGTCTTGCGATCTCCCCGGCAGGGAGACGCCACAAAGGAATCGAGCACGGGTCTGGCCAGGTCCAGAACATACCCGTCCCAGATGATATCCAAGACCCCTGATCGGAAGTAATCTGGGCCCAAGCGGAGAGAAAGCGTTGAAGCCAGCCTCCGATCACTGGAATCTCCACCTGGACCCGCAGCCCTTCATTGGGGCTTGCGAGCGGACGCAGGGGTGGCAGCCGCAAATCCTCTACTGGCTCCCCGAAAGCCACGAAAGCTCGAAGTCCTCGAGATATATCTGCCCCGCTGGAATCCACCAGAACGGGGTGACCGAAACCTACGAAAGTCCCGAAACTGCCCCCGAGCGGCCGGAAGCGATCGTCCTCGCTTAGGCCTATCCTCGGGCAGGCGACCGCCCTTGGACTCACCCAAATCTTTGACCAACTTATCCAAATTCTCACCAAACAGCAGCCTACCTTTAAAAGGCAATTTGCCTAACCGCGACTTGGACGAACCATCGGCCGCCCAATTCTTCAACCAAAGGGCTCTGCATGAAGCTACCACAGATGCCATGCTATTGGAGAGAACTCTGATGAGATCATAATGGATATCTGCCAAATACGCCGAACCAGATTCCAAGCGGTGGAGCTCACCTAACATCTCGGCCTCCAAGGAGTGTGTTTGTTGAAGCCGCTGAACACAGCGCAGACAGGCCCAGGCAACCCAGGCTCCACAAACAGAGGCCTGCAACGCAATCGCGTCCGCCTCAAACGACTGTTTCAACAGACCGTCCATTTTCCGGTCCTGTGGCTCTCTCAAAGCCGCACTACCTTCCACCGGAATCGTGGTTTTCTTAGTCACCGCCGACACAGCCGCATCGACCTTCGGAGAGCGGAAACGCTCAAGATCGTTGTCCGACATAGGGTAGAGCCTACACATGACCTTCACCCCCTTGAGACCCGATTCAGGAGTATCCCACTCAGACTGAATCATCTGATCAATCACTCGGTGAATGGGAAAAACTACGTTAAATTGACGTACCGCCTGAATAATTGGGTCCGCCCCGTCCGCCTCCTCCACCGGAGGCGTTGGTGCCAAACCAAGAGTCTGAAGTGCCTCCGAAACAAGAGCGGGCAGTTCCTCGCGCCGGAACACACGAATAATCTTTGCTTGATCCTCCGGCTCAGGGAGTTCGCCCTCCTCTAAGGCCTCGCCATCCGCTTCCTGGTCGAAGTCCGGATCCTCTCCTTCAGGCCAATCCGCCTCCGACTGGAAGGACTCGTGCAGACGTTGTCGTTTAGGAGCCTTGCCACCGGCCAACGGGCTCTCCGCCGTCGCGGAAGGGACGGTCAACCCTGGCGCCGAAAGGGAAGCAGCGCCCATGCTCTGGCGCCTACGGCAGAACGCCTGATGCATCAGCAAAACAAACTTGGGAGAAAAATCCTCCAAGGGCAAGACACCCCCTAGGTCAGACTGCCCCCCAGAGGCTAAAGAACCCGCAGAAGGCAGCCCCGATGTACCCTCCAGGGGCGATTCCAACTCCCCCCGCTGCGGAACCAGGTTGCGTCCCAGCAGCCAAGGAACCCTCCAGGTGCTGCTCCATACTGAGAGACACTGACGTACAGCGTTGGCAGACGCCTGTCTCAGAAGCTGCGCCCCTCCGAGATCGACAAATCATACAAAGGGACCCCGCGGGCATGGAAGCACCCTGAGTCAGATTGGGAAGCGGCATAAACTGCCCCACAAAACTGAAAGGCAAATAAGTTTCACTGACCCAGAAGAACCAGCACACCAACTGGGAACTGGGCAGCTACTAGCCAACAGATAGGCAGCGAACTGATGTAATACAAGAAATGCTGCTTTTCCCTGTTTCCCTTTTCTGTCCTTATTGTGTTTTTTTTTTTTTTTTTTTTTTTTTAAAAACCCCCAGAGGACTGTGCCCGGGGTTTGGGAAACGCTAAACTAGCTGAAAAGGGACCGACAGCCCTGGAAAGAATAAGGATGAGGAGAGGAAAAACCCTATCCCCCCCCCTCCCCTAGCCGAAGGAGCTAAGCCCTCCGAAGGCAAGGGAAACGGAAAACAACTGAAAAGAATGAAATAAACATAAGAAAATGAAGGAAAATGAAAGAAAATGAAATAAAGTTAAAGGCAATCGCCGCGTGACCTACACGCTGAAAAGAACCGGGAAGCTGAAAATGGCCGCGGCAGCAAGAAAAAGTTTGGCGCGCTTTTGCTCCCCGCCGGCGAAACAGCCCGAGAACCAAAAATCTCTGCTGCCGACTGACCACCGCGCTCCGGGAACACTAACGAACCGGCGGCCCCCCTGAAAAAATTAAAATCAGCAGGGAACCCCCGACGAGCTAAGCAGAGGCGCAGAGACTCTGAAACAGGACAGGCTCCGACCACCGTCAGCCGCTCGAACTTACCGGCACTCAACGAGCACGCTCTCTATCTCCCGGAGAGAAGCTGCTGCATAGCCACCGCAGGAGCTCTGTCCCGAACAGCCCTGGGACAGAGATCCTAATTAAGAAAACCAACAGGGAAGAAAAACACAAGCGGCTTAGGCTGGGCAGAAGAGAGACCTTCCTCAGGTGTCCCCCCCCCCCCCACGGAGTGCCGAATGAGAAGGGAAATTTAAAGGGACAGTAACCCCTGAAATTGAGAAAGCAAAATAAGTCCTAAGAGGACACAAAAAAAAAATGATTCAAAAGGTTAGCTAGTGCAAAATAACTAAAACTGACTAACTAGTGAGCCCAGCTAGGCTCACTAACGTCTTCCTGCTGCATGAAGACTGGACACACTGGAGTTCCAGAGATGGCTGGTATGCTGATTCCAGTGGTGCTGAAATTTGATTGGTCCAGTCTTCATGCTGCAGGAGGAGGTGCACAACCCATTCGTTGAGGACTAAGCTGGAGGAACGATAAGGAACATAAGATAACTTGTATTACCATATATTTGCTGGGGCTGTACACCAACAACCCAAAATACACTACAATACAATTATGCTTCAAGGCAGTAGCATGCTGGCTAGATGACCACAACCTACCAATCAACTATAACAAGTCAGAAGTACTCATCATATCCAGAGACCCATCCTACTCTCCTCCGGAAAGAATCAAAGTCAATGAAGTACTCCTCCCTGTAAAGCCAGAGTTTAAATATCTAGGAATTATCTAGACTAAACTCTCAAGCACATATCAAAAGAACTACAAATTCTGCATACTATAAGATGAAACGTTAAATAAATTATATGGAAACAAAAGGAGGAAAAACAATTTCTAACCAAGTAAAGATGAAAGTTTTTGGTAGAACAATATCTTTTGGAGTTTTTTTGTGACCCATAAAGATTAATCCTGATTCATAATGGTACACAGAAAAATTGTATAATGCATTCAGAGGTCTTTCCCTTCCAATTTATTTTGAGTTTTAAAATTTGGTTGAAATTACACTGGCCTATAAATTTTTTTTAACCATTTTCCGCCTCTTAGCTATCAATGAGAAATGCAGAATAAAGCAAAATAGAAAGCGATTTTTCATATCATGTATCATACAAGCTGAAAAGTAGCATTATAGAGTAATGGTGGTTCTCTAATGCGCAGTAGTCTCTTGGATAGGACAAGGTTTGCCTCACCAGAATGTCAACATTCTGTGGAAAGAAACAATTAGAAGAAACATCTGTTTTCAATTTGATTTTCAAAAACAAGAGAATGAATGCAATTAAGTCTGGCATTCCAGCATCTTTGGCCTTGATGAAGATGGATAACATAGTTAATCTGAACTCTGAAACAAAATACCATCATGACTGTTGTCAAGAGATAGAAAGAAGCAAACTGTATGTTCACCAGTAAACATCTGGTGAGATGTGTAATTTATTGATACTTGCATATGTAATTTAGACAACTGACTTTTCAAATTGTAATATTAGCACCTAGCATTCTGGATGATGGGGTCATCATTTTTTTTTTGAGTGCGTCAGACAACATGGATGTTCTCTCACAATATTCTCATTTTCATTTCTACACAGATATTATGGCAGCAGTACCAAAGTCTGAACATATCAAAAAATCTTGTATAAGTCTCCTACTGCTTTTCAAAGACCTAAGGCTTGCTGCTGATAGTTTAGACTTATCTGATCGTATGAAGAGGTGCAATGAATACAGCAGCGGCATGCAAATCATCCACCAGAGAGTACTGTAGCCAGACACACTACCAGAGAGCTGATGGAGAACCTATGGCAGGCTTATCCATAGTGGGACTAAGACACTTCCCCTAGGTCCCAAAAACATCCAGAGAGGAAAAATGCCAAGCCATTGGGTTTCATTCTTATTTTTGAACATCTTGACTTATTATTTTATAATTTATTCCCTTATCTCTCAACCATTTTATGTAGTATTTGGGTAATCCCTGTAAAATCCATCCTGCCGATCTGTTTCCCAGAAAATATGCAGATAAGGAGGAAAGGACAAGATTTTAAATAAGCTGCTCAGCTGAATCCAGAGACACAATTAATTTCAGGCAGGGCCACTGAAAAGAGCAGGCAATCAAGACGACTGAACACCACACTTCCCCTAAGTCAGTTGCAATCCACAAATACAAGTGAGCCCAAAAAGAAAATGGCATTATTTCAAGCAGAAATTAGAGTGAGCCATGTGTATATTTGTATTAAACTGTATGCCTTAAATTGACCCTGGAGTTTTGTTCTTCAGATCAGTTATTGGGCAAGAAACCAAGAACATTTTCTGTTTGACTTTCTCCTATAGCAAGAAACAATAGCCATTTTTCCTATAAATCCTCACTTCTAGCCAGAACTGGATAAACAAATTGAAAGGGGCCGAGACTAGAATCTGAGAGAAATAAATAACCTCCCACGTACCCAAGTTGCAGAGTCCAGTTAAGAATGGACAACCCGCATGGAGCCTTCATGCCATGATCAGTCAAATGATAGCTACTGTACTTCACTGACAGAATTTATACTTCATTCCATTTTCTTCTTCTACAATATTTTTGATTCCTCTTCCCCAGGCAGCTTGCCTCCCTCTCTAAGTCCACGTGCACCTGCGAAATAGTGCACTCAAGGACAGGTGGCCTCTGACAAGGATTCTGTACCTGCATCCCTACCACTCCAGTACAAGTTTCGACAAGTGTTTTGGTCACCTTTATAAATCAAAGAGTATGTTTGCATTTTTTCAAACCATATCCACCGTTCCTTAAGTGTAGTTACAACCCATATATCATGCACCCAATAGTAGGGGTTTATTTCACACTTCTCTTGATTTGGAGCAAATATACTAGTAATTTATTTCAAGAGAGGTTATGGAAGGAGAAATTAGACCTTACCTGCTAACTGTCTTTCCTTGAGTTCTCTCCAGGCCAGTCCAGGGAATGTAGGGTGTTCAATCCCCTTCAGCAGCTGAGGACTAGAAACAACAGAGCTTTGCTGACACCCTATCTAGCTCCTTCTAGTGCCAGCAGCTCAGTCTACTATTGTCAAAGCAGCTCCCAACAAAAAACGTAACCAAGAAAAAAAAAAAAAACAATGGGCATACTCCACTTTGCAGACCTTCTATACCTCTCTAATCCCCTAACCAGTAACCTAAACTACTGTTCAATGAATTTCTTTCTTCATCCTTTTGACTTTTTTTTTTTTAACCTGCTGCCCCAGGAACCAGCAACAGGTAGAGCCATCCTGCAGAAACTGACTGCCAAAAAATCCCATTGGAACTCCCATGGCCTCCAAACATGCAATACCTGCCTCCACAGTCATCGCCCCTTCTGCTGTAATCCGCCTTGCACCACTGACTGGGTGGGCCTTGGACTGGCCTGGAGAGAACTCAAGGAAAGACAATTAGCAGGTAAGGTCTAATTTCTCCTTCCTAATTGTCTCTCCAGGCCAGTCCAGGGAATGTAGGGATACCGGGAGGGACCATGAAGCCCTGTCAAGATAGCAGAAGCTCCAACTTTGGCATCCCCCCTAGCCTGCACATCTAAGCGATAGTATTTCGCAAAGGTATGCAGCAAAGACCACGTTGCTGCTCAGCAAATATCCACTGGAGGTACCAGGGTGGACTCTGCCAAAGACGCAGCTTGACCCACGAGTAGAATGAGCCCGAAGCCCTGCAGGAGGAAGCCTACCCCGCACAGAATGGGCTGCTCCAATAGCCTGCTTCACCCATCTGGCAATCGAGGCTTTGGAGATAGCCTCCCCTTTTCACAAACCTCCAAAAATCACAAACCACCAGTCAGTTTTACGAAAGGATTCCGTTCTCGTAAGATACTTCTTAAGGATTCAGCCAATATCTAGCTTCCGAAGAGCCCGATCCGGTTCTGCCCTCCCAAGCCTTGGAAAAGTCAAAAGCGAAATGGTTTGATTCACATGAAACCTAGATACCACCTTCGATAAAAAAAAAAAAAAAAGAGGGCACTGGCCGTAACACCACCTTTTCTTCCGAAAACTGTAGGAAAGGTGTTCTACACGAGAGCACCTGAAGATCAGAAACCTTCTTGCCGAACACAATGCTACCAGGAAAACAGTCTTCCATGATAGCTCTCTCAGACCAACCTTCACCGCCGGCTCAAAGGGCAGTTCTATCAGCGCCTCCAACACAAAGTTCAAATCCCAGGGGGGAACCACCTGCCTCACGGGAGGTCGTAATAGTTTAACTGCTCTAAAAATGCGAACCACATCTGGGTGTGAGGCCAAGGAGGTGCCGTGCACCTTTCCCCTATACTGCACCCTCAGAGAACTCCAAGCGAGGCCCTTATCTAGACCCCCCTGTAGGAACAGCAACAAATCAGGCAACGCTGAGCCAAAAGGCTCAACGCCCCTCTCTGCATACCAGCCTTCAAAAATGCGCCAGGTCCTTATATACGACAAGGCCGTAGACCGCTTTCTAGACCGTAACATCGTTGTTACGACCTCCGGAGCGTAGCCACGGCGTCGCAATCATGCCCACTCAAGAGCCAAGCTGTAAGCAAGAACCGATCCACCTGCAGCATCAAAACCGGTCCCTGGACCAACAAGTTGGGACGACTGGGCAGTTTCCACGGTCGATCCACTAGCAGCCACATGAGATCCGCATACCATGACCGCACCATGACCACCACGGCCAATCCGGCGCAATGAGAATCACCCTCCCGCGGTGATCCTCTATTCTCTGAAGGAGCCGACCGATCATCGGCCACGGTGGAAACACAAAGCAGCCCGTTGCTCGGCCAGGGCTGCACCAGAGCGTCAAGCCCTTCCGACATGTGTTCCCTGCGTCTGCTGAAGAAACGAGACGCCTTGGCATTGTCGAGAGTGGCCATCAAGTCCATGATCGGACGTCCCCAACGCCTCGTGATATCAGGAAAAACCGCCGCATTCAGCTCCCACTCTCCGGGGTCTAACATATGACGACTGAGATAGTCGGCCTGCACATTGTCCTTTCCCGCTACATGGGCTGCCAACAAGGCCAAGAGATGACATTCTGCCCATTGAAACAACAGCTGGCTCTCCTCCAACAAGGCCATGCTGCCTGTGCCTCCCTGCTGATTGATATAAGACACCGTCACCGCACTGTCGGAGAAAACGCACACTGCCTTGCGGGAAACCAGACTCTTGAACTCCAGTAGCGCCAACCTTACTGCCCGTAACTCCAGGCAATTGATCGACCATTGGGCTTCCTCCAACGTCCAGGTGCCCTGCGCTACCCGTGCCAAACAATGATCCCCCATCTGGCGAGACTCGCATCCGTGGTGACCAGCAGCCAATCGGGCCACAGTAGCGGCACGCCCGCCTTCAGAGGGTCCTCCACTAGCCACCACTCCAAGCTGACCTTTACGTCTGCTGGACACACCAATCTTTGCGACAGTGGTTGAGCTTGCAGCGACCACCAGGACAGGAGCGCCTGCTGCAGCGGCCTCATACGCGCTCTGGCCCACGGTACGAGCTCCAAGGACGCCGCCATCAAGCCCAGCAGCTGCATGTAGCGCCACGCTGTCGGTGCCTCCAATCCTAAAAACCTTCTCACCTGCGCAATCAGCTTCTGTACTCTGCCTTCGGGTAGAAACACCAACCCGGCCTGCGTATCGAACAAGGCCCCGAGATACACCAACTGCTGTGCCGGTTGCAATTGACTTTTTTCTCGATTGACTACCCAGCCAAGCTGCTCCAGGAAGTCTACCACTCTCCTGGTTGCCTTGAGGGATTCCACTTCGGATTCCGCCTGAATCAACCAATCATCCAAATAAGGATGTACTCAAATGCCCTCCTGCCAGAGAGCCGCCACGACCACCACCATCACCTTTGTGAAGGTACGCGGTGCCGTAGCCAGTCCGAACGGCAAGGCACGGAACTGAAAATGACCCATAGGTATGGCGAAACGCAAGAATCTTTGATGATCCTGTCTGATTGGAATGTGCAGATAGGCTTCTGACAGATCTATGAAAGACAGCACCTCTCCTGGCTTTACCGCCACAATGACAGACTGGAGAGTTTCCATCCGGAAGTGCGACAACCGCAAGCAGCGGTTCACACCCTTGAGATCGAGAATAGGCCGAAAAGAACCTTCCTTTTTGGGGACCACGAAATAAATCGAGTACCGACCTAA